>OY019130.1:61198023-61800523 GCA_955652365.1 Eristalinus aeneus | reverse complement strand
CAATAAATAAAATTCTTAATGGTCTCCGTGATAAATTTTAAACAAGGGCAACAAGTTATATTTTTAATAAATTGTTTGTAACAAATCAAGATACAACCTAATGCATCTTTGGGGTACAAGTCTTTAGTTTTAATTGTTCCATCGCTATGTATAATAAATGTCAAATAATTTTTGATCCTACAGTGTTTCTATGCGTGAATAAAGGTAATTTTCGGCAGTTCTTATAATAGAGCGTCCAGAGATCTCTTTCATGTACACCACCACCGCAGAGAATCGCTGTCAGCAATGAAACATAGAAAAGTCGTTCAGATATATATTTTGGTGCATTCTGCACTGCGGCTCATATGCGGTCTGATTTTATGGAAATAAAAATGCTATAATTATTTTTATGAATCTTAAAATATTTTTATTAATTATGTACCACTTGTTGCAAAACATAAAATACATAACTGTTGCCTTAGAAAGTCTAGAAATATGCATTTCTAAGAAAACTTTTAAATCATGTTTGCTAACGTTACAAAGATTGTTGCGTCTCCATATCAAATGTGCATTCACCAACGACCAAAGTTATTGCTGGTAATATCTCAAATGTCATATAAAATCTTCAAATTGCACTTCATTCATTCATTCAAACTTTATGCATGCTCTATCCCAGTGAACAAGCGTTTTTACGACTAAAAAGTAAAAAATTGCTAATAAAATTAGCTTGCGGGACATGTAGAATAGTTGCTATCAAAATCAAGAATGATTATTTTCATAAGCGTTATCTTTAGAAAATTCGGCATCAAATTCGATAATCGCAATGTCATATCGCGCTCTTTAAATGAAAACGAATTAACCTCGTTTGCCTTTTGTACAGCGACTATTAGGGTCTTTAATAAATTCTACAAAAAGTAGCACGCGCATAGAATACACAATGTATTCATCAAATATCATAATTTTAACTTCGGTTTAAAAGTGTATTCTGCGGCATTCGTACAAATGTATATGCCAATTGTTTTCAGCACACTGTATTGTAATATTATGATGAAATTTGAAATGAATAAAATGTAACATGAAAATCTAAAAGAATACAAATCAAACAAGTATCGTGTGTCATGAGGTGTCGAATTTTTTTTCGTGTTTTTGATCTTATCCAATAATGGGACGTGTTTGGTAATAAATTTTAAGATTGGGTTCGTAAAAATTGTAATAAAATTTTTATGATGCATTTTAAAATTACAATACGCAACCAGACCTGTGAAAATACGACATCTGTCAACATGCCGATTTTTTGTAAGCGTGTCCTCGATTATGAGCACTTTGACTTTTCAAGTTAACCCAAAAATGAATTCGTTGAAAACCTTTCATTTCCTTCTGTCAAGAGTCATTGACAATGAAGAAGTATACAAGTGTTTCTAAGTATGCAAATTTGATAATATTAGCTCTACGAAATACATCCAGCTACTTCCATAGCTTCAACACATATAATTTATTGGTTTGTTCATTTTATATGACATTTCATTAATGGAAGATGATTCAATTTTGCTTAAATGCCTCATAGAGTGTTCAAGTAAGTTGATATACACTCTTTTTCTCTTACTACAAATCATATGAATGACAACAGCAATCCGTTTCGAAAAAGTCATAAAGCATGGGTAGTGGCTATCATGGCTTAATTAAAAGTGTAATAATTAGTGTCACTTGACCGCCCGATCATGTGCGAAATTTATCTGCAATTGTTGTATGACTAAAATTTGCTTCTTATAATGAAAAGACATGATATGTCCCTGGGTTTTTTATTTAGTTCAGTAAAACATGAGGAACTAAAACATCGAACTATTTTAAACTTTTTGATTACAATGTAAATTTTATCGAAAATCTGTACATTTTTTGTATAAGCCTTAAATAATTGACACGAGTAAGAAGTGAAAACCAAAAATCTCTTTAGAAACGTCTTCTTATTTCACACCATTCTTTAGAAATGAAATCGGCTTAGTGAACTATTCTAGCACTGAATTAAATTATCCAATTTGGTGTTCGTTTTTAACTGGTTACAATGTCCACTGAAACAATGCTGCCTTTTGTTTGATATGGAAATACAATCCGATTTGAGAAAAGATTTTGAGACAACTTTACTCTTATGTTGATGGCTCTGTGGTTTCTGCGTACTTAATGGAATTTAAATAATTTGAGTTAATTTCGAAGTCTCTAAATGTAATTGAATTTGGATGTTAATAGACATGCGTGAAGCTCTCACTCAGAAAATCGTTCAATAAAAAAAACGTAAAGAAAGGTAATAACATGTTAAATTACGTTTCAGTAATTTTCAGTGTTTCGGAAGTCGTGACCCGAATTGAGATTATGATAGTTTGTGTCATAATTTACATTTGAACACACTCTGAACATTTTTTTTCGGTACCCGTTCTGCATATGATTTGAATTTCTCATAAGAGTATTGCCTTACGAGTAATAGAGGTTCAGCAAGATTAAAAGTATAGCATGGCTAACAAAATTTGACCAGAACCATGACTGCTACATATTAATGATGAGTGTTTTAAACAGATTGAAAACTTTCTCTAAATAAAGTAAAGTACACATAAAAGTACTTAGCTCAAGCTGATTTCAGTGATTATCGAAGGCGGAGTGACCCGTTAGTAAGCTTACCCCTTGCTGACGTTTGGGAGCTTGCACTTGGTCGGCCTGCATCCTGTTGAGTCATGCTCTCTATTTATCTCTGGTTCTGATCTGGTTCTGCTGATGACTGAAACCCTGGCAAAAAACGCGGTCCATCGTCTTATTGTTTATGTAAACTAGCAAAAGAGCAATGATGTCGGTAATACTCGTACTGTGTTTTAAATAAGAAAATAAAAAAAATATTTTATTTAAGTAACAATCCGGGTTAAAAATTTAATCCGATTCAAAGCACAACTTGTAAATTAGTTTTTGTCTATTAGCAAAATTGACGTGTCACTTCCATTTGAGATATACGTCAAGATCTATTTCGAGATATTTTGAGACATCGGTGTATGCATGCAATTTTTGCATGCCATTTTTTCGAATCTGCCATTAAGGCAGTATTGTTAGCAGAGTATGCACATGGTCCGGCGTCTTCTTCTGGTGATTAATTTATAGCAACAAAATGTGGCGAAGAGCACACACTTGAGCGTTTAATAAAAGCATTCATTTAAGATGTACACGAAAAATTCCGTTAAATTTCCTGGAATTCGGTTTGATTTACTGCTCACTTTTTTTTAGTAAAGGTAAATCAGTTTATTTTTTGTTGGTTTTCTGGCATGTATAACATCTGCGTCCGTACATTGGGTTGAATGCAGGTTCGATAGTTTGTTTGGCAACACCTTCAAAATATCTCTTTGCTTTTCTTTGCAAATAAGATACTATGACACTCGTTGCAATACATACTTATGACAAAAACCTTCAGTCGCTTGAATTAAATATGTGTGTATTTTCCGTTTTCTGATAAGAACGCTTAAAGCTGAACCTTTCGGCAAGTAAATTGGCTTTCTTGTTAATATGATAATAGACATTGGATTTTATAACACAACACAAGAAACGACACAACACAAGAAAAGACACTTTTAATGTCTAATTTGATATTATATTATTATTATTATTTTAACATCAGTCTTTAAAACGGAACTGTTAATAAACTGTTAATTGTTCCACAGAAAATAAATGGGGTGCTGTACAACAGTCCTTTTTATTTATTAATATGTTTTTAAAAATCGAAAATATACAAAATATGCAAACAAATTTTGAAATACTTATGACCTTCAGGTGTGCTTACGCTGTTTCTTCGTTTTTGCCATAATTGTCTCATCTGCAGGCACAAGTTTAATAATTCCTATCATTTCCCAAAGTAACGGATTACCTGAATTCTTAGACTTATTGATTTTACGACGCTTTATAATGGACCTAACGCAACAAGTAGCATATGTCTCAATCAGTCTACAGCAAGTTCTTGAGGTCATTTTCGCGAAAATTTCTGGGGTGGTGTAGTTTCTAGCACTATTTGCTAATCTGTCTTTCGATTAAATTAAAATGAAAAATATGCCTGTGGTAAGTCTCATTTACCTTTCGTCAACAAAATAAGGGTGATATCGAAGGCGTGTTGAATCGATACGAGTACCTGGAAGATAAGTCAAGCATTCTCTTAGAATACTTACACCTAACTTACTAAGATTGGGAACAAGTGTCGAAAATCTGATTGGTTTCGTCTTAGTGAAGGCAATTTGATGTTTTCTGAAAATGAAAAATTAAAATGGGAGGCTAAGCAATAAAATAACTCACAAATGTCGAAATCTCTTCAAAGCAGTTGGACTAGGATCACCTAAAATTTTGTGAATTACATGCAACTGATCTACCGAACCTTCTCCGGGAAACAATGGTGTCAATGAAAGCATTTCATAAAAAATACAACCAGCTGCCCAAACATCCATTTTAGGGCCGTAGTAACCGTCAGTAAGAATACATTCAGGTGGCCTGTACCATCTTGTAGCTACATACGGTGTCAATGGAAATTCATGTTCAATACTCATCGCTGAACCAAAATCTGCCAACTTTAATTTAATCTGACTTTTACCCTTTGCATTTGATGAAAAGTCAGCAGTCATTATTTAGCATTTAATCGTATGTCAAACCTGTGGTTTACTTCTAAAAGTTTTGGGAAATTTGAGCAAGATATTTTCAGGCTTGATATCTCTGTGAAAAATACCATTAGTATGCAAATGATGTATTCCGCATATAATCTGATGAAAGAAAGTTCTAGCAGTTGACTCAGAGAGGGGTCTCGGTTTGTTTTGAAGAAATTCATAGAGGTTCATGTCCATCAGTTCAAATACAAGCATGATCTTACACGGAAACGTGTTGCTTTGAAAGGTAGGAAGGTTATTATATGAAATAATTGTAGGTATTCTGTAAGCGTTTATACCAAATGATATCTTTTAAAATCATAATATTAGGATGGTCTTCGATGCGCTTCATTACGTTTATTTCTCTGCAACTGATAATATCGTGTTTGCTGACCACAAAAAAAAAAAAATACTCTATGTGGCCATTACATTTAATATCATGCAACTCACCTCGTAAATATAATGTTCTTGAGGAATTTCCCAGCATATTCTTCCCTTGTCACCTTATGCTGAATTCTGAAAACACGCGAAAATGTTCCTTCCCCAAGTATGTTTTGAACTTTATAGTCTACACACATATGTATTATATATTAAATAAATTAAGTTGAATATATTTTACAGCGTTTACCACTAGCCATCACGGTTATCGCATATATATAGTAAGTTTGATAATTTAAAATGACTTACATATACATATAAATTATATATGTATGAAAGAATATTTTCGTAAGCAAAATCTAGGCGTACTTGACGAAAGGGTCTAGTAACGTGTAATTTAAATTTTCGAAATTTAAAGCAAAGTAAGACCACAATAGTAAAACGCAGAGATTTTGGTAGAGTACATAACCTAAGCCTTAGTTTGCAATCATTAAGAAATAAGACATTCATTTGGAATGTCTTTACCATAAGCCGAAATCCACCAATTCCTAGCTTTTATCTTATTCGAAGCATGGCGAAAAATCATATCATATCAGGAATCATTATCAAAAGTTCACCCCAAAAAGGTTTATAAGTTACTTAACCATCGCTTACAAATGAATTACATTTTAATCCATTCACAAAAAAATAAACTACTTCTACGATGGGTTTGCTAATGTAAACAGGAAAAGTATGTGTGTAATCTCAATCAGTGTTAAACAACTCAAAATAATTTTCCATGTTCAGTCAAATAAACATCATTATTAAAATAATTTCTTAATATTAATAATAATAATTTTGTAGATCACAAGATACAAGCTAAACAGAATCAAGTAAATTTTCTGTAATAATTTATCTTTTATCACCATTAAACACCTGCCACAATGAGGCAAAGGTTCTATTATGACGTCAATAAAAGTTGAATAAAGTGTCTCCAATCTATTAGTCCATAAACACGAGCGATTTAATCAAGCCTGTTAACTAGACAGTCGCGAAAAATACAATCAAATCAAAATCATAATTTACAGTATTTTATTTTGGTGTATTTACTTTCTAGTCAAGCATGAACAACATGCTAATCTCGAGTCGCTCCTTCTCAAAAGCAGTCTGACACAATTTATGCAATTTTTCAATTATATTTTTTATCAATCGCAATCGTCAAATGAAAAGGAATATTGTATATTATATAAAAAAAAGAAAAAAACACAAAGGAGTTGTATAAAAGAATGATTAAATTCCTTTCGCTGGGGGGTAGAAATTCTAAGGTGAAAAAATGTGGTTATGCCATCTTATCATTCCCCGCATTTCACCTCTGCGATGCCATCGAATTTAATTTCCGTAAACTAGACGAACTGTGCAAATGAAATACTGTCTCTAGACTGAAGAACACATGTTGACTCTGTAGTGCGATAAGATAAAACTTAATCTAACTCTAAAATTTTCTACAGTTAATCATCACCTCGCAAAAACGTGCTTACACCGCGTTTGATATCTGTTATGCACAAGCAAAACCAGAAACAATCGAGAGAAATGTGGGCGGTTATTTTTGATACCGGGTACAGAAAATAATGTAATCCAATGGATACTCTATATTTAAACACAGATGAGTTGAGAAAATGATGTAGGTGTGTACCTTCCAACCTGATGGAGACAGGGTGCGTAGCTTTATTTCTTTTTAAATTGGCGTTGATCCAATAGAAGAGCGGGTCTATGTCAACACTTCTCACATTCATATGTGCGAATATACATAGAGCGCCTATCACAAGGGAAATCAGTGGATCAAGGTCAAGAGTAAAATAGAAGGAGATTAGAAAAGAGATCATTGTTCTTTATTGAAATATTTTTTAACTGAAATACGGAATACTTGTTTGTAACCCTATAACATTCAATCTGAAAAAGTTACGCTTAGTGCAGATGCGCTGCACACACACATTGTGAAAAAAATATGTTCACAATATTTAAGCGCCTCTCGTTATGGTGAGTAACATATTGTTGCGGCTGTGAGATGTTATCAGCAGCACTCTAGTGTTTGAAATTTTATTCCAGCCTAATGGTGAGTGGTACCTCAACAGGTTCACTTTTGTTGAGTGCTTGTTCCAATGGTGGAAAGAAATGTAAGTATTTAAGGTTATTAGGTTAGGAGTTTGGAATTTGTACTTTTGGACTTTTTGCATAGCATAGTAAGGGTTAAGGTATAACTTGAATTTTGTTTTTGTTTACTTTTTGTCAGGAATCTGTGTTGCCTTCATAAAGTCCATATAGTACTTAGAATATACATGTTGTTTTCAAATTTTTATAAGCAGTAACTTTTTAACGGAAAGTTGAAAATCAAAGTAGGAAAAGTCAAGTGCTATTTTTGTAGTTTTGAAATAAAAGCAAGATATCTTTTTAAGTTGTCAGTAACTCGAAACACAGAGCCAATAAAGTGAACGTACACTCATTGTATATAATTTTATCTTTTTTCAAATCGAGAATATTATATTTTAAAATATAAATAATTCAGGTACATATTGAGGCTCTTGTTTTAAGAAGTATAGAAAAAAAGAAAATAAATTGGCTGCACTATTTCAACTGGCGTTTTTTCCCGGTTGGCAAGTGATTTATTTTGTGTATGGTTCGGCATATTTAGATGGGTAGTCACAGGATCACTTAACAATGCGTAAGTTCGGTGAATGAGCCAAAAAAATCAAATTTTGTTAAATATTGGGTATCGATAAAGCTCCCTTTTGGTGTAGCTTATGGGTTGGTGCGGATCAGAAAGATTAACTCAATGATGACCGCTATAGAGTTATGATAAGTTACTTTTCGTTTATCATTGCATATTGATGTGCTGGAGCTGTGATATCAACAAGACAGTGCAACATGTCACAAATTTAATGCTTGAATTACCAATGAATTGGCAGATTGCAGATTGATTTTTTTTTTTGTTGGAGGTTGGGACACACTGCACTGGAGCGCTCAGGCTCAAAGACTGGTCCATTGTACTTCGCCCCTTTCACATATTCTAAACAATATAGTTAGTGGCCATTAGGATCCCAAACGCTTCCGCCTGGAAGACCGACGCTACCTATGGACGTGTGAAGTCTGATGTTGTCGTCTTCCACAAAGGCCCCAGCTCTAGATCCCTCCGCTGTCTTGGAGACGTCTGTGAAAATCCTTGCCGTTCCAGTTTCTGGCCAGAGCCAGTCCAGGACACGGAGAAAGTCGACTTTGTATAATCAACGCAGACGGCATGTCCATGAGGCTAGTGTCATAGGAGATGCGGTGCGCGAGGTCATCAAAGCTCCAGTGCGAGTTGAACCAAAGACCATTCCGTTTTTGTTGAAAGATGGCCATATGGCTTCCAGAGAATGTTTTTTTCCAAGATTCTCTTACATATCTCCTACATACTTCATTGGAAAACGATATCTTCAAGTTAAGGCTACCGTAACTGTGCGTCAGGTCTGTGCCTTTTGGAGCAGTGCTGTGTATATGCTATCGGTACCCGGTGACTTGAAGCCATCAAAAGACGCAACAGCGTACTTTATAGCGTCATCTGTTACCACGAGTGTTCGACCAACGACCCTGGTTTTGAGCCAGTTGTGGTCTGGTTCCCTGGGAAGTGAGTTTTTTGCAAGAGCTGGAGGGTATCAGCCTTTGACTCAGTATAGATATCGTCGGGTTTCCTGAGTGCTTTGTTTTATTTTAAGGACTTTCACCAGTCTGGTGGTTTCAAGTGTTTCGATTTTTCCACAAAAAACTTAATAGGAGGCACGTTTCGTAGCCCGAATTAGCCTCTTATATATTTTTTTTTTTGTTTCGATCGATACAAGTCCCACTCCTCCTCCATATTGGTATTGAGTGACCTATTTAGAAGTTTTCTGGTTTCCTTCCATATTCCACCGCGAAACATCGAGTTCGAAGCATTTAGTTATGGTGTCGTTGAGACCCTAAACTGCCTCTTCAACCTTACACCTCGTTCTGAATTTTGGGAGAGGTAAACATTAGCCAATTTGTTTTCCTAGGGTTTCTGCTTTTCTGCAAAATTTTGGTTTCGCATTCGATTCGGAACTCTATGTATCTATGGTTCGACTCGACACTTCCGACAGAGCTTTCTAGTCTGTGATCTCCTTAATATATCTTTTTGATAGCGTTAAGTCAATCACTTTCTGCCTTCTTGTCGTAACAACAGTTGATTGGGAGCCAATATTGTTTATGTTCAGGCCAGACGATAGTGCGAAGTCAAGAAGATGCGATCCTCTTCTGTTAACTTGCTGTTGCCCCAGAAAGTGTTCTGAGCATTAGCGTCGCAACAGATACCGAGCCCCATCTTTTCCGTTTCCCAGTACTCTATGAGCTCCGCTACTTCCTTTGGTGGTGGTGAGAGGGCGGAATGGTAAGGGAAGAAGGCTGAAGCAACGACAAAATCGTGCCCAGCTATTTCTACAATCTATACCATTGTTTGAAAAAGTCATGGAAAATTTCACCTCCAAATCATATTACATCCGGGTCAGTTGGGGAAGTTTATCTATTAATATTTCGTTCACACAATATCAGCCCCACATACATCTTTATAAATAACTGCACATCTTTTTCTTTCATAATTAGCACCCGTGTAGCCGTATGTCTAAAAGCTGAACAACTGACTCATTTATGAACCTGCCACACAAATTTATTTAAAGGTTCTTGTTTAGCGATTTCATTCACCATCAATTTGCCAGAGAACCTTTTTTATCCGCGTTACTTTTTTTCTAATTCCAAGAAGAAGCGATCTCATCAACTGTGTATCAGCGGCGTTCACCGTCTGTGTTCGTCTACACAGGTACACTTAAGCTAATCTCTGATCGGAGGACTTAATTACAGACGCCAATCTACCGTTTACCAAAGATGGAACAAGAATCATAAAGTATTCTAGTATACGAGTTGTTTGATGTACATTTGATATCCACTTCCTGTCGTCGATTTTCGAAAAGTAACGCAAGCAAAAACATGTGCAATTTGTAGGGATCTTCTAGTGGCATATAGTGAATATAATTATTTTAATCGATTTTGTAATTTCACAATATATGGTTGGTTTTAATTACAGATAATGTTTTAATGTTTCCTTCAAATGTATTAATTTTAAGCAACAATTTTATTTTATTTAAATGCTAATAAAATATAACATTGTCGGACAACAATTTTTCGTTTAAATTTAAATGTCCATTCAATTTTCATACTTCCTTCTATGTTTTACTCACTGTACGTCACTTACCAGTGTCTCATCGCTGGACTAAGAATTTTCGACCGATTGCGAACGTAATTAGAATTCATAGTGCCATTCATATTCCGCACGGATTTTTAAACATATTTTTACATCTATCGGACACTTTCTTAATTTGTCCTCATAGCTAATTTGCAGAGCACCTTACGCGGTTAACAATGGACTGTGGCATGTGGTCGTTGTCGGTTCGGCCGCATTCAAAGCTGGATCTACATACTTCCCCTTTGTTTACGCAGACTAGCATGGACTGTTACAGTTGGCGTTGATCAATGATTCAAGACGCATGTAAATTCCAATATTCGATTACAATCACTTGCTACCATGTTTCTCTTTGGTTCTTTTCGAAACGAAAAAGTGGATATTGTAGTCATTGGCGCCATATAATTGAGCTTTGGAGCTTCTGCGATGTGGCCGATTGCACTCGGAATGGGCGCGCTCTGCACAGCGGAGATCTAACCTGTTTTTTGTTTTTGTTGCACAAAGCTGTTTGTCGGTATCGTGTGTAGATGAGCGCGTCGCCGCCACTAGAACGTGATGCCGGCATGCGCTCCATTAGGTGCTCACTGACCGTGTAATGGAATTAGATAGCAGGCGGTGATCGGAGGCTGTGCCACATGTTGCTAAATGATTTGATTCATAATGCTGGAAAATTGATTCAGTAAATTAAGAAATTATTTTGCGTATTCTTGTAGAAGTACGGGTTTATCGTTGAGGTAAACAGGCTTAATAAATATGGTATTCGAAGTAGACATGTGAATTAAATTGGTTTGGATTTTTTGGGGCGAAGACTGTGGAATATTGACATTTAGTTAGCGTTTGGAAACAAACATAGCCGACCTTCTAGTTACTTGACACTAGAGTATTGTATACGCAATTTGATATTGCATGCACATAGTAAATGAGCAGAGCAAACTTGTTGTACAAGCTGATGTTTATTAGAAACAGCCAGCATTCTTACATATGTCTGTATATGGTTTTTTTAAAGATTATATTCATTAATATGGCCTTAGGATCTCCATACATATTAATTTAAAATTATTTTAAATCTGCCACTAGTTTCGATGCTATTGCTTTAATAATCCGTTTGTATTCCGGGCTACACTAAAAGGCAAAATAAATATGATTTACCAAAATCTACAATATTTTCCCACACTTAAAACAAACAATAAAAAAAACCCACTTATTTGGTTAAAAAGTGATGTAACTCGGTTAAGTTTTATGTTGCATCGCAAATGACTACTAGAATTCATAAAAACACGCTTTGGTGAACTGCATCAATGACCGTAAAGGTCAAAACTTGTTTGTTAAATGATATTTTATGTAGTATGCCCACACTTAATCCAGAAGACCTTAGTAGACTATTAAGTCGTCTAATATATTTTTTTTAGGATTTCGATTCACATTATACCAGCACATAGGTGTGCCAGCTTCCTCCCCTAAAAACCTTTCACCCATCATGCCGTTCTAAATTACTGTAAAACGGCAGCCTTGACAAACGGACTTTCTATAAAATCCCCTAATAAAATCAACTCAAAAGTTATTGCATAGTAAAATTTTTCAAAGAAAACGTGCCAGGATGGTCACATCGTTTCTAATCTTCTTGCCATTTTACAACTCTCATAATGACACATAAAATTACTCTGATGTCTGGGCTTTCCAAACCATGAAGAGATTCCTTAAGTCATAATAACATCCCCGATCATTTGCTTGTAATAAATACATTAATCCGTTTATTATGCACCGCATTAGCAGTCAGTCGCGCAGCGGCTTCATTGGCATGAGAAATGTCAGGTGACATACATTCTCGTTGGTGAGTGTTTGTTTTTCTTTTCCTCAAGAAAACACCCAAATAGATGTAAAGTGGCTCCAGATATCACATCAGGTTTCACGGCCACTGCACTGGTGGGCTAGGGCAGGTGGGCAATCCACATTTGAAGAAATTGACTCTTCAAGTATGCTCCAGGCGTCTTCATTCGAGCAAACCAATCAATTCCAGATATTTGAAAACTAGGTGAACCGATTAGAAATTCCTCAGATCTGTGTTTTTGTTTACGTTTTGCGTTTGCACAGTCAGTGGTCGTCTCAGTGTGGTGCCTAAAAACGGTCTTCATGAGTGAATGGTTTATTTTTAGAATTTTTCTTGAGGATGTAGCATTGTACTGTTGGCACAATGAACGCCAAAGTTCTTAAGTGTGAATAGCGAAAATTCGAAAATTCGTGGTGGTACGTCGATAGCAAAAGTGGTTTAAAATTGCGCACGAGTAAAAGTTCTAATAAGCGCCTCCATTAGTCAAGAGGAAGTCTGACGGTGAGTCAGAAAGAAACTGTTACTGTCAATTGTTTGATATATATAATTAATTAAAATTCAGGGGACACCTCTGAGAGGGCTCCCTCAAACTGGATAGGAATGAGCGAGGTGCGGTTCAGAGATTAGCAGCTATGTATGAAAGTGTTTATCAGCCGATCGGCGAGAGACAGTACTGTCGCCATTTGTTTTAGATGTCGAAAGTATAGCTATCATAAATGACTAGATGTCAGTTTTATATATTTTCCTTACATACCTTCTACCATGAACACATGCGATTCCTGCGTTGGCGACGGTGAATCTGACTTTGCAGTAGAGCCTTTATTTACTCGTATGTTACGTGAGTTATTATACATGTTGGAAATTTTTAATCACAGCGCCCCAAGTTATGAGAAATATTCACTTGTTATTTTGAATTTTAATGTTTGCATTTTCTCTTGGCTGCTATAGCAGCATGCTTTCAAATGGAGACTTGTATGTTCTGAAGAACATGCTTCTGTGAAGTGGTAAGAAACTTCCGTGCACAGTAAATCTGAAGAAGTGTGTTGTTGAAAAATGGGAAGGACACTTCTTCGTAAATTGCACTTTCTTCATTTGGTCGGTTGTCTAAAATGCTTGAACATTGTGCAACCATTTCTTTGTTATTATTCAGAGCTTTTTACACCGTGGTTTTCAGCCCGTGTTACAGTGGTTAAATGAATCAGCTTCTTTTCCTTTAATTTGTTGTACTTCGTTTTGTATCAAGAAGTGTACTTAGTTTTATACGAAGGGCGTTCAATATATTCTCGGTATCGGGCTGAAGCTGTGATTATATATATAAAGTTACTTATTTATCAAGTAATAATATTATTTTAGTGCATTCATCTATATAATTTCATATAAACGTGATTATTAATTCCGGTTTTATGTCTAGTTAAACAGAATCATAATGTCAACTGAGACTATGATGGTGAAAATTGAGCATCGCGCTGCAATTAAATTTCTCACTAAGCAAGGAAAAAGTCAATAAACTATTTATGAAGAGATTATCAACTGTGCAATAGTGGTCAAGTGAGTTCAAGAGAGGCAGAGAGAGCATTGAAGATGACCCAGGCTCCGGCGCCCCGGCTACTGTTTGTACGGGAGAAAGCATCAAAGAAGTAAAAAAAACTAGTTCTTGAGGATGTCCCAATAAAGGTGAAAATGATGGCATAGATCACCTTGCTTTCAACTGGTGCCATTCGCACCATTCTTCATGACCATCTTAACCTTTCAAAGTTCAGTGCAAGGTGGGTGCCACGAATGTTTAGAAAAAAGTGAGAATCGCATTCTGTAGAGAGCTTTTTGAGACGTATAGTGAGAACTCGGACGGTGTTATGGATTGAATTGTTACTGGGGAGGAAACATGGGTTCTAAACAAGAGTCCATGCAGTGGTATAAAAAGGAACAGACTCTCCGAAGATGTTTAAAGTCACTCCGTCTGCCTGGAAGCTCGTGGCCACAGTTTTTTCGGACTCAAAGGGAATCTTGCTCATTGAGTACAAAAAAAGGTGAAACCATCAACGCCACATCCTACGCTTCCACTTTGTATAATTTGCGGGAGAAAATTATAAAAAAGACGGGGTAAACTTGCAACGGGTGTCTTGCTTCTTCATGATAACGCTCCTGTTCACACGGCGCGAGTTTCCAAGGCTGCTGCGTGAGATTGTGGTTTCAAAGAAATCCAACAGTCACCCTATAATCCAGACCTTGCCCCTAGTGTTTATTTTCAGTTTCCGGACTTAAAAATATGTCTTCGTGGAAAAAGATTTTCCGATGATGAAGAACTCAAGTCGGCAATAAATGGATATTTTACAGAGAAAGAGGGAATGATTTTTTGAGGGTTTAGAAAAGCTTATCTCAAGATGTAATAAATGAATTGATTATATTGAAAAATAAAAATAATTTAAATTGAATTCGCATTTTCCTTTATATCGATACCGAGAATATATTGAACGCCCCTCGTATATATTAAATGCTTAAAGTTTTAAGCTTTCAACCGTAATTAAAAAAGAAACTGAAAGTTTGTTTCGTTGTTTTATTATTAAGGCGCCGAAGCTTATGCATTTAGAACTCTTTATTTGATCAGGATTTCAATCTATCCTTTTTTTGTTGATAAATGCCATGGAATGATTGCCACTTATCTCAAGACCCTTATTATTACTAAGGGTAGAATTAAAAGAGTGTATGAATATTTCGCTATATTAAAAAATTGACATCTGCTGCTAACATAAAATCACAAGTTTCAACAATAGCCTATCTGTTTTTTCCTCTTGAACTGGTGAATGAAAATTTATAAACTTCAAGTCTCAATGTTAACTCAAATTTGTTAATGCAATTAAAGTGACAGCCGCCAACTGCAAAATTTGTGGGCAACAATTCCTAAAATTAAATCAAAAATATATTTAAAATGTTCAAATTCATGAGACTACCTATAAAGACAGATCACGGAAAGACGTTTCACTCTTGACAACAATCAGTCACTGTTGACAGTAATCATATTCAAAAATGTCTTCCCCTATAGTCTGCTCTAATTTATTTAGAATAAATTATTCCTACCACATTTTCGCTGACAATCGCCATATACCATTTCTGTTTTCATTAACTCCAATTAAACGGAAATGTATGTCAAGTTGAGGGGTTGTAGGCGCCTGCCTTGCCAACCAGTTGGTTCTTGACATCATATGGCGAATATCCACAACTTTCAATAACACGTTTTAAGAAGTTACATAAGATCATGTCAGAAGTCTCTTTAAATAAAAAACTATATGTATACTTCCTTAATTAATTAAATTGGGTAAAAATGCGAGTTAACAGGGCAGACGGACAAGGTCAGTATTTCAGTGAAATGAAGCGGAGAAATATTGAAAATAGCTTTTGATATTCATGCAGAGGGCCCTTTTGAAGTCACATAAATAAGAAATAAATAGAAATAAATAGAAATTCTAAGAAAAAAACAGTTTTGTTGCTAAGTGGGAGCGCTTATGCGATGTTTGATCTTTTCGATGAATGCCTATGTTGTTTATTCAAATGTGAGTGAATTTTATTTTCTTAGTTTTCGCTATATTTACATTACCGCGTTGAGGTAGGTTTGTTTATGGTTTGACTAAGAACCTTCAAGAATAATAATGAAACAATTCAAGCACGTGTTTGTTTGTTGCAGATTGATTCTCGGTGAAATGACTTGTTTTCAGCATACATTTTTGAACATAAGTGGTTTACTGCATATAATTACGAAAAACATACATAAATATGTATTATAGCTTCAATAAAACATCATTAATCATTTAAATTAAATTATTTAACAAATAGTTTGCGTCTATTAAATGCTATCTGCTTTACAGGAAATAAGGGGGAAGAAAATAATTCATTTGAATAATGTATAATGACATATATTTCGAGAGAGGCGCTAGAGTTGATTTTTGAACATGATCCATGTTTGATATAAAATAATTAAATAAAGAATTGCGCTCATTGCCGTCGAAGCTAATCGTTTTAGCAATTTGTGTGTCTATTGTTGAACTTACACTCGTCTAAATTGGGTGGATATATTCATTATTACTAATATTCTTTACACTGTATGCACTACATTGTCCTAATTACAAATTTCGTTTACAAATAAATTTCTTTAAAACGTATATGTAATTATGGGAGTAAGTCAGTAAAACTCAGATATAGAACCTCTTTCCAGTTATGCTAGACGAAATTCTCCCTGTAGAATTTTTATGTACGATGAGCTCATAGCTGTAAAACTTCAAAGTACACTGATAACCGCAAGATTACTCTTAAGTATCTCTCAATTTTAACAAAGTGAACTTCAATTCATCGCACCCAAAAATGTCATAAAATCAATCCTCTAACGAGCACAAAGTTCTCTCGTGAATAGTCAAGCGGCTGGCTACTTAACACAAATTCGAGTGTATTTAACTATTTTACCGTGCATCAACGCGGCAGCGTGCAGGAAACGCAGGCGCTACACCGTTACTAAATAAATGCCTCTCAACCGATTCGTTACACACCGGCGGCTATAATTCATTCTTTCAAGCTCCGGATGCGTTCTATGACTATGCTCATCAGTCGAGAAGGCCTCCGATTGATGCTGACGATGGTTGTTAGTGGTTTTTGCTGATGTCATCAGCGCACTTTGATACTTTCAATACCACGACCACAAACTGGTTAGGCAGATAGAGATGCTAATATCCAGAGCAAGGTAGAACTAATAGTTTCTTTAGCATGTCAAACTTTAATGTTACTGGCGGTTCGTTTACCGATGACATGAAATCAATGATATATTCTGCGATTCTATAAAACACATTCGCATTTGCATATTTCTGTGGCTAATGCAATACATGATAATCTGAGATAGATTTTGTGGTATACTTTTACAAGTCATTGAACTGTTTACGTGAATTCATGTGGCCAAATGATGAATTGTGTTACGTCTGGTGAAGTGGTTGTCTTTGAACGGTATCACAAACTGGTGAATTATTAACTAACCAGGACACCCGACTTTACTCGTAGCAATAAACCGTAAATAACTTTTGAAAATATGTGCGTATAAATTTAAATAAGTTTAAGTGAGACCTAAGCTCTATGTATTGAAGCATTAAAGTGCAATTAAGTTTTTAAATAACCTTTTTAAAATAACACTATAGATGTAAAACAGGCGGCATTTATTCATCGTAAAAGTTGTTTTTAAAGTGTACTCTTAAAAAATGCAAAGCTTAAATTATAATCTCAGTCAATCAACATACCGATTCTGTACGTAGCATCAGAACGTACCTTATGAAATGACATCCTCCCTCTATCAAAAATAGTATCTCATAGAAGTTCTAAGTAAGTAATAAGTAAGGAACTACACGGATTTTTTTGAAAGAAACTCGTACACTGAGTTGCTGGATAGAAATCTGGGCTATATTTGCTGACCTTCTGTAGTTATGTCTATTCGGTTAATACTTTGGGTACTAAATATCGGCAAGAAAGGCTTGTGGTTAGTTATGGTATATTTATATTATAACTGCATCTGCCGGCTGGAAAACATGAACAATTAATTACTACTGAGTCTTAATTATTACATCGTGAGTATTTCTGGGGTGTAGACAATTTTAAACGTTTACACTCAGTGCCTGTGAACGTCAATCGTAAAATGGAAATGTTTTTGCATTTGGTTTGTTTAACTCACTGCGTTTTATCTATGAAAAAATGTATTTTATTTCAGCTTAAATTGCAAAAATGGCTATTTAAATTATTGCATAATCAAGAATAATTAATAATTAACTAATTAATTTCTTGAAATATGTATCAATGCACCGCATTTTGTAAATATTCAAAAATTAAGTGAAATCATTTGCAGATTTGAAAGTCTTAAATTGAGTTTTTTCAGGATACAAAATGTATGCCAATGTAACTTCATAGCTCATAGCCTTGAACGTTAAAATTAATTTTACGGTAGAGCACTTTAACAATTCCATGAATTCATTTATCAAGTTGACTTCACATCACTCTGATCTATTAAACTTTGACCTCACCAAATGATCGATAATAGCAACGACATCTAGTATTTAAAGTTGTTCACAATCAACAGATGCTCGATAGTTGTTGCAGTTACATATCAGACGTCAAATTCGAATAATCCTAAATGAATAGAAAGTTATGCATTTCTGTTTTCATCCGTACTCATATAAAATATGTAAACCAACTAAATAAAAAATCGCCTGGTTTGTAGCGTAACTACTCGCACACATCACTACGGTTCACCGCGTTTGTAAAATGCACAACTACATACATCAGCTGCCTACATATAACGCCGCCTAAAGCCTCTTTGATGATCACATCGACACCGACAATGTGCACACGCTTCCAACACTCGCATGCTATGCTCATGCTGCGCCTTTTGCCGAGGTGTACATATTTATGCTTGTTGTAATACTTTTAATTTTTATGAATGAACTTAATTGCTGCCAGTAGTATGGCATGACGCGATGACCAACTGCGATTATACATAAGGTTGCCATGAGACACTTCCACCACTACAACCAACCCAGGCAGTTTCACACTTTCCATCTTTGTTGCTCATCGTCTGACATAACGTCATTCACTTGACGGGGATCTGACGTTTATTCGCTTGCTTTTTGGTTTTGTTTCCCTCTTCCTCATGTCAAACCTACACAAACTTGACTGACGACGCCGGCGAAGGCGTTGTTGATGACCGTGGTGGCGGCCGGCGTCTGCATTGCGGCGGTGTCGAGTTTTATGTCAATTGCGTCCGCCAAATAGTAATGTCGTTATCTGTCTCCAGCGGTGGGTGTTTGAATGCACCGCCCTTGACTGACCTTAGATGAATTAAAAAGAAAGAGAGTGCATGGGGTACACGAAACTCGATAAAACGCGAAACTAATAAATTCACTGAACCGCAGGAGTTGATCAGTGTAGGCGGTTTTAAACCGGTTTTAGTTAGTTGATGCACAACGGCTGCAGAACTTAGAGCATAGGCGTTGAATACCTTCAAGGGGGCGCATTGTACCTGGCCTAATATATCTGAAGCTGGAGGTATGGGAAAACACAGACTGTCGAGTAAACAGAAAAAAATGCGTCTCTTCTTTTGTGCGCCTTATGAAGAGATAAAAAGTAATTCAGATGCTGTTTGGGATAAGATAAGAATTTTTCTGTCAAAAAAATAACAGTCATTTCTTTGTCGGGAAGTTCGTAAAATAGAACCAGCTCATGCATATATTTGAAAAAGAAAACAGCATAGCTATAGTTATTAAGTGATGCGGGGATGCTGATGGAATTTGGAAAAAATATGAAAAGTAAATTATTTGCTTTGTTAGATGAATATTTCAGACGGTTAGTAAGAAGGAGCTGACAAACGTCAACGGTCAACTTAAGTGCTTACGAGTCAAAACCCTAAAGCTGAAATAAGTGTATATTGTAATGTCGGGTTAAATTTTGCCTACTCATTACCTAAGCTTACTCTACTCTTAGAACATAGTATATGCCACTTTATTTTATTTCCAGAAGGTCTAGGTTCGATTCCCTGTCGAACACCTCGAATTTTTCACGGCACCACCTCTTTCGAGCTTCTGATAACACTCAAAGAATAATAACTGTCTAAGAGAAAGCTTTTCAAGCTTCGCCGTTCGGAGTCGGCAAAAAACTGTAGGTCCCTTCTACTCGTGAGAGAACAGTAGCGCGCACAACACGAGTAGTTGATGAGCAAGCTAGGCCCTGGTCCCCTGTTGAATGTCGCACCATACAATTAATATTATTATTAAATCTGACTTAATGTGTGATTTGTTTTTGTCAGCATTGCATAGTCTGAAGTTTGGTTTCTTTATAAAGCTATACAGGACTGATTACAAATTACTTAATTTGATTTTGAATCGTCCTATTATGTGGTCGATTGAAGTTAAGTCACCATTTTCTCAATAAGCAATAAAATGCCACAAATGTCTGAACGATAAGTCGGTCAATCTTATTCTTGTAATCAGGTTCACAGGTCTTTTCACAGCGATTTTTTACCACTTTACTACTATCATTCTTTCAAAAGTTACTCCCACACATATAATTTAGACTAAATGTATTCAGCTGAGTCAATTTAATCTTTTTTCTTTATCAAATAATCACGCTTTAGTTTTCTTCTATATCATTTAATTTTTATATACATAAATGTAACGAGATAGTAATGTATGTAATAAAGATCAACCTAGAAGTTTATTCGCCCGACTCCTACAAAAACTAACAACACCATCTCCCCATCGGGTTTATTTTTGGTTTTACAAAAAACGCGCCTGACAAATGACGGTTTGTATAACATTAAAAAGCACATTTCATTCATGCTCCACAATTTGAAGCGATTTTAGCATGGTCTTTGCATGTCATGTGTTGGGCAAATTGTTCAGTTGCACGCGCAATTCAATTTATTCACAATTGAATTGAGTAATGGAATAAATTGTGTGATTCCCATGTGCCTGCTCTGATCGTAGTTATAGCTACTAAAGTCACTTGAAGCATGTTTTCTTGAGGAGCTCGCCTACATGCGGATCAGCCTGAAGTAATTTACTCCGAATTGAAAAGAGGAGTTCATTTTAACAAGTGGACAGGAAATAGTAATCAAAACATTTGAGTTTGATGAAAATCTGAATTCCATAGAAATTCTTTTATACATATCTGTTTTTTCTTCCGTGACATCCGTGTGTGGGTAGCAAGCTCTTTGCCTTGAACTTGTATCACGAACAGACTACAGGTAAGCCAACGGTTATTGGCTTCTTTGTTTGTGTAGGGGGAAATGCATCCCAACATGGGAGTATTAGGTGCAAGACAAGTGGATAGTCTAAAAATTTGAATACATATTGATCATGTTTAATTAAATGATATAAGATAAATTCAAATTAGAAGCCGATAAACATTCGATCAGTGGCCTAAATTATGCATAACCAAGTGTAACTGGCCCTCGTGCCATCAACCGATACTTTTTCTGGGTTTTGTATACGAAGATATGCGCATATGTCTATTCATGAGGAAGTTGTGAAAAAGATTCGATAACGATTACATTGCGATACACAACGGTGTAAATCGTATAACTTTTCTGTGTCAGCGGTGTCGTCCCAAAGAAAAAAAAAAAAAAAACAAAAAACTAGTGAGAACCAGAGAAACCCCATTGATTGTCAAAATAAGAATCATTTTGTAGTTAGGGGATAGTCGATTACTATTAACGTTCATGGAGATAAAAGCCGCAGGATGGCTCTTAAATTATGCTCCATTAAACTGGAATAGACGTTTTTGAAATCATACATCACCACTGTAAATATAAGTGTCCATATATTTAGTCAAAACCTACTTACATGTATCTATTTAACAGTTATTTAACATAGTCGCTCCCTATACTACCCGTAGTTAGTTAATTCGCTTTTCTGTCACCTAATTGTGCTATTGATTTCGTTCACGTTTTATCATTAGATACTGAAGTGGGCAAACATAATAAAATAAATAAAATAAAATAAAATAAAAGATTCTACAAAATCAATCTGCCATTTGGAGAACAACGGCACAGTAATTGGAAAAGTTCGTTGTAACTCCGGTTTTCTATCCACAAACAAAGGTATAAGAGTCCGTTCCTATAACTAATCCATTTTTTGGGATAGGTATTCGTTTTTCTAATTTATGCAACCATTGCCCGATGTATCGAGTTTTGCAAATATATCTAACGCTCTGAACTAGAATAATTTGGTAATGAATGCTTGAATAAAGCAACAAAGCAATTACTGTAATCTGTTTAAGACTATGTAGAAAGAAAATTTGAAGTAATTTCTTATAAAACTTTTCCAACTTAGATACTTTAAAACGTGAATAGTCAATAGATGAAAAATCTGCGTTAATAGCTATTAATGCACTGAATTCAATTTGTAAACTTACGTTATCCAAGTATAAAGTTTAAAAAGGTATATAAATTATATTCTTAGCCAAATTCAATCATACTTATCGTCAGTCATAATAGTCCTTTATCGCCACTGAGCCATTAGAAAGACAAATTTTACGTTATTTGGTACATCATTTATCATACGTCCACTAAATTAAGCAGAAATATATGAGAATGTTTATTAATTAATATTGTATATAAAATAAATATTTTATATAATTTTCTAATATATGAATCACAACTTTTTTTTCAGGTAAATGTCGAGTTTGTACAGCAGATAAAGTATCACTTCAGATGGTAATGTATAAACCGCACTGATACGACAAATGAAGCAAATATAAGCACTTTAACTTAGTCAGCAACACGTTCAAAATACATAAATAGCCGCGCAGCGTCTATGCACTTTATATTCACAAACAACACACTTCAGTCATTTCACAGTTTTAGGTCACACTTTGAGAGATAACCAGTCATACCTTTTATCTGAAAAGAGTCACTGGTATGCCCAATGTGGGGCACACTCAGTGGAATTCACAAGAGCCTAAGTATAATTAAATATTTGTCTTCAAGTGCAGTAACCAGTCGTTTCATTCTATATCTGGTTTTCGCAATCAGACAAAACATATTGCAGAGCGTGAAACAAATAGTTTTCATATCTTATCTTCGACTATATTCACCAGTTACACAACAAACTTTCCCTAGATCGATATTGTACGAGGAATTGCAGTCTTATCAGGGATTCGGTGAAACCTGATTTTCTGTGTATTAATTCAGTTTTGGGTGCAGCTGAGGCCAGATATGTATTGAATTAAACGAAAGCTAAATCAGAGTATAGACGATTTGTATGTTTGTTTTGATTATTTCGTCGTTGATCAGAGGTTAGTTCCATTAACGTGTTACAATGACGTGTTATCTGGAAGAGCTGGTAGATTTTAGAATTTTGATTTGGTTTTATGGTCAAAAAGACTTGATCAAATTACTCCGAGTTTATATTGTATTAGTGAGACTTGATTAGTGTTTTCTCATTTTTTAGGTTTGAATCTTATCAGTAAAATTAAGTCTGAATCATTAAATATAGAAGCTTTTCCATCAAAAAAATCACATACAACTTTGTTGAATCAAAGTGATAGTGAAAGTCATCTAAAACATCGTTAAATAAATTACTGCATTGTGTGATTACTTATGTTTCAGGTTGCATTTTACGACATTTTGATAAGAAAAAAATATTTTGTTTTTTACTGAGGGCTTAATCTGATATTCGTAAATCTCGTTAAATTAGCAGGAACTTCTTGATATTGGTAGTTTACTTAATCTTTCTGTAGTTGCAGAATATATATATATATATACGCAATTTAATATAGATATAAATATATTTGCGCCATTTAGTATATATATATACATATATATATATACTAAATGGCGCATATATATATATATATATACAGCTCTGTGCAAAAAAATAGCACCACGTTGAGGTCTGCACTGGATGGTAATTACTTTTCTCCATGCATCACAAGTAAAACGTCGTAAATAAAATGCAAAATTAAGTGGAATAGTACGGGTAGAAGTGTAGAAGAAGCTTCCCCATATGTTAATTTTCGCGCCGCCGTGCTTAATGGTTTTTAAAGTACACTCCGGTTTAAACTCTTGGTTTTTTTGCCTGCGAACAAATGTCCTGGTTCCAGGAGTTCCAAATAAAACAATTTTAGACTCATCTGTCCATAAATTATTACGCCATTTGGTTACTTCCCAGTTCAAATGTTCTTGCGCAAATTGTGTTCTTTTATGAAGATGGACCTTTGTCAGCGAGGGTACTTTGCTGGGACTTCTGGCAGGTAGTTCCTTCTCTATCAACTTCCTTCTTATGGTTGATGTTGATACGGGCAGATTTAGTTTCTCTTTTATTTTGTTTGATGTGATGAATGGGTTTTGTTTCACTAATCTTATCATTCTTCGCTCGTCGGTAGAGGTTAATTTCGATTTTCTACCTCTTGTTTCTTCTTTTTCGACGTGTTTTTTTGCATTATTAATCATTTTATTCCAACAACCAACGATTTCCCGAATAAATTTGTACGTTTTTCCGTCAGAAATTAATTTTTTTATAAGTTCACGTTTCTTAGGAGTACAATGCACACCGCGACCCATTTTAATTGTTTATAACGTTGTATTTTAAAAATACTAGTTTCAAAATACTTAAATATTTTTACTTAAATTTGACGCTCAAAAAAAAAAATTAAATACCACCAAACACTTCGAAAACACTTTTTAGAATGACATGGTGCTATTATTTTGCACACCAAAATTTCGGTTTCATTTCGTATAACGGGAATTTTCGTGTCTTAGAATGCATCTTCGCCTATCTTGTTTTTGGCATTTTATTACTGATACCCAACAGATGTCCTACAATAAATATCGTGTCTTTACATGAGCATGGAGAAAAGTAATTAGCATCCAAAGTACAGACCTCAACGTGGTGCTATTTTTTTGCACAGAGCTTTATATATATATATATATGCGCATATATATATACGTATATATATAATATATATTGCGCCATTTAGAAGGTGGACAGTAGTGATAATTTTTTGGGACTTCTAGATGGCAAATTCTTCTTTACCAGCCTTCTTTTTATTGTTCATATCGCTACGGGTAAATTTAACTCCTCTTTTAATTTTCTAGCATTCCTAAACGGGTTAGGTAGCGACATCAACAATAAAAAGAAGGCTGGTAAAGAAGAATTTGCCTGCCAGAAGTCCCAGAAAATTACCACTACTGTCCAAAATTCCACTACTTATAAAACGGATCAAGTTTGCGAAAGAACACCTTCTAGATGGAATCTGCAGCAAGACGATGACCCCAAACATACGAGCAAACGCAATGGAGTTTAAGTTATGGTGTGGGCGCCTCAGTCTCCGGACCCGAATCCCACTGAAAACCTTCGGACAGATGTAAAGAAAGTCGTATATGAAACAAAACCCAAAAATACAAAACAGCTATGGGATGATGTGCAGGTTGAGTGGGAGAATATCCCTGTTTAGCGATGTCAGGCCTTAATCGACTCCGTGCCACGATGTTGTGACACTTAAAAATAAAGGTTATACGACCCAGTACTTATCCAATAGCAAAAACAAAAACGAAAAACTTCACTATTTCATTGACTTTTACTTCAAATTTGTGCATTTTCGTACTTGGTGCTATTATTTTGCACAATCCGAAATTCGGTGTCATTCCGGATAAATAAATAACCGAATAAACGAATTACTAAACCATCATTTTTTTTCATAATAAAATTTAATTTACTGTCATATATATTCATGCAAAATGTGTTAAAGCAATTGCATTTATGGTGGCCGTAGTGGGTAGGGTGCTAGACTCAAACGCTGAAGTTTTCAGGTTTGGTTGAACACCTTGCATTTTTCACGGCACTTTCGAGCTGCCCACAACACTTAAAATGGAATAACTTCGTCGTTCGGAGTCGGTAAAGTTCAGAGTAGTTGATGAGGAAGCTAGGCTCTGGTACCCTTGTAAACTGTTACGCCTTTCAATATGTAAATATTGGTATATATAATTGAATTTATGCTCTCATATGTCCATTATCTTATACTAATAAATTGTTTTCCGACATTTTTATTTTCTGGTAAATATATATGCGCAATGGTTATATTTATGCATAAATTTAAACAAAATGCTTTCTGTCTTATTTGATTGCGGAATAGATTATTTTAACATATTTTAATTGAAAAAGGAGTAAAGCGAAAGGGTATGGGTTAATCAGATTCTACTTGACAGAACTAAAAAAAGCGTGTTTAAGAATATAAGCGTACACTTCCAACTATAGTTGCTGGATGTCACCGGTCAAGTATCAACACTTAAATTAACGAAGTCTCAGATTTGCGAGTGGTGGCAATAATAGCTAAGTCTTTTCATGGTAACTTGACGAATAGTTTTGAAAAACAATTTTGCATGATTTTTCAAAAAAAATCATCATATTAGAAATTAAATCTAACGATGAATCGCGGTTATATGTGTTAGCTCAAGCGCACATAAAATTCACCAAAATCTTCAAACTGTGCTATAAAATCCTGCCTTGGATGTGTCGTTCAGGTTTCCAAAGAAGTTTCTCACATTAAATTCTTCTTATGCGTCCAAAGCCCACGCCTTTAAATCAACATAAAAATTAGGGAAGTTGCGTAAGCTGTCGGGTTATGTACGACATCACAAATGTTGAATTGAAAGAATGAATCTCAAACTGTGTTTGGTTTATATACATTTAATCCTAATTATTCTTAGAACTTTTTACCGATCTATCCGATTGTCTATCATAGGCAAAAAATATACATAACGTAGCTACGTTATATTTTCCAGACAGATTTTTGAGTTTATCCTGCTAAACTAGGTAGCCAGCAAAGATGAATTCCAGTAGAAATTGCAATGGTATAAATGATGGTTAAACAGAAATGAATAAATATTTGAATAATTTCATATATAAAAAATTTATTGAACAGGATTAAATAGAAGAATTGCTCTAGCGTATGTTATGCACTTTTGTGTGTAAGGATCATACTTGAATTCATCATCAATGCTGTCATTTGATACCATTATATAATGTACTCGATACGCACGGCGCAGAAAAACCATTCACCCACCCGTTGAACTAAATTTATTAATAAGTTAGTAATAAAGTATAATTAAAAACGAATAAAACATTTACGACTTTAATTTACTATGTGACAGTGCCATCGAAAAAGTGAAATTAGTGCTTCGCGGAAAGAGATAGTATTTTTTGCAATATTTTTGGTTTTTCACGTTGTGAATTTGATTCTCATTTTAAGTGTCTGGTTGGAAGAAGTGGCTAGGAGAAACCTACTCTGAAAAGTGAAATACTTATCATCAAAAAGATTTTAAAGTCTGAAAAGTAGCCGCGTATATGAGAGATATTACATATATAGATAAACTGAGTTGGAGCAGTCACTTCGAAATGTATGACGTTTTATTGTGTTCGTATACAATATTTGGGTTACCAATTAACCAAAGCGATTCTTAATTGAGGCGCCATTCGAGTTTAAGTTAACGCCTGAACGGTAGATTATTTTCGTCTGCAGCGTGATATTGTTTAGCTCGTCTCTTTACAGCCCAATTGATGATCTCCTTCTCATGTACAAATAGATTTTATTACATCAGATTAGGTCAGGATCATATTACCTTCCGCGAGCTCGCTTGAACTCAAAACCAATAGGCAACTGTGTTTGTATTTAAAAAGGTTGACATGTTTCAGAAAAAATTCCCACCTAAGTATTTAGAAAAAAAGTTAATTATTCAAAGGCTGTGGTTTCAAACCCATTATGACTGCGTGCTCGAAATTAATAAATGAGTGAGTGTTAATAACGTCTACAGACTTTGTTAACGTGTACAATACAACCACATAATTAAATTGGTTGTCAACTGCAGCATACTTATGTAGCTATTGCCCTAACATGCATAGCGGTCTCCATGGTCAATTATGTTTATTGAAAAGTTCATTTTTTAATTCAGTATGAAGAGCAACATAGCAAATTGGCATCATCTAGCATTACATGAATACGTGAAAACGTAAATTAATTTGTTCAAGTGTTTTAATTCCTGTATTAAAGGTTTATTTATATACTTCTTACTGTACAATTTTTTTACCTATAGGCGATCTTCAAGGTGCACTGAAGATTACTGTGGTTCCAATCACGATGTGTTCGAAAAGAAGAGCATTTACTTTTGATACATTGATGCATTAATCTTTGTTATACTAAATCAGTTGTGGCGGGTTATGTGGTTTGTTAACAGTTTGTTATTTTGTTATTTGCATAAAGGAAGAGGTCTTAGTTTCAAAATGTACGGTTTTTTTTATGTATTGTAGTTAGTTTAAATTAAATTTTTTTTAAGTTTCACGGCACAAAACTTCTTCGCTATTTCAAAACATATACATTTAATATTCGAAAGTGTTGTGCATTAAAATAAAGCAGAACTTATTCTGAGAGGAATTGTACCTAAAACGTTCTATAAGGCGTGGATAACAGTTGAATGCATTTATTTGGCGGCGTAGTGTTTTATTTAAAAAAAATTTTCAAGATTCAGGATCCAAGTTTTTTTTTTCAATCGCATTATGACTAACATTCTGCTGTCTACCAACAATAAAGAGAACATTTTAGTATGTTGTTATAGGAACAACTTGTCATGCACGCAATACGTAGAAAAATCGACAAAATGCATCAAGAAGAACGTGCTAATTGCAGTGGGTAAAATTCCTTTGGTAGAGTATATAAGTTTTGCGATGCAAGGTTCCTTTACCATAAATATGCCAGTTGCAGTATTTTACCAAACGTGACCTTCTTACGGGCAAGGAATGGCAGGGTGGTCTGCAAATACGACACTTTCTATTTTACATATTTTTCAGCTTCATTTCAGTGGTTAAAGTCAGCTTGAATGTCAATAGTAGGTTATAGATTCATGAGGAAAGCGCGCAGCGTGGTTTTTCCATTTAGGACGGTGCTTGATACGCCTTACGTTAACGACTGCCTGCATCCAGTCTTAAACACGTTTGGAACCCTTGACTGGTTTAATTTTTGAAGAACCTTATTAACAAAGATGTTACTAACTCCGAAAACAAATTATTGGGTCTCATTGCTCTATATGATTTCAATCAATAATCCTGTTTTAAAGCTGTCCACAATAGCATAATATATCACGCGTTAGATCATCTTCTGTTATAAAAAATAACAGATTGCTCAAATATGTAGACGGCATATTTCTGTTAGGAACAAAACGCGAAAAGAAGACGGACAGCTTTCGATTTTTAATAGTTCCAATGACAATATATGAATGGTGCTATAGCTCATAAGGGAATCAGGGCCTTCCTTCTTTAGTCACTTCTCGTGGTCTAAATGGTTTCTTTCGTACAAAAAGAGAAGGCATCTACAGTGTGATTTCGAATGATAAAATTTTTGCTTATAATGTTAAATTCAATAATTTGTATGAAAAAAATATTCTCATTATTAACCTATTCGTTCTTTGCTTTTTCAAGAAACCCTAATCATTCTTATTTCAAATAAGGGGAAGTTAAAACAGCAAACATTTACTGAAACTACCAGTAAAACCCATGACTATCGCAGTTGTAACATCAGACAAGCTTCGCTGCACATACTCGTATATACTTTAATGCGCACATCACATTCTTCTGCGTGCACATAAAAAACATATTAAAAGTGGGATATGTGCACATGAATTATAGGCACATACTAGCCCATTCATGAAGGTTTTTTTTAATTTTCGTGAACAGTTCACTGACCCCTAATTATTTTCCGCTTCCTACAGAACATCCTCATTCTTGGCGTTTCTCCTCCTATGTCCGCCTTAGGGAGAACAAGAAATAAAATGAACGATGGAGACAGTGAAAAAATTGTACAATGCAACCGGCAAAAGTCACATTAAACAACAGAGGAAAAGCACAATGATGACAGATGAACTTTTTAGCCACGCGATGTTCTAAACAGACGCCACCCAACTCATGTGCAGAGTGCTGCTAGTGTGCTTAAGAACGGCATACAAGATGTTTTTTTGAGTCTGGCGGCGGTCTTGCTGACATATTTTTTGTTATTTAGTATGTTTATTTATTCTGGCTTGTGTCCGGAATTACAAAGTAATTGTCGACTTAGAGTTGCTGCACATAAAATATTGCAAACAACAAAGCAAGAAGAATGGAGTACATCTGTAAGACGCATTCCTAGTACTTATGCTCATACAAAGTTGAATATGCTCGGGGAGCACGCACTTTTAATGTTGTCAGAGTAAAAAAATCCATTCCATTATCCATTGTGTGTGTAGCCCAATCGCCAAACCCATTTAAGGAGTGCACTACACGAGTTGACAATTTAAAAGGGAATTGCAACAAACGTGTTCCTTCACCAATGTCTCCTTCGAAATCCACTCTCCAGATAAAGTACGACTCATATTTCAATCAGCTGTCAGTTGACATTGTGATTAGATCAGATCTATAGGTGGGTGTTTTGTCAATCTGCCATCAGAAGGCGATTTGTAATTATGAAAATGTTTGAGAATTCTGTCACGTAAGCAATACTTCCATATTAGTTTATATATAGTATTATAGAATATTATATATTCAAGAGCCCAGAGAAAAAAAATCTCCTCTTCGATTCTCCGGAATTTTTTTATTTTTGCTTGTAATATGCAATTTTATTTGCGTTATGCAGTTAATATTCGAATATATAAATATTTAAGTTTGTCTTAGGTTTGTCTCGGCTTGTTCTGTTAAAAAAAAAACCTTTTTTAAGGTTTCATAACTATAGAATATAATAAAAATATAAAATTATTTCTCATATTATGTCAAAATAACATGAAAATAATTTGAAAAGGGCAACAATAAAATATGAATGAACAGAGTAAAAGATTAATTTGTCCAACACGAGAGTGGAATTGGAAGTTTCAGTGCGAGAATCGACCCAGCATAATGTGCCTTCTGAAAATGCAGAATAAAATATGCTATGTAGACTCCTTCCCAAGGACTTCAGGTCGGATGAACTTTTCAGTAATAACGCTTTGTTTAGATTGGAAACGATATTTGAAATGGAAAACATATTTAGTTTATTCAATTTACTGCAGAAAGTTCGTACACAACACCTTAACTAGATAAACTGCATACATTCTGTACATTCAACCATGACAAACTCCAAACGAACCTATCAACCACTGCGAATAGACAGTGATGGATAATTGTTTGCTTACCATTCTCTATTTACTAGTCACAGCGAAAATCGCAGCAACAAGCATGTTCGTCAAGTGAAAAAACGTCACATAGTCGGCTAAGCGTGACTACATTTGCCGAGACTAATGTTCATTCGATTTTGATTTTCATGTTAACTATTTTGCACTAGGATAACACTTAAAGCACATCCATAAACATTACAATGTCGATTAGCTTTCTTTGACCCCATTCCTTTTACAAACTTCTGTTTTCATTCCATTCACAGACAGGGTAGGCGTGACCACTTGTCACATGCTACGCCAACAAGAAAGCTAAATCAATCAAAGCTGAACTATTTGGGTGGTCCCAAATTATCCAATTATTCATCATATAGTGTATCTTGTAATTCCATTTATGAATAAACAGTTGGAAAAAGCAATCACTAGACTCACGCCTGAATTCATTCAATTCGCAACTATAAGCATAATCCTACTTCTCGAAGACGCCCACCTTTGAGTCGTATTTAGTTTCACTCTCGCTGAGGTCAATTTCAGTTTGTTTACGTCCCCTGCGCTGCTGTCTTTTTGTGGGCATTCATTCGCGGAGATAACTTCTTGACCTTGGTCTATCGTTGTGATTCAATGACTCAGAACAAGTTACTCATGGTTACGATACGTTTGTCATAGACTCAAGTTCAATAGACGGAATATGTATGCATTACCATCAGCACACCCAGCGGCAGACCATGGTTGAACTTACCAGCACGCACTTTGGCAATGGCGTCGATTGCTTATGGTCCTTCTTGGTGTGGTTAACTGACTGGCTGGCTTCGGTCACTGCGATGACTATAGCACTGGTTTAGTGTCTTGTCACGTTTTGCGATCAGCCAAAGACAAAAAAACTACGGAGCCAAAGACCGGTTCCACACGACTGAGTTATATGGGTCTGTCCCCCTTTGGATCGCATTGTGATCTTGCAAACTTGTTCATGGCTTTTGTTGCCGTACGAGGAGAAAAAAATTTGCATGAATTTTTTTTAATCACGGTAGAGTATGTTATTGAGTCTAAATGAAAGTATAACGTCATGCTGAGACATTTCGGCGGAAATGGTGGAGTAAAGAATTGTTCATAGAAAGTTGGTCGTAGCCGAGATTACGTCATTAAATGCTAATGTATTTACTCTTATCAAATCCATGTGGAAAAAAGTTTCAGAATAAAAAAAAAATTACTTCGCTGGGTAGGTTTTAAAGGAAGGAACGAGTATGTTTTATTTGCAACTGGCTAGACCATATACTCATTTAACTTATTTTGTGGGTGGACGAATGTCGCACAGTTTGCCAATATTAATTACGCGACCATTAACGCATCGGTCCTCGGTCTTATCAAGAATTTAATATTTGTAATACAAATAAGTCCTCGTTTTAGCCTTAATATAAAAAAAAAAATTTTTGGCAAATGCCACATAATATGCTTTTTGTAAAAGGATTGCAAGTTATAAACCTTCAAAATATTTAATCTTTGACGTAGTTGTCAAAAGATGCAGAAGATGAGGGTAACCTTTCTTCCCGCAATCTAAAATTGTAGAAAATGAACTGTCATATACTCTCACTATGTAAAACAATACCCAGTTGAATGTCTTATGATTTAGATTGAAAAGGATAAAAAAAAATCTTTGCTAACAAAAAAAAAAATCACATTTTTTCCTACAACTCTGAACCAATAATAAATATAACCCTTTTATACAGCATCATGCGTTAGTCCTTCTTTGTTGGTGCTAATAGATATTCAAAAAGAAATGATATTCATGATACGGACGGTAGCCATATGCGTATTCGATGCTCTAATACTCGATAAAGCCACGTCTATTTATCATTCTTACGAAGACAACAATTGCATCATTGTTTACACTGTCCGTGAGAAGTTCCGCTATGTAACGGGATTGTAATCCATGTTTTCTGCTCAGTACCTTTTAAGTTTACTTGTGTCATTTATAAACTGCACATAGCATTAGTCCCCTTATTAATGTTTTAACAACAACAACAGTAGCCAACTCGGTTGCAGTTGGGTAACCACTGTCGATAAAAATAGCAATGCCCCAACGTTGGGATTCAGCCATTTATTACGAGTGCATTCCGATACAAGACAATACGCTCATTAAGTTGTGTGCATAAGACACATTGAGTTATTCAAACTCGTGCATGGAAAATCTTCATGAGACAATTGAACACGCCACATAAACAAATATCAGACGGTCTGCTGGCCAGATGTTTCACAGCTTATAGACGAGTGCAACTTGAATGCATCATCAACAATATGCGAGCTGTGTAATTGACCAGAATGACAGCAAACACTGCCAGTATTAAGCCCACCCCAGCCTCAGAAAGGAAACAATGAATATTACAGGAAACTACAACCACAAACCACCTGTGTATTCGTATACACGTCAACTTGCAGCATGACATAATGCGAAGCTGTCATTAAGTCAATGCCATTTGTATGGATATGGTGGCGGCCACTGCTGACCTCGAATCATGTGTCACTTTCGATTAATTCAACGCTCGGTGGGCTCTTACTACATATTTCTACATGAGACTATTGCATTTAGCACAGATTGTTGACCCCAGAGCTCAGGCTTTAAGATTTTCCGCGTTCTAAATATAGCTGTCCGTTCCGAGAATATATCACGCATTGCTCTTGCGCCAAGCAATTCACCCACTTTTCGTGTTCTGTTTAGATAATTGTTGTTCTAATTATCATTATTAATGATCTAACGCGCGGTATCGGGCGGTTTTTACTATTTAAGGGTGCATTCATAATTATGATTACTTTTTCACACTTAGCACCTTAACACAGAATATTGGTGCTGTTTGTTCTCGCACCTTTCTAACCATTCGCTCCTTTAATGACCTTCGCGATAAGGAATCTATATAAATACATAATTCCGCTTTGTTTGGACTGAGATTCCTAAAAGGCAAAGCATATGTAGTATTTTCCGATTCAACACACACACGTTGCTCGAGTAATAAACAATTCAGTAAAAGAAGAATTTTAATTTTTTTTATATTTCTGTAAACAACCGCAGACGTATATATGCACATCTGTACATATTTAAGTCAAAAAAGCCCAGGAGAGATGTGAATTTTACGCTCTTTAGGTTATTGTTTCTTTTGTTTTTTATTTTTTTTTCGATTAACCGGATTGTTCAGTTAAAAACGGCGGGATTGATTTATTTCGAAATAAAAGGAGCTTCTTAGGAATAACTATTATTTCTTGTAATTTATGATTTGACTTTTATTAAATAATTTGGTCAAGGTTAAAGGCACAGGCGGAAAATGTTGGTGAATAGCACACGTGGGGTTTCTTGCACAAGATAATTCAATTAATTTAAATTTATGTAATGTTGAGTAATGCTTTTATATGTTACAATAAACAGGAGACTCCTAAAGTAAGTATTGTAGTTTGTTTTTTGTGTGATCTTGTATCTGCTTTATTTGAGACGGTTAACGACAGTCGTTTGAACATGTCTATGCAAATCGTCATGAATGACAAATGATACACATGGAATAATAAACAGCATCGCTGGGTTTGTGGCGAATTATAGCTTACGAAAAACGTGTATACTCACCACAATTCCCAAAATTCGTGTCCAATTTTAATTCTTGTTTTGAAACATGTACATATTACAATGGACTACAAATTTGACGATGCACATATTTATCTATTCTTTTATAATATTTTAAATTTCAAAAATAGAAGTGATTATGTTTCAGGTGATGCTCATCCCAGACGAGAATGTTTTATTTGATCTCATATTAAAAATAAATACTTCAGCTTCAGCAAAAAAAAAAAAAACTAAAATCAAAATAAGCGTCAGGTTAGCGCCTCAAGAAAGTGAGTTTTATGTGAGAAAATCCTACCCCTTATGAATTGTGAACAATGAATAAAAATAAAATCGAAAAAGTCTGTATATGGCAAGAGACCCATAAAAAAAGAAAAAAATGTATGTGAGTTTAATGTAAACGGCCAGAGAAAGTTATTTTAAAAGCGAATTGATTTCAATCTCTTGCAACAGTTTGTGGTGATTTTGCATCCTTTCACAAAAATGTGAAAGAAGTTTCTTAAGACTTTAACTCTAAGTCGGAAAAAAAAATAAAACCTACCCAGATAAATCGTTTTATGGTATGAATTATTATTGTCATTCGCCATGGGACAGACGAAATTTAAGTAGAAATATTCAAAAATTCTAAAACGCCAAAACCTTCAAAAACTACTAACCTCAAAGTCTGCCAGGCATAGTACAGCTATGTTACCACATTAATTGTATACCAAAGCCAAATAAAGTATTAAAACGAGTTACTTTACAATAAAGTAAAACTAACGTTACAAGTATACTAACGTTATAGTAGTTTACCTTATTACAAACATGAGTTTTAAAATTTCTTCGGAACAGTTGATTCTTCCCGGATGTTTTGAGCATCTCAAAAAAGATGGAGTAAAAAGTTGCTTCTTTTTCTTCCTTTTTTTTCATAGTGAACACTGTGACCTTATACGGAGGGGGCTAGGCAGCAGCAATACATATTTGTATTTGTAAATACGATTATAATAATGGTCCTTAAGTGGATTTTAAAAGCAAGAAATGTTTAGAGTACGGTACAAACCGTTCTAATTGAATAAAAGTCTCACTCTCAATAAAAACTCACACCTCGAATTTTTCACGGCACCACATCTTTCGAGCTGCTGACAACACTCAAAGAGTAATAACTGTCAAAAAAGCTTTTCAAACTTCGCCGTTCAGAGTCGGCAAAAACTGTAGGTCCCTTCTAGTCAGAGCAAGCTAGGCCCTGATCTCCTGGGGGGCAATTAATTGAATGAAAATATTCTGCGGACAAAACTGCCTTCGATTTATAATTACAGGTACAAATTTCTGGTCCAATATAGAGTTTGACTACAATTTGGTGCTGTGTCCCAAAATAAGACGAAGGTGTTTAAATAGCCTCTTGTTTTTTCTAGATGGATTTGTTTAAATATTGTCTCTTTTGGTACTTGGCTTTTAGTAAGCTTGACTACTAGGAAATTGGAGTTAGATATCAAAATAATCCAAATTCCATATCTATATTTTAAATGGCTAAATGTGTATTCTGAAGGACGCCATTATCGATTAATATTATCATCAAAATTGTTCGCGATGACTAACTGGCAACAGGAAAAAGCCAGTTTGAATTAACAACTTATTCTTATTACCAAAAATCTATAAATCATTTTCATTCATCTGTTTTACAGAATAGAATGCAGGAAATGTAAATTAATACGAAATTCTGTTAGGTATTTTTTTATTAATTTCTATTGGATTCCTCACTTAAAATACACTCCTTTTTTTATTGTATTTGTCAGTCAAATAGACAGAAGAATCAAAGAGAGTAGAAAATGTTAACGCTATGTTTTTGTTTGCTTGTTTTGAAATATCTCATGAAATTGTCAAGCACTCGCACTTTTACTTTAAGTTCACTTTACCACAAATTTTGCTAATAATCAAGAATGCATGCATACTACACAGATCACTCCATAGTTGCTGCTACCCTTATTCATCTAAACCTTGATCACCACAAAACAAAAATCTATCACTCTTCATTTATTTCAGCCATCACTTGTAATAGTAACAGCGACAGAGTACAATCATCATCTACCACATCCAAAGGTGGCATATTCTCACTCAAAAAACTTGACGATTGGTTGCACATTGAATTGTTTTCAAAGGAATCTCCGGGTATGTGTGTTGTCATTTTCATCCATCTTCTTCTTCGTGTAGTGTTAAAGTGTTGTAGCTCCGTGATATTCCGTAGAAGTTGCCTAACTTAAGCCCGTTGTATATCACGTTTGTATATGTGCGTTTTTTTGTTTTGCATGAATATTTACATTTTTGTTCTCGATTTTTTATTTGACTTGTTATCCATATTTTATACTTTCGGCGTAACGATGGAGAAAATAAATCATCACTTTCTTTCACTTGATTCAAAAGCCCATGCAGCGGTCATCAAATTTGTTGCCACCCACACACTTAGAGCTTAAAATCTTTTAGAAAGTGTCAGCTAACGATATTTAATTAAAGTCATCAGATTGTATGTTTACATCAAACGCCCACCATAAGCCAAATACAAAAATCTATAGACGGTCGAATACAGATGACGAGGAACAGTGCAGCCGAATGATAAATAATCAAACTTTACGAGAAACATATTTCTGTGCATTCACATTCAATCAATAATTTTGAAGTCCCCCTTTCGAAGACGCGCTGGAAAGATTAGAAATCGAGGCGGCCCACCAATGGCTAACAATAACAATACGCATCTGTTCAAGAATTTATGCTCAATTTCCAAACCGAGCGTTGCTAAGTGTTTTACAAAGCGCGTGATTAAAATGCAAAAGAACACTTCAAAGATACACCGGAGATAGACGCGTTTATGACGGTGTTTGTAGTGTCTTTTGCGAAACCTAACGACTAGGCGTTTAATGACATGTGTGAAGTCTCATCGATTTGTGTATCTCTTCGATGGCTCTCGAATTATTGAGGCTTAACTAATTACAAATACGGTTGAAATTTGCCTTTAGAAGCCTTTAGCTGGCCCGAGAACTTTACGAGTCACTAGCAGGGTAGTGTATAAAAAGATGTTGGAAAACAGGAATATAAGTGTGGAGGTATAATTAGTTTGGTTCGTGCGGAGAGTCACCTATGGTATTTCCTCATTTAAATTGATTAAATCATGAAAGTTAAAATTTAAATATCGTTTCACTATACATTTTTTTTATGTTATAGCATAACTAATTAAAAAAAAACTCTTACCTTCCTATGGTCGAAAAAAAATGTAAAAATAAGTAAACCTACGTACTTGTAAAGATTGAGTGTTTTCGGTAAACTTTAAAAAAAAGGAATGACTGCAAATTAATAAATAAGCAATGTTTTGCATCACTGCTAATTAAGTAAAATCAGGGAACACACACCGTTGTCAAATGTGAAATAAATCAGGTCATCTGAGCTTCTCGTCTAAGCGGCGTACATGAAATGTTTGAGCTACTTTTAATACATATCTTCTTTGTGCTGGTTACCGTGCGGTGATTCATTTATTATCCACATATTCATTTTAGATTAGCCATATTTATGCACTGCATAAAATCAACTGCCAAGTATGTGCATCTAATTGCTTTTCAAAGATTATAACTGCAACAAATTAATTGCATCTACGCACTGTAAATTCAAATGAATTGATTGGAATCATAGCACCTGACTCCATGCTGGTGCTTCTTGGTCGTAGAATTTGGGCTCTCTTTATGCGAAAAATTGTTTTTTTTTTTGTATCTTTGATTCGTTATAAAATTGAAGTTGAAAAAAAAAAAATTATTTGACGTTGTTGGTGCTGGTTGAAAATAGCAAACACCATCACAAGGGGGTGTCGGTGCTTGTTTAAAATTGCAAACACCATCACTGGGGGCATTAAGCATTACCGCCATGAAACATCTGCAACTGCGCTTCGGAGAAAACCACACATGTAAGGAGTTCATATTTATGGGCGGGTTATCTGCACTGAATTTATGTAGGCAATGACATAAAACCCAGAATGCGTTCTGCAAAGGAATGATAAAAATATGTTCTCACACTTGTATGAAATGATCTTCCCTGGACTACATTTTAGTGATTGTAGTGTGAAGAAATGAGTGAGAGAAAAAGTAAGTCTTTAATTTTTTGGTCAGAATGAGAGTTGATTGGAACAGGGCAGCAATATCTGTCGATCCAAAGAAGTGGTGTGTAGAAAAAGTATTCAATCAAATTGAACAAATTATTTTGCGGCCGATCGGCGGTCAAGTATACAAAAAGTTAATTCGAAAAGGTTTGACTCCCTAGACTCATATATTTATGGTAAATTGAAGTCAAAAATTGACTCCTTTTTCTCGGAGATTTCGAAACATGCCTGTAGAAATTTCTTCAAAGTAAAACAGATGAACATCTTCGCAGTTATCCGATCCGTTTACTCTACAAACGTAGTTCGTTCTGTTTCTAGTTTTAGTACATCTCTAATTTGTTTTACCTTTATCTTTCGATGTTATCAATATTTTCCCTCCTTTGGTATACTTCGTGACTCTTAAGCTGATGTAATGCAAGTTCTCTTCTCAGAGATCTTTGATTGTTAATGTGATGTTATTTAAAATTATGCGGCTGATAGTGGTTTCATCTCGAATTATAAAAAAAATAGCACACACATTTGTGTGTGGATTTGGATTCATTGCTCAACCGTTATTTTGTAATTAATTTTTTAATTACAGAAAGGATTGTTTTATACATTTTGAAGTCTAAAGTGACCAATCATATATCTTTTTAAGTTGACTTCGCTGTTTTTCTACTATTTTCTAAAAAAATGTTTGCAAATTTTAATAAAATTTACACTTTTGTGTAAGTTTAAATGCTGTAATTCAAGAACTCGGAAGAACTAGGAAAGTTTCGTTTGAGAGATGTTATAAGAGATATCCACTCAATATATTTTTTGTATTAGATTTAAGACCATGTTATACTTCATACATAATGAGAGTATAAAAAGCACAACTTGGTATACTCCAATGTTGGACCATTATTTTTTTTCCAAAACTTCCATTAACTTTCATTTATTTTAAAATTTAAACGATAAACTCATGACGATAGGGAAAGTGTTCAACCTTAATTCATATAGGAACAGATAACCAGAATTCGAGCGCTAAGAATTAGTTCTTGCGATAGGAGCATTCGATCAAAGAGAATTGTCTTACATGACGACTTTCGCACCACTGATCACCCTAACTTTTAAGATTTAGAATGAAGAAATAGAAAATGTCCGTATAGAGAGAATAGGCATGTATATAAAACTGGAATGTTCCTCAAATATTACTTATAGAAATGCTTACGAAATGATCACTCATATTGTATTATTCTGTAGATAAATTCAACTCAGTATGATTTTTTTTAATTCACCTCAATAAGCTTACCAACTTTTGGAAAGGAAAAAACAAACTTACTCTTCTAGTAATTTTTAGTCTGGAACGTGTTTCACCTTTTCTAAAAAAATATCTTACGCATTATTCAAATAAAATCTGAAACGCAAATGTAAGAATATGTTTAAAAGTAACTGGATTAAATTGTCTATCTAGGCCTAATCAGGTTTAATTTTCTGCAATCTATAAATGTTACAAATGTACATAGTCAACAGCAAAGCATCTGTCCAAATCGAATTTGTTGTCTACTGCCACTGTAACTTATCTTAAAACAAGTTAAGGTGCTTAATATAAATGGTGGCTATAAGTTTTTCGTATAAATCCATGACTTATTTAATCCTTATATTATGTGAAACTTATTTTTATCTTTGTTTCTATCTACACAGGTGGTCAGCTGAAAACTAAAAACGGTCAAAAATATGTTCTTAATGGAAAGCCAGAACGGATGACAAGATCTTTTGCCATATTGGCAGCATTAGTATTATTGCTCGCTATATTAATCGCCTGCCTCATAACATACTTCATAACAGCAAGCTTTTATTCCTCTCAAGGGTAAGTATTCTACTTTTACTGATTTAATTTAATATTAGTTTTTTTAGCTACATGATATTGGAAACTATTGATTTATTTAACTATTCGCATCGAGAATCCATGTCGGTTAAACAGACTGTTAGTCGATTCCATGCGATGTCCTACTGGTATCTCCTAGGATGGAGCATCATAGCGAAGAATTTAAGAAAAAAATCAAAGCAAATATACTACTTTTTGATCATTACAGTAAAAAAGCAACCTGAAGCACGTGTGTATGGGTAGCTTTTAAAACCCTTCCATCCTCCGGATAGTGTAGGCAACCCCAAGTTAAAAATACGTTCGTAGCCTAGCTTATTTACAGTTCACTATTCACGCATTTCTTTCATTTCCCTCCGTACCTCTAAATTTATTAATGGTTGCTGTAGGAGGAAAAAGCACCAAAGTCGCAGCAATGAACAAAAATTAATGTAACCGTCATCTATCATACTGGCAATAAGACACATTTCGTCAACCTGCATACGTTAAGAGAGTTCTGCAGCTTTAAAGTAAGCAGTACAGAATGTACGTTCATTTATTACCCAAAAGAAAAATCGGCTGTATTATATACTCGTACATAAGTAATTGCAATCCCACCTATAGGACGACATACAGCCACAATAGAGAGCCATTAAAAATGTCATACCAAAATTGCGCGTTAAAACTTTTTGCTTCCTGTTATGTCATGACCGTTTTTCCCTTTTACAAGCTATTTTCTTGAAACCTCTTTACGGGATGCACAAAAAATACTTCAACCCCTATCGTACAAGAGCCACACGTAACACTAATGCTTCTCAATCGGCTACATAAAGAATAGAAGAATACACGATTTCTGGCAAAATACAGAAACTGGGTCAACACCCTTTTAGGTCAATGGGAAAGTTTCAAAACATTGCCTGCCGAGTAGGTTACCACGCCTTGTTAAGAAAATCGATTCCAATCCTTTATTTGCAAAGATTTATAGCGAATTTTGTCAGAGTATCTCATGCAAATTAGCGATTAGCAAGGACGTCGTCTTAGGCTCGGTGATAAGGAAAAGTGTTTGAAGAAATCAATTTTAAATTGCTTCCGGTTAATTAATGACTTCCGAAACGGTTGGTAAAGGCTAAGTTTGGGGAGTGTTGATTGGTTGGTGTAAGTTAAAAGGGTTATTACATTTAGTAGTGGTATAGGTTTGGTGTCACGCTCTTGGCTTCAATTGTGGGTAGGTCTGGTATGAGTAATCTCCGTTTGGCAGTCTAAATACGTGTGCCATATCAGATAACAAAACTGAAATTATGAACTGTAAGCAGGCTTTGCTCTGTATATTTATCCATGTGAAAAAAATGTTTGGCATTGATTTTTTCTCAAGGTCGTAATGAGCCCATAAGTAAAATATACATACGTATAAATGATATACTACGCTGTGTAACGCAGGCTACACAACTCAAAGAGAAAGGCACCCTTCATTTAAATATATGTTTATATTTACGGCGTGACAGTCTACAAGGGGACCAGAGCCTTATCAACTACTTGTATTGTGTGCACTACTGTTTTCTCACAAGTAGAAAGGACCTAAAGTAAACATTTCAAACAGTGAAGTTTGAGGAGCTTTTTCATTGCTTTGAGAAAGGCAGTTTAAAATGTCTACATAATACATAGATTTTTTGTATGTACGCCTTAAAATCAACTAGTATATAAAACTGAAATAGACTGTATTTTACAATATTAAAACGAAAAAGTGTCAAAAATTTAAAGATTAGCTTAATTTAGGTTTAAACTTTTAGAGAAATATTTTACTTACGGCGCCTTAGCAATTTTCGTTATTATAGCTTAAGGTTACCTTAAAAAAATGTTAATTTAGAGCTAATTTATTTTTTGTTCACTTTTTTTTTAAACTAATTTGAACTTCAAATTAAAAATTTACACATTCTCACAAAATTATTTTTTAGCCGAATTTATTTAATATTTTCTGTGTACAACTTAACTGTGTAAAACTAACTGTTTTCATCTGCTCTGTATATTCATGGTCATATGTATTCAAGGTTCAAACTGATGCAATTATTGATGCACAAGCTCAAACAATGTTTTATAATAACCGTTCTTTCTCCTGAATGATTGTGGCAATAAGCAGAAGATTGGAGGGGACATTCTTGAGAAAATAAAACAAACAAAAAAACGAAAATAGAGAAAAATGAGACGAACAACTTGGAAACTTATAAAATAACTAAAGTAAATTTGTGAAGGAAAAACATACCGTCAAACTGGTAAACTTGTTTGAAGATGCTATACGGTAGTTAGGGATGTTGTCCATAAGTTCAGAAATTAGGGCTGTTTAGAAAATAAGAAAGGTAGGGTTCGAAAAAATATTATCGGAAGCAAATGAGAAAAAATTCTAAGACGTCAGTAAAATTATTGACCGCAGAGATGTCCGGTATCATAAAAAAACACTTTCAGTTGAAACAGTAAGACGGGTTTTAAGGTCAAATAATTTTAACGGCAGAGTTGCACTTCGCAAATCCTTTGTTTCCAAAGTTGACAAAGAGAAAAGACAGGTGTCATGGAGCAAAATTAACTTGCCGTGTCTCCTGGCCCATTCTGGTCGTTTCTCGATCAATGCACGATTCAAATTGATCATTTGTTGTCGGTAGCGATCAGTATTAACGGTTTCACCAGGTTTCGCCAGTAACAATCCGATGCAAAACCGATTTCCTTTCGTGTCTTTGAAGCTAAATTTCACAAGTTTTTTTTCGGTTTTCCATCTGTCTTTCATTCAATTCATGTGGCACCCATTTTCCACACTTTTGGATCTTTCCCATAACTTTTAAACGCTCAGAAAATGTTTGTTGTGCAACATTTAACATTACTGCCATTTGCTTTTGACTCAATGTGTCATCTCCATCCAATATCGTTTGCAATTCGGGGTCTTCAAACTTTTTTGGTGGTCTTCCACGTTCTTCATTTCTCACATCACAATCATTATTTCTGAACCGTTGAATCCATCTTTTGCATGTTGCTCGTAATAGAGCATGATAACCATATGCCTCGACAAGCATTCGACGCGACTCTGCTGCACTTTTCTTCAAATGAAAGCAAAAAATTAATGCTTTCCGCAAATCATCACTTTCTGGTACAAAATTCGACCTTTTTAACACGATTAAAAAATATGATGCTGTCTGTTCAATGACTTGATGTATACTAAATATTTTTCACAGATGCCATAGCAAACAAACAAACGTTTATGTGATTTGGATAAATTTGATAATCTGCCTTCCTGGCTTATACTACATGGTCCATTTTTCCAAGAACCGCTCCAGCTAAGTATAGACTTGTGACAGCTGTGTTAGTACTGGTTTTTAATATTGGTATTCTCTCTTTGATGTTAACAGAGTAACAATCAATCCCTTAGGGACCAGATTTCTACAAGCTTATTAACATGAGCGACTTAATTTTTCTCTTTAATACTCTTACGCATGTGCGGATATCTGCATAGAAGCAGTGTGGGTTTTTGGTTGATTTTGCACCGGTAAATAAAATCTTAATGCAACGCTGGGAAAAAATGTATTTTTGGAAAATATAATTTGTATGCTTTAATTTCACAAAGACAATATATATTGCCCAAACGAACGATTATCAAGTTTCACTGGAACCTACGATTGTTCTATGACATCGAGTGAACTAATCTTTATTAAAATTTTCGTTTCCTCTCTTTCAGATGCACAAACAGCAACTTCGCCTCTAGTTCTACATACAACAGTTATGGAGAGAATATCAGTGCAACCGTGGCCAGTGCTAGTATCTTCGCCATGCCACCATCACGTCCTTCCGGCACAGCTTTAGCCCACGATGATGGACGTGACTTGTTTGAGGAATATTCCAATCATTCTGACGACAAACACAGTCCAATGGATCGAAAGTTGCGTCTTTATGAAGGATGGATACCGGAGTTGTACACGTAAGTAATGTAAAATACAATGTCATACTGTTTTATACCTTTCACCATTTCTGGATTCCAACATCATTCTCTGAAAAAAGAAAACATAACTTCGTCACTTAACAGTGCATGGCTATTGGAATCTTAAAACACACTACGTAATTCGTTGAGATGACATCACTTCGCGGCTTCTGGGTGGTGACGATGGTGTTGGTCGAAATAAAAAAAAAGTCGCGGTGACCTGGTTTTTTCTGTAACTCACTGTGTGTTTGTATATATTCAGTGTTTAATAAAGAACAAAACAGTTTGCCTTGCTTCGCCATAAATCGGGATTTTATGGTGCAAGGGTCCAATAGTGGCCCCGACTGTTGCCGCTTGCAGTGGACTTTTAGTGAATTGTTGTTTATTTAAATTGCATGATTTATTGATCAGTTTTCGTTGCTGAAAATTAACGATCAGTTGATTGTCCTCATCAGTGCTTATTTAGGTCGCTGTTACTTGATTGGAAAAAATCGGTACTTAAAGGAGTTTCAGTTTTAAACTAACTTTAACTGTTGATTGGTAAAGCTGTGGTGTATTCTAAGTGCAGTGTTTTTCACACAATGTGGATTTGATATTCATTATTCGTCTAATGTATTTGTTGTGGTTTAGGTTATTTGTTAACTATTTAATCTAGACTTCAAAGCGAACCGATAGTTTTGAGAGTTCCCTGAGTGGTGCGTTAACAGATAAACATACGATGTGTTAAAAAAATAAGGCAACTTTTTATTTTTTTCCAACAATATTTATATAGTCATACATTTCTATTTTATACCCCTCAAAGTAATACCTCTCAGATATTATCCACTTCATATTCAGATTCATATATTGATATTTTTATTGTAGCTTGACTTACATTTCATGATCACGTGTAATATATTTTAGATTTAGAAATCTACGTACCTTTACAACCTTTAAGATGTAATTTGATATAACAACTTACTTTACAAGAGTAATTTATTTTGTATATGGGAAAACTACAAGCAAAAACTGGTATTGCAATGTCCCGTTCAGTTGTTCAGATAGTGTTTATATAAAATTGAGTTACATCCTAGCTGATTTTTTGGGTTTTGAAGATACTTACATCACTTATGTGCGCTGAAACAGTGTGGTGCTTAACAAATGTTGATGCGAAGAGATTTGCTTTTTCATTGGTGGCTATGTAGAGATCTAATACATCTCTAAGCGGTGGAATATTATTGCTAAATTTTTTAAGGACTTTAGAAATTTTCCAAAACTGTTTACTGGACCTATTGAAGGAAGAAAGAAGGTTATTCTAGCGAGAATTTTTGAAAGCGGAGATCTCGTCATTAATTGCATTGTTTAAGAACCTTGTACTACGAAGAAAGCAATCATACCGGTAACGAATCCATTTTCTTCTTTTAGAATTTCTAAGTCGTATAAACAATAGAATGTTTTCAGGCAGTGATGTTTTTAATTTTTTTATATGCGTTTTGAGAATCACATGCTCGGTTGCTCTGGAGAACTGCCTGGTCAAAAATTTGAACAGAGTCAAACTCAAGTTCAGTGGTATTTAAATTTCGGTTTATCAATGACTTGTATTTGCTTCTATCATGTTGGTGTTGGTAAGCGGACCGACTTTGTTAACATTGATAGAGACAGGAAGGTGATCAGATCCAAGATTATTATCAATTCTAGGTTGTGTGCGAAGGCTAGGGATATTTGTTATATCAAGAGTTGAGGGATTTTTAGAAGATGATGTTGGAATGTATGTATGATATAATAAGTAAAGTATTGAAATATTGTCGTTGGCTTCGACTGTGTCATAAAGTATGTTAGCCCAGCAGTTCGATCTTAAACAAGACTGATGACGGCTGTTTAGGTCTCCACCAACAATTATTTTGGCGTTCACTCTAAGCAACAACAACCTCAAGCGATTTGAGGTGACTGAGGGAATGCACAATGTGCTCAATAACTTTTTCGATAACAATGGTAAATCTGCCACCTGTTGTCCTGGCCTGTCCTGTCCTGTCTTAGAGATAGCGCAGAAAGTCTGGATGAAAAACTGATTTTGATTCGTTTAGCCATGTCTTTGTTACAAGCGCAATGTCAGTCCTTCATTCGTTAAAAAATTAAAGAATTCAAGCTGTTTCTTGTTGATAGCCCTGGCATTCCAAGTAACAATTGTGAGTGAATTAGTTGACATATTTGTTTACATATACGTATTTAATAGCTAAAGGAGTTATAACATTGAACTGCTCCGCTCTCGAATTACAATTATTTAATTTCTCTAAAACTTTATTTAAGAGAGAACTGATCTCTTCAAAAGTAAACAAGTCATTACTTATTGACTTATAGGCTGGAAAAGAATTATTTTTTGTAGTTGAGTGCTGAGAGCGATTTGGACCCCAAGCCAGAGTTCATTGCCGTTTGGTTACTGGCGGGGAGTAATGAGAGGATTTTGGCCCGTGTGCAGATGAGTAAATTGTAGCTTGATTTTTAGGAAGCGGGAGTGATGGAAATGGAAAAGGGAACAACAATCCAACGGTGGTTGCGAACTAGTTGACTGATTTGCAGAATTTTTGGTGCTGTTTCTCCGATTTGCTGAGAGTCTTTGTCTTATATCCAAATACTGTTGACGACTAAAACAGCTTAAATCAGATAATTTGTGAGGTCCCTTGCTATTGGCGCAGCCAATGGTCTCATTAGTTTTGCATTCAGATGTTCGGTGATTGCCAGAATAAACAAGCTCTTCATGTGACAATGCATGGCACCATTTCTATAGAGTTGGCAATTGTAACATTGTGTTACCTTACTGGGACTATGGTTTTTGTAGTTCCAAAAGATGACGATTTTAAATAAACTTGGAATTTTTCACCTGATTTCATTTAATTTAACAGTGCCACGTTCAATATAAACAATACATATAGTTTTTGTTATGTGACATATTTGAGTTTATAGAGATGGGTTTTACCTCCAAGCATTTGATACCAAGTGAAATTAATTCATTTTAAATAGCACTATTACTGACGAAATCTAGACCAGATATAATTAATTTTAACATTTTGCTATCTTTTGATGAATATTAGAAGAACTCCAGTTTTAAGCGTAATAATTTATTTTTAATTTTATTATAACTTTTTGAAATTTAAATTGAAAAAAAAAATTTTGCGCGAGGGATATATTTTTCACTATGGGGAGAATATTTGTTTTAATGACGTTAGAACGTTCATTATCCATAACTCCGTCTACTGGGTCTGGATTTCAAGTTTGTTCATCTAGTATTTGATAAAAGTTTTCATTCATTGTGTTGGAATTAGATTGCGCACTATCACTGTTTGAGTGTAATTCGGGAGGTGGAACAGAACTACCCAGTTTTTATTATTATTATGTAATAAATAATTTAATTGGAGGCTCAACCGGGATCCTCAAGCGCTAAAAACAAGTAAAAAAGTAAGTAAGTAAAAAAGTAAACTCAGTACAATGAGATCCAGCCAAAGCATTAACAAGCCAAATATCTTGCAAGACAAGAGAAAGTGCAAAAAAAAGTATTTGGATCGAACGGAGAAAACAATTTAATCCAGTATCCAGTATCAGGATATCATCAAGTATCCAGCATCAAAAGAACGAGAAAGTTTTAATAGTAAGAAAAAGTTATTTTTATTATAGGAAAAAAAAGAAAAATGTATTATTGTTATTGACGATTATTTTAATGTTCGTTTTACTTCTTGAGCTTGAAAATTGAAGGCTACCAGGGCTTTTAGTTATCGGCACAATAAAATATTGTAACGCTGTCAAAATGCAACATCAAACACATCTTTGCGAACTTGTCGCCCAAACAATCTCCACAAACACGCCGCTTTGGCAAAAACCAAATTTCAACACATATAATGATATTGGAGGACCCTTAATCAAAAGGAAGAGTGCACAGCATTCAATTTAACAATCTCCAGTAAAAACTAAGAGAGTGAATAACCTCAACGAAAACAAGGATATTTTAGAACAAGAGTGAGACTACCCCACTTGCGATAATTGATAACAAGAAAAATAAAAATTCTGATAGATACCGGTGCCACTAACAACTATTGCCTACATTGAGTGTACATTGAGTGATTCCATCACTCTGCCTAAATTATAACAAATAAGTGCCACGAATCATATATATATTTTACACTAAAACAATATTTTATGTGTTAGAAAAATGTTGAGTACGAAGATCTAATAAGAGCTAATTTATTAAGTATGGTTAATGCCAAAATCGACTTTAATAACATACATACAACAATAAGACTGAAAATATTTATTTTGATGATAACGAAGTCATGAACAACATTCAGAAGAAAATGCAGAACAGTTGAGGATTGCAATGACGGACAAAATTACAAGCATCCATAATGACATTGACCTAAATCTTCCCTTTAGAACAGATGTCATGGTGGGAATCCGCACGACCGATCTGGACTAAACAATAGCCTTATATCCTATCTGCAAATAACTTTGTGAATAAAGAAGTTTAGAAAATGTTGGAAGAAGGAATTATTAGACCTTCTAGATCACCTTAAGATAGCCCTGTATGGGTTTTGCCAAAAAAAGTTACAAACGAAGGTGGCACCCAAAAAATCGGTTAGTCATCGATTATAAAAAAAATTAAATGAAAAGACTATTTCTGACAAGTACCCTATATAGGATACTAATGTCACTCTTTTCTACTCTTGATTCGAATCAAGATGTCATCAAATCAAAATGAAATCGGAAGACATAGAAAAAAAAAGTTATTTTTGTATATAAACGATTAATTAATAATAATAAGCAGTTTATAAGAAATTGCAAACTACTTATTATAGAGTTACAAAATATTATTAACACATTGACATTATCTTAACTTGGAATCTTAAATCCGGACATATTAAGCCAAAAGATATTTGTTTATCCAATTTACTTAATGATTAGAAAATAAATTGTACTGAGTTAAGAGAAACAAATGTAAATTAAAAACGGTAGTATATTGCTTTAGTAATTGCCAACAAATTATGAATAAGCAATGACGAGTGAACAGGTACATTATCGTGCCTCACGCTTCATAACCAAGCAGTTTCTTTTATAGTACTTCGACGATTCTCAATAACAAATTTCTTCATTTTTTCAACATTTTCATCGGCTGTTTACTGTGCCGTGGGGCCCAACGCGAGCGTTGACATTTGCATCTTCTTAACCTCTTTTGACTCAGAGTACACTCACCGTATGCCACTGTAAAAATTTTATTTTTGGTCAATTTTTCACATAAAATGTCATTCTATGATTTTATTAATAGAAGGAAATTGTAGAACACACAAACTACGTCTAACTTTTATGCACCACAAACAAAATAAATATGCTATATAGCTGGAACTTTTAACATGTGATCGAGACGAGTGCATCAACATAATAAAATAAAAAAATTGATGATCGAATAAACGTAGATCGCGAAATTTGAAAATAGACCTCGTAAGATTAATTCAAAATAAGAAATCAAATCTTTAGCGTGCAAATTGACGTATTTATCTACAACGCAAAGTTTTGAAATTTTGCTAAGAAATCGAAACCCGAATTAGATAAAATTGTATATTCAATAATGATCTTATTTGAAACCAAACCTTAAAAAGTATTTTCCAGTTTTTTTCTGAGACGAATTGGCTGCAGTAACGTTAACTGAAATCGAATGCATTCCAATATGAGGAAGCTTCGACTTTTTACTAGCTCCATATAATGCATTTTTACAATTTTTTAATATAAAGCGCTAATATAATCAATAAGCAAATATGTAGTGAAAACCTTAATTCAAGATGAAAAGGTTTTGTTATCCGACAAAACGTTACGGGGCAACATCGTCTTTTTCTTTGCAAGTAAATACCTCTTTTTACAGTGCTCTACAATCTACGAGTATCTTAGTTAAGCACTAGAACGAACAACCGCTTGTTTTGCTTTGAGGGTAAAATGCAACTTAATGCTTGATACATGTAACAAACAGCCAAATCCAATTGAAATACATCAATACTGCAAAAACTCTCTTGGCACACACTGCAGCATCTTCAGCAGGCATTACACCAATGGCTTTTCTTTCCAAATTGCTTCTCTTTTAATCTGATTCCCTTGCGTTGGTTATTAATAAGCACTGTCTCACAAACAAACAAGTTTATTCATTTGCGAAGTTCCTGACAGCACAATTTGCAGACCCCTACAATGACATAGAGAGCGAGTCGTTGGACTCTTTTGAAATATATAGTTTTCATTGTCGACGGTGCTGCGGGAGTGGTCGTTTTTCGTGATATCTGTGAGTGTAGGTGATTGGATGACGATGACCAGTCCCCGCTTTAAGTGCATTAGTTCGTTGATTTCTCTTATATATTCTTTACCTGCGCCACAAGTTTCAGATTCAATTGAAATATTTGTATTAAAGAAATGTTAAAAATAACTAAATCATTTTCAAAAAACAAAAAACAAAAGTGAAATGAGAATTAAAAATCTAAATGACAAAGCGGATATCTGAGTATCGGAATCTACGAAAATGAAATTTCATGGAGAACTAGTGAAATCACACGAGAAAACAGTACCAGAGCATTTATTTTCGTGGAGTGGGGAAAGCAGTCCTATTGTTGTATCAAAGCCTGCTCAATCAATTTTTAATAATTTTACGACACATTAAAACTGAACGACGTCATATTCTTATACCAATTGCTTTTAATTTTATCAAAGAAATTGTATTCGACTCAATAAAATTAACGTTATCGAATAGTTGCATATTTAAACATTGTAAGTTGAATAAATTATATAGGAAATCAATTTCCTGAGTTTTAAACTTTTACGACTTGGCAACAATGCATACTCACGGTTGGTGGTACTGGTATAGCGTATCGTGTTCTATACGTGTTCAAACGCTCTCCACGTAGTTTCCAAATGGTCGTGTGCATTAAGACTCACTTCGAGCCGGACTTTCTATAAACTTGCGTTGCTACAAAAAAAAAAAAAAAAAAAAACAAACAAACATTGGCGACAATATCTTTATAAATCGAGGTTTCAATAGCTAAAAAACCAATTCCAATTGGACAACATCACCCAAGGTTTGAGGGACTCATAATTTATGGTACTTTGCATAAATTACCCTGTCGTAAGAATGATAAAGCCCTGCGCCTAAAAACTAGTTGCACGACGAAGGCCAGCAAGAATAAATCCGAAACCCACAGTGGACACCGTTGTAGTCGAAGTCAGTATCAGTCTTGCAAAAAAATAGTAAACGCAGAGTGTCATAATTAATTGCTTCCATTGAGAATGAAGCAATTAAGTAACGTTCAATGAATGTTGGTCACTGTGTGTTCTGGGGGATCTTCGCTCAATAGGCTGGATCAGGTTATTTAAGTCGGTGGCGAAGTGTGATCGTGTTTGTCTGTCAATTCATTCAGCACGCAATTGATGGCGTACTTCTTGTAGCATGCATCAGCGAGGGAGCAGAAGCTAACGAGGACGCATCACTGTAGCTGACGCTCACTGACCAACCAGGAAGAGATCATGGGTCGTATAAATTGAACATCTGTTGGCAGCGGGCCTCTTTCGGCGGCGGCAAGTAGCTAATGCATAGTCTGCTTAAGGAATTGCGTGCAGTTATGTAATTAACTTCGGTCCGTGACTTAAATGTCCTCTTAATGCTTGGTGATGGCTGTTAATCTTGGACCACTTAGGCGTTCTTTATAAAAACATGTATTTGCACAATATGTTCGTAGTGATTTTCATGCTATAAACTATTAAAGAAGTTGTATAAAAATTCTGCTAGGAAGAATGTATCAATTGGTATGAATCATGTAGATGATGGACTGTGACCATTGAATATCCGCAGATAAGACACTATGATTCTCAGCTGATGGAGGGCAGACTTGTTTTCGCGCATTTACAGTTTGACTTCTGCATTTACAAAGATCAATTCTCAATACCCAGGACTGGAAACAAGATAATATTTTCCCCTTTGTAATCGTATATAAAGACGTTGACCCCTTCAGTATATGTACAAGAATTTATTAAATTCATAAATCATCACCTGTGCTAATATTTACAATTGGAATCATAAAAATTGAAAAATAATTCTTGTGCTTCCTAATAAATGTGCTATGAATAATGCAAAAAACTGCATGTTAGTCGTACTTATGAGATTTGAGCTAGCTGCAAAGTGTGCAACAAGTAGATTAGCTTTGTCCAAAGAGCTGACAACTGGGATCGAAGACGAGGCTGAATTTCTTATGTTACCAAAAGCTTCTGCTACCCTTAGGGCATTGTAGAACTTTTTGCCTTAACTTTTGGTCAAAGGAGAATTTAACACGTCTCATTAATGCATTACAGTCATTTCGGATCCGTTTGAACTTTTTCCGGGCTTCCTCAGAAGGGTTGCCTTTATAATCCCGAAAACTCAACTCTCTCATCCTGATAGTCTCTTTGCAGCTTGAGTCGTACCACGCGCTTGCCTTAGTCTTGCCGCTCTTCACTCTGTGAGGAATGATGGACCTCATGTCCTTCTTCTTCTTCTTCTTGTGGCGCTACAGTCCGGGGTGGACCTGGGCCTCAACCAACATGCCTCTCCAGCCAGCACGATCTTTCGCCAGCTGTCTCCAGTTGCGCACTCTAAGTTGGTTGAGGTCCTTCTCCACTTGTGTGCGCCACTTTAGTCTAGGTCGTCCTCTGTTGCGTTGTCCCAATGGCTCGGATTCAAAGACTTTTCGGGCCGGAGCAGTGGTGTCCATACGCTCTACATGGCCTAGCCATCTTAAGCGTATCCGTAGACGCTTGACCAGGCGCATGTCGCTGTACAGCCTATAGAGTTCGTCATTAAATCTTCTCCTCCAGATGCCATCAACGCAAACAGGACCAAAAATCGCACGCAAAACTTTTCTCTCGAAAAGACTAAGGGCTTCCTCATCCGCCTTTGCTAACATCCAAGATTCTGCGCCATACAGTAGGACGGGGATGATCAAGCTGTTATATAAAGCGAGCTTAGTCCTTCGAGAGAGGGCCTTATTACTCAATTGCCTCTTAAGCCCAAAGAAACAGCGATTGGCAAGAGTGATTCTGCGTTTGATTTCGGTACTGATGTTGTTGTCCCTGTTTACCGCGTAGCCGATGTAGACGAAGTCCTTGACTACCTCGAAGTTTCTGCTGTTTAGTGTGACGCTACGTCCGAGACGTCGATGTTGTGTGTCCTTCCTTGATGACAGCATGTACTTCGTTTTGCCCTCATTTACCAGTAGACCCATTTTAGCCGCTTCCGCTTCAATGCCAGCAAACGCCTCATTGACGGCTCGCTGTGTTCGTCCAATCACGTCAATGTCATCAGCGTAAGCTAGCAATTGAACTGACTTCTGGAAGATCGTGCCTCAGATCTTCTCGAGGATGATGTTAAATGACAGCGCGTCGCCTTGTCTAAAACCTTTTTTGACATTGAAGGTCTCGGTGAGTTCGGTACCGACCTTGACGGAGCAGCGAAAGTACTTCATCGTCATCCTACACAATCTGACGAGTTTGGAAGGAATGCCAAAACTAGACATGGCACTGTATAGCTCGTCTCTATGCACACTGTCATATGCAGCCTTGAAATCGACGAATAGGTGGTGAGTGTCAATTTGCATTTCTTGGGTCTTTTCCAGGATCTGCCGTAATGTGAAGATCTGGTCTATTGTGGACTTCCCTGGCTTGAAACCACACTGATAGGGACCTATCAGGTCATGGACAAATGGTTTCAGACGCTCACACAATACGGCAGAGAGGATCTTGTATGCGATGTTCAGGAGACTAATCCCTCTGTAGTTGGCGCAGTCAAAGGGGTCCCCTTTCTTGTGGACCGGGCAAACGACGCTGAGATTCCACTCATCGGGCATGCTTTCCTCCGACCATATCTTACAGATGAGCTGGTGCATGCGCCCAACCAGGTCATCTCCAGCTGCTTTAAATAGTTCTGCGGACAGTCCGTCCGCTCCAGCAGCTTTGTTCGACTTTAGCTTGGATATTGCTATCTTCACCTCGTCTAAGTCGGGGGGACGGAATGCTTGTCTATCATCGTCTAAATTGAGTGGAACATTCTGCCTAATAGCGGGATTTGGGTCGTCATCGCCGTTTAGGAGTCTGCAGAAATGATCCTTCCAGATTCCCAGCACAGACTGCGACTCTACTACTAGTTGTTCATTTTGGTCCCGGCAGGCCTTGGTCTGAACCTTGTATCCTCCGGATAGCTGTTTTACCTCTTGGTAAAACTTTCGGACTTCATTCCTGCCAAAACACCTTTCCATTTCCTCGACCGCGCGCTTCTCATGCTCCTTCTTCTTCCTTCTGAGAAGCCGGTGCTCTTCCCTTCTTCTCTGTTCGTAGAGTTCACGAACAGCCCGCGTTGTTCGATTAGTGCAGGAAGCGTCGAACTCTGAGCGAGTTTCCGGGAGACTCGGTCGGCAAAGTTCCCAGCAATCAGCTGCGATTGTAGCTTTTCGACGTCAAACCGTTTTGGCCTTTCTCGACTCCGTTGCTCTCTCGATATCCGGGTTCTTACCTTGGCTACAACAAGGTGATGATCAGAGTCAATGTTTGCACCTCGGAAGGTTCGGACATCGTGAATACTGGAGGAGTGTCTGACGTTGATCGCAACGTGATCAATCTGGTTGACGGTTGATTGATCAAGAGATCGCCAGGTTCCTTTGTGAATGTCCAGGTGTGGGACCCGTGTGCTAGCCACAGGGCGCCCCGAGGCGAAGTCCAACAGCCTGAGTCCGTGTCCGGATGTGTTGTCGTGCAGGCTGTGTTTACCGATGACTTTAGCAAAGATGTCCTCCTTTCCCAGCTGAGCGTTGAAATCTCCTAGAACGATCTTGGTGTCGTAGCTGGGGCATCGATCGTATGTTCCTTCTAGGAGATCATAGAAGTCATCCTTGATGTTGTCATCATTCTCCTCTGTCGGGGCGTGGGCGCATATTAGGCTGATGTTCTCGAATTCAGCCTTGATGCGGATTGTCATGAGGCGTTCGCTGACTGGGTCGTAGCTCAAAACTTTTTGCCTAAGTCTGCCTCGAACAACAAATCCGCGTCCGAATAAGCGCTGCCTCCTCTCTCTATAGCAATTGCTGTAGTAGATATCGCAGTTCTTCATCGCTTTTATGCCAGGCCCATCCCATCGCACGTCCTGGATGGCGGTTATGTCAGCTTTGTAGCTGTCAAGGGCCTCCGCAAGTTGTTCGGCTGCACGTGGCCTGTTAAGGGACCTCACATTCCACGTGCAAAACCGAAAATCTTTGTCCTTAAAACGTTTGCTGGGGTCGTCAACAGTTGATCCGAGGCATGATGTTGTCTCTGAACTATATGATTTTTACGTGGTGAGGAAGTTACCCTCACGCACAACCCACAGACTGGTAGGCCAGGCCCATTATTTAAATCCTCGGGCAGAGGGGGTCGCTGCATACATTAGTTCACCATACAACTGGTGTTGTGATGGCTATCCAGGGGGCGCCACTTGGAGGCTGTATGTCAACTTGACCTGTGCACTAACGAGGATTGCCTTGGCAGCTCACCATGTTGAGCGCAATCAACGACGTTACCTCGCGTGCATAGGCCCATGCCCCCCGGACCTCATGCCCAGCGAAATAATATTTGTGATCGCATCAGTAGCGGTATCCACGTCACTATGGAGGAAGCATAGTGACCAGTTAAAATTCCTAAGGAAGTTGTTAAGTCCGCTCCAGTTGGCTTTCTCGTAGAGCCATACTGTTCTTTTCGGAATTTGTTCTCTAATTGTGTGGGAGGAGTACGAGAATTTGGCTGACACGAAACAGTGATCGGACGAGCCTAGAGGCGACAATATATCAATTGAATATTTTTCAGGATGAGAGGTGAGAAACAGATCCAAGGTGTTGGCGGTATGATCTGCAATGTCAGGTATTCGTGTTGGCTCATTCACAAGCTGGGTTATACTATTAACCTCAGCGAAGATCTCAATATACCTTCCTTCGGGTGTTTTCCGGCCTGAATGTCGAAGCTAATTAGAATTGTGTGTATTGCTGTCAAGGTTTGGACTTCTATAAATAAAGCAGTAGTTTATTAAATGCTTACGGACAAGGAATTTTAATCACAGAAAATTAAATTCCGGATAGGAACAATGGCCATATTGTGGTTGAATTTGGTAAGCAACATCACTACGCACATAAAAGGCGGGACCGCGGTGTAAAAAGATTAAGGGCACCAAGCTATATCCAGGCAGGTTCAAATCCGATAAATCGGTATTCTCAGCCACCTGTGTTTCACTCAGCGCAAAGACAGCTGGTTTATGACGAGAGAGGTGGACGTAAACGGCAAAGAGGTTAGTTCTCAGTCCGACAATGCAGTTGGTGAAAGTGAGCAGAGTTCAGAAGTGTAAATTCTACGTTTAGCTTCGCAAAACAAATCAATGTAGGCGGTATGCCCGTACATTGACTTTAATTGGTCCGCTAACAAAAATTCACATTTCCGAATCCGCTGTCAGATGTTAGGCAAACTCGGACATCGCCCCAGTCCGTCTGGTAGATCAAACGGGAGTTGAGACCGAGAATGTCCAACAGTGTCTTGTGAAGGAATGGGAGAGAGGGTAGCGGACCGCGTGCGCTCTACCGAAACACTTCACTGCACTACACTGCACTTTTTGTTGATGTTGGGCGGACGGCGTTAATTATTGTTAGTGTTTTTCGGCGCGAGGAATTTTGTTTCGTTTTTTTTTTGTTTGTTTTGAGTGTATGCAGCAGTGACACGTCTGTACGCGTCGGAGGATGACACGGCACTCTATATTCGAAAGTAATTCGAATATAGAGTGCCTTGGAAACTCGCGCCTTGTGAACAGGAGTGTTGTCATGAAGAAGCAACAAAACCGCTGCGAGTTTACCCCGTCTTTTCTTTTTTATTTCCTCCCGCAAATTATGCAAAGTAGAAGCGTAGGATGTGGCGTTGATGGTTTCACCTTTTTCTTGTACTCAATGAGCAAGAATCCCTTTGAGTTCCAAAAAACTGTGGCCATGAGCTTCCCGGCAGACGGATTGACTTTGAATTTCTTCCGCGGGTCTGTTCCTTTTTTATGCCACTGCATCAACTCTTGTTTGCTTTCAGGGTCATAGTGGTGAACCCATGTTTCATACCCAGTAGCAATACGATCCATAACACCGTCCGTGCTCTCACTACACATCTCCAAAAGCTCTCTACAGCATCTGATTTTCACTGTTTTCTGAGGCGCTGTGAGCATTCGAGGCAACCACCTTGCACTGACCTTTGAAAGGTTAAGATGGCCATGAAGAATGGTGTGAATGGTATCAGTTGAAAGCTTAGTGATCTCTGCCATCATTTCTTTGACTTCTTTGATACTTTCTCCCGTACAAGCATGAGCCGGAGCGCCGGAGCGGGGGTCGTTTTCAATGGTCTCTCTGCCTCTCTTGAACTCACTTGACCACTTTTGCACTGTTGATAATAATTGCGGAACCCTGGTAAATAGCCACCATCTCTTCATGAATTATTTTTTGACTTTTTCCTTGCTTAGTGAGAAATTAAATGACAACACGATGCTTTATTTTCACCATCATCGTCTCAGTTGCCATTATGATTCTGTTTAACTAGAGATGAAATGCAAATTAAAAATCACATTTATATGAAATTTTACATGAATGCACTAAAATAATAGTATTACTTGATAAATAAGTCAATTCATATATATAATCCCAGCTTCACCCAGATACCGAGAATATATTTTACGCCCCATGTAAACTACTTGATTTAAATTATTCTATTATTCACTTATCCAACTTTTGGGAAACACAGCAGTGTTGCTCAAACTCAAAAACAGGTCCATTCCGTCCGACTTAGTGAATGATATAATCGATAAGTATTTTTACTTATCGATAATAAATTCAGTTTTTATTATTTTAGGGAAGACTGTGCACATACTCGTATATACAAATTATATTCCAAACACGTTAAAATCACGATTTTCTTACTTGAAGCTTGAATATCATATGATATCATGAAGCATCAATATTTCAAATATATTTCAATTTCTCTTCAACCTTGTATAGCTTTTATCATCAGGTAAATTAACACAAAGAGGGTTCGTAACTCGAACAGGTTTTTATCCTTCGATGGTCGTTGACCTCTTTGCATTTAAGGGGGCAGTTAATTATTTTATAGATTTTTCACCCTAATGATAATTCACTTTATTACGCATTCGTTAAAGAAACTTCAGACAGTAAAAAAATATTATAAAGTACGCCATTAGGCTTTGCAAGCGCCCTGAAAATAATACTTAATGCTGCATAAATGGTTTTATAAGCTCACTAGCATATTTTATTTCCTTTTGGACCTCTCTGACAGTATTTTAGGTTTATAAAAGATAAAGCAGTTTTACTTTTGTTTTTATTCTTCCAGCAAATTGTTCTATATTTCTTTCCCCTTTTTAGTTTTTTTTAATTTAGGAAGCTTGCATCAGCAGTTTTCCTCTACTTTTTCATAAAAATATTGGGGTATCTTTTCTTTTGAAAAATAAGCGATTTGGGCAAGAAAAAATAGCCTAAGTTTAACTTTTATAAACGAACTTTGGTGTATCCACAGAGCGCGAATAACGTTCTGTTTATTTTTGTACATAAAGAAACGTAATTCGGAAAAAAATTCCGGAAAATTCGGGAACATCAGCCTAACTTGCGATCACGCTCCGACAGACGACAAGGATGACAACACCAAGGATGACTTCTATGATCATCTAGAAAGAACATACGATCAATGCCCCAGGTACGATACTAAGATCGTTCTAGGAGATTTCAACGCCCAGCTGGGAAAGGAGTACATCTTTGATGGAGTCTTCGGGAAACACAGCCTGACAACACATCCGGAAACGGGCTCAGGATGTTGGATCCTTTTTGACTAGCACGCAGTTCCCACACCTGAAACCTTCGCAAAGGAACCTGGCGATCTCCTGATCAATCCACCGTCAACCAGATTGATCACGATACGATCGACGTCAGACACTCCTCCAGTATTCTCGATGTACGAACCTTCCGAGGTGCAAACATCGACTCGAATCATCACTCTGTTATAGCCAAGGTAAGAGCCCGGATGTCGAAAAATCAACGGAGTCTAGACAGGCCAATACGGTTTGACGTCGGAAAGCTACAATTTCAACTGATTGCTAGGAACTTTGCCGCGAACCCGCTCAGAGAAGAAGACTAAAAACGTTATCAAGAAGCCATCAAAGACGCTCTCACTGATGTGCTGAGTTTCACGTCATCACCAAGAAAGAACTTATGGTTTGCCGACAGGGGCAGGCAAGCGCATGCAGCCAAATAAGATGGCTATAAGGCACCGAGGCATCGAACAACGAGTTCTGTTTGTGAGCTCAAAGAAGAAAGGAAGGGCATCGGCTTCTCAGAAATAAAAAGAAGGAGCATGAGAAGCGCACGGTCGAAATAATGGAAAGGTGTTATGGCAAGAATGAAGTCCGAAAGCTTTACCGAAAAGTAAACCAGCTATTCGGCGGATACAATGCATACGACGGTGTGCATAGAGACGATCTATACAAACTCGTTAGATTGTGTAGTATGACGATGAAGAACTCTCACTGCTCCTTCAAAATCGGTAAGGAACTCAGCGAGACCGTCAATGTCAAAAATGGTTTTAGACAAGGCGACGCTCTATCATGTGATTTCTATAACATCATTCTTGAGAAGATCGTGTGTTGGGTCTGGGTTTGGTGGTTAATGAGGGCAAAACAAAATACTCGTCTACCTCGGCTCCGCGGTAAATAGGGACAACAACACCAGCACCGAAATCAAACGCAGAATCACTCTTGCCAATCGCTGTTTCTTTGGGCTCAAGAGAAAATTGCTTTATATAATTGACCATCCCAGTCTTACTTTATTGCAGCGGAAACCTGGACGTTACTGAAAGCGAATGAGGAAGCCCTTAGTCTTTTCGAGAGAAAAGTTTTTCGTGCGATTTCGGTCCTATTTGTGTTGATGGCATCTGGAGGAGAAGATTTAACTACGAACATTATGGGATATACAGCGACATGCGCCTGGTCAAACGTCTTTGGATACAACGCTTAATGCATGGCCACCACTGCTCCGGCCCGAAAAGTCTTTCAACCAGAGCTATTGGGACAACGCAACAGACGACTGCTTAGACTAAGATGGCTCACACAAATGGAGAAGTACCTGAACCAACTTGGAGTGCGCAATTAGAGGCAGCTATCGAAAGATTGTACTGGCTGGTGAGGCATGTTGGCTGTGGCCCAGGTCCAGGTTCTTTGAATACGAATTGGAGTAACTCTTATTCCTTTTTCTCTGAGTAAAGTAATGTAATGCAAAGGAAATAAAAAATATCCAAATTTCCAAAATATTATATTTATTACTATTTCACTTTCTTTTAATAATGAGTATTTATTCCATTTTTTGTATTATTTTTATCATTCTATTTGGTAAATATTTAAATAATGTGTTTTTTTGTGGTAAATTGCGCCGATTTGATACAATGCTTTCTTTAAGCTCATTTGCCTGTTTTTAGCATAAAGAGCTCTAGCAAGAAAACCCCAAAAGTTTACAATAGTATTTATATATAGTATATAAAACATGAACAAAGTTATCTGAAGAATAATTTGTAACTCTCTTGCTAAAAATTAAGCGGCAAGTCCATATTTTTATCTGTTGATCGTGTTGTTTCACCTGCAATTAAATCCAGGTTCTTTTTACGGTTCATTCTTTGTGGTGTGACTTCATTTCAGTTTTACCGTGGTACCCTATTCCAGCTCAATATTGAGTCCTCTTTTTTTAATCGTGATAATTATATGCCAAGCTGGGGACCGTCGAGATTAAACTTCTTCTCCGTGAATAATATCCGATGCCATTGTTTTTTCCAATAAATTTCTTATTTTTATCTTTTTGGGCTTTTGCGCTGAATGGCTGGAGACTCTTTCAATAGTTTTCTCACATTGGTTGTGACACCTACTACTCTTCTTTCCGTAATTTTCAGGGTCGTTGGGGAAATTTGAAATCAGTTTTCTACTATTCTTGCGCAATATACGCTATTTTGAAAATTTCTGCAATATTGTGATAACCTTTATCACGACACTACTTACTATTTTCCTCCTAAACATTTTATAACTTTTGGCACTCTCAAAAAATAGACTATTTTTCTTTAATTCCCTTCACACTTATTTAACTAAAGATCACTAAGACTCGAATGAATTTCCTGATTGTGAAAATGTGTTATCTTTTCTTGAGCTGTTCTCTACAGTTTTTTTTTTTATAATTAAGGAATTTCTAGAAACTATTCCAGGCACCCAGTTCAAAACCACTTTGGCTTTTTGTAGGGAGATATAAGACAAAAAGGATATAGGTCATATAAATTAATTGTGCAATCACATTTTTTGCTACATTTTTTTCGCGGACTGTACTTTTTTGACTCATTTTATGTTTCTAAAAACAATATTAACAAAGTATATGATACTTCATATATTTTATTTTTGCATTAAAGAAGTTATGAAATGAATTATCAGAGGTTAATCTTTCGTTTAAACTGCTGTATGATTTCTGCGTCTCATTCAAATTGACCAATGAACTAAACAAGTGTCTTTGATTAAAATTAATTCTCTAACGACACTCCTATTATTGAAAAGCAAACTCTTTATTACTGTTTCCCAAAAAAAAAAATAGAATTTGATTATCATTACTACTTATATTTCCAAAAAGTACGTTTATTATTCACAAAAATGGTTTTCTGTAAATGATGGTGCAAATTAATCTTTAACCTTATTGTCTACAACAGAAAAGTCTGCCCTAACCAAGCCAATCACTTCATGCCACTTAATGACCTTTAGCAGCAATAAGTGTTGTTTGTCAGTCATCCTAACTATTAATTCATCAATTAACTCACTTATGTTTGAAAATATTTACCAATCTACATCAAACAAGCGTTCCCTTTCAAACAAGAAAACCCAATTTGCAAAGCAATTAGCGCGCCCATGCGAAATTAAGTAAAATATACTCTCAACACTTGTCAATGTGTGCACCCAAAGGTTTGCAAATATAAGAAAATCTCACAACAAAAGAAACGTACTCATGGCACTGCGTCTCCATCACATCCGGTGAACACACTTCTGTTTAATGACGCTGACGGCGGTATATTTGCATTTACCAACTTTCCTTAATCAGATTTTAATTAAAATAATAATCTTCTGTAATTGATGGATTCACAATTCAGAGAATCAGTCGGCACATGAACGCACACATAAGGGAAACACCCGGCGCAACCGGGCTAAATAAATAAACTAATATTCGTCCCCACCTTCAGCCACATGGCCTAAAACAATTCTTGAAATGTTTGGCCGAGCCACATCTATTTATATAAAATCGAGTGGATACTTAATATATGGGAAGTTTTCTAGAGTTGCTTCCGTTTACGGGGAAAATTTTTCATTACGTTTATGTATTCCTCGTTTTGAGACAGTGCTGTGTAACTCTGCATTTTGTGTTGAATTAGACTTGAAATGTACGTATTTTTTTCTTTCTTTCTTGTAGACTCCTCATTGAGCCCGATATAAAAACTTCCACTAGCAATGGGTCCATGTCGATTGTAGTAGTTCGGGACTACAGCGCTGGAGAGCTGCAGCCGATTGTTCTGGATGTTAATAACATCACTATATTGAATGTTCGAGTAACGAAAGATGGAGTAGATGGTGCTGATCTCGAATTCGAAAGCGATTATGGTGATAACAATGCAAGCTTTGTTATAACTGTGCAGTCGGAAGATATTGCTGAGGAAAAAAAACTGCGATTATTAGTGTACCTGGATTTTGTTAGCGAAATTACAAACACACTGCAGGGCATATACAAGACAAGTTATGTGGATTCGGAGACTTTAAACACAGAGTAAGTTTTGAACTTAATTCGAAACCTCAGAAAACATTAGCGGTAATATTTTTACACGCTTTGTTTTATATTTTTAATATTAAACATTTTCGAAAACAAAAAAAAAATTGTTTTTGTTTTCACTTGTATTATGTGGGAGACCAAATCTTGTTTACTTGCAACAAATTCTCTAAGCGTTATCAGTAATTTTAGAAATTGCGCCGCCAGTATTTTTTTTAAATTCAGGATTGGAATTTGGGACATTTCATTCAAAGAGAACGAAAAAAAATGTATACTAAGTGTACGTTTTCATTACAGTTGTAAAAGAACAAGTTTATTAGTCATAAACGAGTGTTTAACTTAACTATGAAATTTGAAACTTTAAAGTCGATTTGATGTCATTTTCATTTTATGGTTTTAGGAGAGGAGTGAGAACCATATAAAAGGAAACTGAAGGTCATATTAAATTACAAACTTACACTTTTTATATTGCTTTAAATTTAAATTATCTTATTTAAAATATTTTTTTCAAATTGAAAAATTATTAGTAATTTTCTTTAAAATAATTTTTTGTTTAAGCAGCGTATCGATAGGCAGATAAACTTAATTTAATTTTTATTTCGTGATAATTTTGAAAACAAAATTGAACATGGGGGTTTTAATGAGTCCTAATAGATTTGTTCGCTGATATATGCGTTATGTATAAAATATTCTTTCAGGTGGATGATCAGCACTCAGTTCTCGCCAATAGACGCCCGCCGCGCTTTTCCCTGTTTCGATCGGCCGGATAAAAAAGCAAATTTTTCCATAAGCATCGTTCACGAGGATCATTTCACTACTGTCCTGTCAAACCAGGAAGTTCTATCAAAATCGTAAGTTGCTAGTCTTATAGCACAAAAGAGCAACAAATATTTGGTTACTATTCGTTTTCAGAACATACCGTCCAAACTACACCAGAACAGATTTCAAAACAACCCCAAAAATGGCAACATACCTAGTAGCATTCGTAGTGTCAAAACTTAAAACTGCTAACTACATAGGAAGCGACAAAGGAAAGGTCAAACCACGTATTGAATTTTACACTCGCTCCGAAAGCATTGACATGACAGTCTATGCTTATCATGTAACCCGCTCAGTTTTGCGCTACCTGGAGTCATTCTTCGGAGTCAAGAATGTAATGCCCAAGATAGATATGGTTACGATTCCAAATTTTGGCTTCGGAGCAATGGAAAATTGGGGGCTCGTGACATTTAGGTGAGAACAACAAATATCAAAAGACACATGGCGTACCCGCATAACGTATCATCATCTTAATATATTTTAATACAGATGAATTTTCCAAGCGGGTCCAAACAAGCCATAATTGTCAATCAATTAAGACAACTTCATTTCATGTTTTAATTGCGGTGGGAAACACAATACTTTTCTTTTCAGAGATTCCTCACTCCTGGTACCCCAAGATCGAGAGAAGACCTCTTCAGCGGAACATACGCAGTTCGTGGCGACAATTGTCGCACATGAGCTAGCACATCAATGGTTCGGCAATTTGGTCACACCCAAGTGGTGGGACGACCTTTGGCTAAAGGAAGGTTTCGCCACGTACATGAGCTATTTAGCTACTAACTTCATCCATCCAGAATGGAATATCATGAACAGCTTCATAATAAATGAATTTCACGAATCAATGAACAAGGACTCTGATAACAGTTCACATCCAATAACTTTCGACGTAGCTTCACTGAGCGATATTCGACGGATTTTCGATCCCATCTCTTACTCGAAGGGCACCATTTTAGTAAGGATGCTTAACTCGATCGTTGGTGATGATGCTTTCCGTGATGCCACAAGAGAACTTCTGAGAGTCTTCCAATACAAGAATGCGGACCGTAATGACTTATGGAGTTTCATGACTTTCCATGGTCACGCTAAACGCACTCTACCCGTTGACATGCATATCAAAGACATCATGGACTCATGGATCTCTCAGGCTGGTTACCCAGTCGTAACAATCAATCGAAGTGAAACAAATCTTATCATCACTCAACAACGGTACATGTTGCCCAGAGAAAATTCTACAGATGATACCCGCTGGTACATCCCGATTACTTTCGAAACTGACGAAACGAAACGAGGTGACGACATCCCCACGCACTGGATGACAGCGGACGATAAGGAGATTGTCATAGAGGATGTCTTCAACAGCGACAACAACTCGGAGAATGTGGTCTACGTAAATCTAAACAGACAAGGCTACTACAGAGTTAACTACGACTACCACTCATGGATTGCGCTGAGAAAGAAATTTGGTAGCTTGCCTCTGGTTACACGCGCACAACTGATGGATGATTCGTTCCATTTGGCTCAGGCAGAATATGTCTCGTATGATATTCCGCTTACGTTTCTTCTGGAATTGTATTCAACTGTTGATGATGGACTATTGTGGTCGTCTGCGCAACAAGGACTTAACTATTTAATATACATGATGCATAGAGAGCCAGCATATGAGACTTTCAGAGTAATAGTTCCCATTACTAACACAGAGAATGGTTGTTATTAAAATTTTTTTGTAGGCTTTTATGAGATTTATTGTACGACCAGCATTTAATCACTATGGACTGGTAGAACCTGAGAATGAATCACATGAACAGTTAATGCAGAGATCCAGAGTTGCACAAATGGCTTGCAAGTTCAACTACGATAGATGCACAAACGCAGCTCAGCTAAAGTATAGAGAGTGGATGACAAATAAAACAAATCTGTAAGTATGTAATTATAGACTTTCAAAACTTTCTTTCTCTTAAACTTTGGAACTCTCGATACTTCAATGCATAACAAAAACGTAAGCTTAATGACAATTCTGTGCAAGTCAAAGAGATTCAGTTGAATTAAAGTAGAAACTTTAATAATATTTAGTGCTCAAACCCTTGAGCATAGTTCCGCATAGAATTATAATCTCAAGAAGTTTTCTTCAATAAAAGAAAAATACGAAACTGTTTTTTTATTCATCACCACAGTCGTGCAGTAACTTTATTTTTTATTGTCAAAATTTGCCAAAACAAAATTCGGCAGCTTATCAACAAAACTACTGTTGTGACAGAATGTCGAATTTGCGTCAATAATTTTAAATTAAATTCGTACTAAAGAACGGCCACTGTGTTCGAGTTATATGCATGCTTTGACAATAAATCTGCGATTGCCCGGCTAGCTCAGTCGGTAGAGCATGAGACTCTTAATCTCAGGGTCGTGGGTTCGAGCCCCACGTTGGGCGTTCTTTTTTACTTTCTTATTGAAATGCGTTTGGTTTTTCTTTACAGTATCCAACCCAACCTCAAAGGAACAATTTATTGTACAGCTCTGTCGGAAGGCTCATTCCATGAATGGTATTTCGCTTATAACCAATACAAACGCACGACCAGTGCCTCAGAGAAGGAACAAGTTTTGTTGGCACTCGGTTGCACAACTCGTCCGTGGCTGTTGTCAAAGTAAGTTGAAAAGATATGTTAACGATGTATTCCGATATATTAAATCAAATAAAATTACAAAAAAAAGCTTCTGCGTCTGAGCGCTCCAGTGCAGTGTAAAAAAAAGCAAAATAAAATCCTTGCAGGTTCTACCGAGATTTGAACTCGGATCGCTGGATTCAAAGTCCAGAGTGCTAACCATTACACCATAGAACCCTTAAAAATTTGTCGTCAAAGTACATACTTGTTGTTGAGGGAATTGTTTTGTTCCTAACATTTTACCAATTCAATAGTATATAATGCAATATTTCGATGTTAGGTAAAGAGAACAATTTACAACCATTTGTTAAGTTTTTACAGGACCACAATCTTCATCTTTCTGCCTCAACTTATTTTCAGTAGAATATTAAAATGACATTCGATTAAAAAAAATTCCTAACCTCAATGGTTACCCGATGGACATGCAGTTGATGTGTCGTCTGTTGAAAAGGCGTTACGAAATTTGACTGTCGGTGATTTGTCTTTGTCGTTTCTATGGTAACGTTGTTTTTTTTTTTCTAATGTTTACCAAACATGTTGAATCTTAAGTTTTTATTGGCATCTCATTCGAAATTTGCCAAGTGAATTAAATTTCACCGGGGATAACGAAACTACTGCTAGTGATGTTTTCAACGTAATCTATGAACAAAAAGTCCATTTGGCTACCAGACTCAGGTATTTATGGAACTCGTCTATTAGTGACAGCTTCGACAAGGACTATATCCCCTCGAACTTTAATTTCCATTCTTGTGGGAGTATCGAGGTGGCTGTGGTATATGTGGATGTATAAAAGTATACTGACTGGTCTGAAGCAGTTTAGTTCATTCTACGTAGGGTAGTTTAATCTTCGTTAACTGCAAATCATTGGAAATTGGATTCCGTACTAGAATGCTGCCAACGTTTTGAAATCAATGTGAATATGCCTATGTTTGGAGATTATTTAAGTTTATTAGGAACAGCTTAACGTGTATTTAAAAACAAAAACAAATGGTTCGGAACTCTTTGAGCAAACTCATTATCGCTCGTATTGGTGTATGAAGATCTCTATGTTGATGATATTGGTAACCTTAACGGCCGTCGGTTCCTTATAATTAAACTTGGGGTTAATTTTTTTTTTAATTTAATGTTGATTTTATATTTACAATACACTACTCGTTCATAGACATTTATTATTTAGAAGCCAGCACGATCTCTCGCCAGCTGCCTCCAGTTGCGCACTTCAAATTTGTTGAGGTCTTTCTCCACTTGTGTGGGCCACCTTAGCCTAGGTCATCCTCTGTTGCGTAGCCCCAATGATTCAGTCTCTAAGACTTTTCGCGTCGAAGCAGTGATTTCCACACGCTCTACATGAGCTAGCCATCATAAGCGTTGTATCAAAAAACACTTGACGAATAGATGGTGAGTGCCGATCTGTCTTTTCCAGGTTCTGCCGTAAAGCAAATATCTGGTCCTTCGTAAACATTCCTGGCCTGAAACCACACTGATAAGGACCCATCAGTTTGTAGACAAATGGTTTCAGATGCTCACATAAAACAGAGGATCTTGAAGGCGACGTTGAGGAGGCTCATCCCTCGATTGCTGGCGCAGTCAAAGAGGTATGCTTTCTTGTCGGGAAAACGACACTGAAATTCGACTCATCGGGCATGCTTTTCTCCCACCATATTTTACAAAAGAGCTTATGCATGCGTTAAATAGTTCTCCAGCAGGTTTGTTTGATTTTGACTTCGTCAAGGGTTTCGGATTTCTTGATAATCATCTTCCAAATTAAATAAAACGTTCTGCCTAACAGCGGGATTGGGCCGTCATAGCCGTTAAGTAGTCTGCAGAAATGATCCCTCCAGATTCTCAGCACAGACTGCGACTATACTACAAGTTGTCTATTTAGGTCCTTATAGGCTTCGGACCGATATATTTATCTGCTCTTTTAAAAAAAAAGACAGGGTTAAACAAGATGTTTTGTATCGAAACATGAAAACGCGTAATGTTAGTAGAACATATTTTCCGACAGCAACATACAAATTGAATACCAAAACTCATTTTCGTTAGACGTTTTGATTTACTTATGAGGCAAAGTATTATAATCCTTCTTTTCCTCTTCGAATGATGTGACATGCAATTAAATAACCACCGTTACTGCTAGGTGTAAGAAATGTTTTATTTGCTTTAAGTTCAGCTTTGGTGAAATGTTTCCTAACATTTAATGGTAATCCTCAGCAGCTTGTCTCATATTCAAAAATTTTTTTTTTTTATAAATACAGCAATACATTAATGTCAGTCCAAAAAATAGTGCTTTATAAGATAGTCGTTACAGAATTTACTGTCAGTGGGGTTTCTATAACATAAATTTCTTTATAGCTCAATTTTTATCACTTGTTTTCTTGTTAGGTTTTTTAAATCTTCATAGTTTCCATTTAAAGTGTTGTGTTGCATTATGATTCTTCAAGTTTCTTCCTCCGAGGTGTCGTAATGCTTGACTGTAAACTAAATTTATTTTATCTATATTGATTAAGAATAATTGTTGGCACTACAGTCCAAAGGGGTACCAAGGCCTAGCTTGCTCATCAACTACTCGTGTTGTGCGCGTTACCGTTCTCTCACCAGTAGAAGGGGACCTACAGTTTTCTGCCGACTCCGGACGGCGAAATTTGAGAAGCTTTCTAAGAAAGTTATTACTCTTTGGGTGTTGTCAACAGCTCGAAAGAGGTGGTGCCGTTAAAAATTTGAAAAATTGATGTTGAGCTGGGAGTCGAACCTAGACCCTTCGGCGTGTGAGCATCGCACTCTACCCACTACGCCACGGCGACCACATCTACATTGATTAACCGCTTTATAACAAAATTAATTTTCTTTTAGATACCTTAACATGACCATCGATCCAACTTCTGGAATTCTTAAACAAGATGGCGCAACTGCCTTCAGCGCAGTGGCAAGAAATCCCATTGGATTCGAAATCGCATTTGATTTCTTAGCAACAAACATTAAAGAAATCGCTGAATAGTAAGTTTTAAATTTAATCCGTTATCCGAATTAAACTGAAATATTTCAATCAATTGCAGTTTTGGTGATGGATTCTCTACCCTGAAGAAAATGATTGATTCAATCACATCATACATGAATAAAGACTATCACAAAGATCAACTGGAGCGTTTTGCCAAACGTGCCCGTTCTCTTGGTCTGATCTCCATCGAAAACACCATACATCTTGCAATGGAACAAGTCAACAACAATATTTTTTGGCGAAATCGATCATACTACAGTCTTAAATCGTACTTAGAAGCGTTAGTCAGTGAATTCCGCATAAACATTGTTTAATTTCTTTTCAACTTTTATAAGAATATTTTCATTTGATTTTGCTGTATGTTTCTAGGCAACTAAGTTACGAAAAATGAAATGAGTCGACCTAAAGATAGAGATATAAACCCTTCTAATCATAAGAAGAAAAGGAAGATTAGAGATATGATTTGCAAACAAGTGATATATATTTTAAGAGATATTCTAAGCTCGTAACGAGCTCGCAAGCCTTTTGTAAGATTTATTTTTTTTTTAAATCTTTTATTTTATTTTTCTCTTATTTATATATAAAAATTCTTTGCTTCCGAGTGCAAAAGCGTCTTAAGACTAATGTTCCTATTATTCATTAGAATCGAATTTCATTGATTTTTGTTGTCATTTGTTAATGCCATTCCAAAAAGGGATTATATCAAACAGTCGAGCAATAGATTTTGGCCTTCTGACTGATTTATTAATAAAATCCTGTCTGAAAGATTTCTGGCCGAAATGTGCCACTGCTAAGCTGTATTGAACACATATATGTACATACATACATTGCACTCGGAATTGAACTCTATTTAGATTTTTTTTTGAGTTATAAAACAACAAGGAAAACATATTTTATATCTAAGAAAACTGCCTAAAAAATAAGAAATCATTCGCCAAAATTTAGAAACCTAAAATGATGAAATCCTGTTTAACTGTATCTGAATATTTTTTTATGTATGAATATTTGAATGAACATTTTTTTTCACAATAGATCTATATTTCGACACAGGAAAAACTAGAACAAAACAGAGAAATGAAGCCGTCTCAAAGAATTTAACAAAATATTAAATAATTATTTAGCAATAACGTCTATAATTACGCAGATGATATCAAAGAATATGATACTGTTAAGTAAAATAAGTATTTCATTATTATTTTTACAGATTTGTGTTTCATTTTGTTTTTGTTATTCGATTTCAAAATTGAGTAATTTTTCAATTCTAAGTCACATTACGAGTATTGTCTGTCCTTAAAATTAATTTTTTGCGTAACAAGTAAAAGATAAAAATGAAAATAAGTAAGAATGTATAAGTCTATTCTAAACAAGCCTTTTAATCAGTGTCCTTAATCAGATATTACAGTTGTATGAAGTGGAAACAGGAGATGCGTGCTTGTGCTAAAAGGATAAAGAAGACAATGACTATCCTTTATTTCAATACATTAATATCTGAATTTATAAAAAAGAAGTGAAACTAAAGAATAAGAAAAACAAGAAAGAGATAATCACCATCATCATGTTATTTATGTATTATCAATATTGATTAAAAATAAATGTAAGCGTAACCAACCTGTGTTTTGATGTAAGCAATGTTAAATTTTTCCACAAAAGTAGGCGACGTCGTGAAACATGTGTTATCTACCTTTGTGGGATGATTTTTTCACAAATTGGTATGTAGTGTGTTGCTCATTTGGTTTTATTAACGTTTGTATACATTGTTTAAAGAAAGAAAATAGCATGCACATTTTTTCTGATAGCATTTTTTCCAAAAGCTTTTTTATTTTCTTCACATACAAAAATCTGTGCATTATTTTCAATAGCCGACTTTTCTTCGTTTGTGATAGCCGGATAGTATATGGTTTTGCTAAATTCAGTCTGCCAGGTTTATCAAATTTCTTCTTTTGTTGTTAGCTGCTTCAAATTATTTTTTTCGAAAATGTTGAATGCATTTTAGCGAAAATATTAATCATGCAGCTACTGTAGGAACTGTAGCACTTTGCAGAAACAGAAAACAGCTCATACTTTTGTCGTCGTCTCTTTTGGTCCCAACGTTTCGGCAGGGATTGCTGCTTTTATAAGGGAATCCTTTTATTGAAACAATACATACAAAACATGGTAAGTATGTGAGCAAATAATTATGTAAAAGATTTACATAATATTTGGTTGTTTTTAATTACTGAAGCTATTAATTATAGTTATTAAACTAAAAAAAACTATTGAACTTAACAATTGCACTTAGTGAGAACTTCTTAGTGTAACAGCTTTGGACTAATTTAAATTTAAATGTAATGGCTGAGCCGTTACAATCATCATATTGTTGTTATAAATTATGTGTAGGTTTTCCAGAGTGTTCTTATTGCTGGTGTGTTTTTTCCATTTGCAGGATTTTGACATCAGATCAAATAAGTGCTTGGTTTGAACACAATAGTTTGCCAGTGCTCTTTTCGCTGAGTTTTTGTTGTGCGATTTATGACCTGCTAGTCTATGTCAAAAAAACTGTTTGTTGGTTGCTATGTAACATAGATTACATGGTTCATTGTGGTCACCCTTGCAGTAGACCTCGTCAATTATACCTACTTTGTCGGTTTTTGGTGTACGTTTTGTAAAGATCTATGTGAATTGTCAAGCGGATAGTTTATATATGTCAGAGGGCTATGAAAACGTAAAGAAAACAATAAGGAAAAGCAATGAACTTCTTCATGCACTGACGGGGCAAATTGATGACCTAAAACAACAGTGCGAAAAAAAGGACCGGTAAGAGTAGGTAATGTTATAAAGAAACTGAATAAACCCAACACTAGTGATAACAGAAAAAGCGAAATTTTAAACGATAAACTTTATATAAACAGCCAACTAACGGCAGCTGAAGACGTAAACAAAATAATAGGTCTGTTGCAAATCATTTGTGTAGAGAAATTCGAAGTTGAATAGTTTGGGTAAAAATCTCTCTTGGAGAAAGTAACTTTGTCGAAACTTTTCGTAGAAATACGCAGAATTAACGAACCGTCAAAAAAATTAAATGTAAACAGCTATCAGATATGAGAATTCTTAGAGGTTTTTTATTTTTACTCTGGCAGTCATCTGCTGCCCACAGATTTTTCTTCAGCAGAAATTCGTGGGGAGGGGAAATATTTTTTGTTCTCTCTTCTACGAAAAATTCAGCAAATAGAACGCCCTTTCAGTGTTTTTCGGCAAATTTCGTAGGCATTCGTAGCATTTCAGAGAAGTTTGAACAGACCTTATGTGACTAATTTTTACTGTTTTTACATATTCTTTTGTATTTTTTACACATACACAATTAGTCATGTTTTCGTTTAGTATGTTTTTTATGCATTTATTACTAATTTCTATTAAATCCTTTCTTGTTTTTTTGGAAAATATATTTTTTCATCTTTATTATTTCATTTTTTATTACTTTTTTTATTATTTAATTTATTGTTTCATCTTTATCATCTATTTTATATAAAGTGATTATTAATTTGTATTTCTAAATAATCGTTTTTATTTTAAATAGGGATTATTTGTATTTCTTCATGTACTTTTTCTGTTTGCCTTGGCACCTTAATGATAAATATAATGTTCGTTTTAAATAAAGCTAAATTAAGCTTTAGGTCTTCAAAATTGTTAATATTAATGTCGTAAATGTTTATTTCTTCTATGGTTAAAATATCTCTACTAAGTACTCCTAGTCTTGAAGTCATAATTATATCTTTATTTTTTTCTGTCTTTATACAAATAATCAATTTTTTCTCTTAATTTGATTTCATATTGTATCTTTGTTATATCTTTCTTGTAGTTGTAACTTTCTATAAAGTCGTCAAACTTATGCACAATGTCTTGAGTCTCATTGTTCAAGGTTTCAGTCAGTATTTGTATGTGTTTATTAAATTTGTCATTAATTATTATATAATTGTTTAAATTATTGATTTCATCATGACTGTTTATTTCAATTATTTTTAAATGTTCTATGATTTCTGTTCTGTTTCAAATTCTTTTCCTAATTCTAACATTTTTCTAGTTATACTACTGTTTTCTTCAGGTATTCTTTTACACTAATTTTCATTATTTCGATGTTTTTTTTTTCGTATTGTGTTAAATAAGTTATTTATTTTGTCGTAGAGTTTTATTAATAGGTACTCGTTTAACTGTATTAAGTTAAAACCATTTTCTCTATTAAGGTATTTTATTCTAACCCCGCTTGTATTTGGCTGAGAATCATAATTGTCAACATCTTCAGGAGGCCTGAAATTTGATAATTTTATTTGTTGGTACTTTTTTTTTCCTAAATTGATTTTTTTGAAGAATACGATTAGGATTTTTCTTAAATTTGTTCCCTTCTTCTAGCCTATATATTTTATTAGTTTTGTTTATAACTTTTACTTTTTTATGTTTCGGGGCTAATTCATTTTTAATTTTTTCGGGTTCTGTTATTTTTGTATAACGTTCATCTATTTAATCATCCTTTCCTTTAATGATTAATTTATTTAATATTTTTGTTTTATTTTCCTCAATGCACTTATAGATTAATTTATTGTTGATTTTATTGAAATGGACGTCTATATGTTTTTCTTTTATTGTTAAGTGAATGACATTAGTATAAGTGCCTATTGCATTAGTAGGATGTTCCATCGGTTCGACTTTTTCATTTGCTTCTTGTATTTGACTTAAAATTCGAATGTGTTCGTTAAGTGTACTATCGAGGCGTTCTATGTCAGAATTACCTGTATGACGATTAGCTGTGCAATAATAAACATTGTTTTTGTTATTTCCAAAACATTTCTTAATGATTCAGAGACAAAAGCGTTTTGATTATCAAGGGCTGTTTGTGCAGGTTTTTCCATGTACGTAAAGATCTTCATTAATGCGTATAAACCATCTGTATACGTTTTGTGTTTCATTGGTTCAATAACAGCGTGTTTACTAAATTTATCTAAACATGAAAGATATTTATTGTTATTGTTTAAAAACCTTATATCTATCTGTGTCCTTTTGGGGTTTTCGTTTATTTATAAAGTAACTTTACTGGACTTCTTTCAATTTTGGTCACACATAGATGACAATTATTTATTTGCTTATTGATGAAGGTTCTTAAATTAGGTATATAATATTTTCTAATTAATTCTAAATATACTTTTTCAATACCAACGTGGTTGTTGTGAGTCCTAGGTATTATTGCATTTACTTCGTCAATTAATTTTAAGATCTTTTAAGAGTTTTATGATTCTTTGCAATATCTGAATAGACTTCATATTCTCTAATTTCCATCTAACTTGAAATTTCTTAAAGAAGTTTTCATCTTCTATATAAATGCCATTTAACATATGAATGTCTATTTCTTTAATTATATTTTCGAAGTCTTTGTCATATTAATTTTCTCGCGTCGGCTACTTTGTTTTCTTTTCCTTGTATATATTGAATATTAAAATCGTACTCTAGTTACTTAATTTTTCATCTTTGGAGTTTACAATTTCGGATGATCAGTTCTTATAAAGAACTTATAAATAATGACGAAAGTGTGTAATTGTCCAAACTTTTGCGAAAAGTTCTTTCTCGATTGTGCTATAATTGCATTCATGTTTACTTAAGGTAAGTGAAGCAAAAGAGAGGGGTCCATGTGTTTGAGTTAACACGGCTTCAACAGCAAAGTTATTTGCGTCGGTAGGAAGAATAAATTCTTTTGAGAAATCTAGGTGCCTATTTAGTAAACATTTGTTATTCAAATTTTAAATTCATCAAAGGATTGAATTTCTTTCACTGTCTTTTCTTTATTATCTCAATTTACTAATTGACTCTAACACCATTTGGGGTCACCACATGCCCTAAGAATTACGTTTCTTTTCGTAGAAATTTAGATTTATTCAATTATACTTTAAGATTTGCGCTCTTAAGTATATCTAGAATTTTATGGGGTATATGTTCTTGTAGGCTCGAGGAGAATAAAATAATATCATCTAAATAGACATGACATATATTTCCTATGTAGACTTTCAAAACTTCATTCATAAATTTTTGAAAGGTTGCGGGTGCATTTTTTTAGCCAAATGGCATCTGTAAAAATGCATAGTGTCCAGATAAAGTACTAAATGCTGTTTTTTCTCTGTTCTATTTCAATTTGATAGAAACCTATTGTTAGATACAGGGTGGATAAATACATTGTATGTCCCAATTTTTCTTATATTGAGTCAATGTTTGGTATAAGATATTTATCTTCCTTAGTTACATTGCTTATTTTTCTATAATCGAAGTAGAATTTATTTGCCTATTCACTTCCTTTTTGTGGATCTCAGGATATCTACAAATCCTCGGGAAAATGGGGGAATTATCTTCCGTAAGGATGTTGTGTTTTACATGGTTCCTAAAAGACACATCACCACTTTTTTTGTAAAATGCTTCATTGCTTTATTTTGTTACTTTAAATAGTATTTTCCTTTCTTCTTTATTTAAGTTAAGTTATTTAAGATCCTTATTAAGTTCATTATCTATTATGGAACCCACGGGTTTTATTTCATTCAAATAATTTATCGTTTTTTCGTATTCCCTTTCTTCATTTTCGCTGAGGAAAATAGGTATGATTTGCTTGCTTTATGTTTTATTTTTATATAATTATTTTTCCATTATTTAAAATTAAAATATTGCTTCCGATTAGTCCATTACAATTTTCGTTAAAGTTATGTATTTGAAATTCACAGTCATTTTGTTGTATAACGACTATTAGATTTCGTACTGTTTTTATTGTCATTGGCTTGATACGCCATTTTGTATATTCCCTTGGTGAATCTTGTTCACGCAAAAGACCATTGGTTGCTCCAGTGTCAATTAGGAGTCTTATAATTATGTTCTCTTTTTAAATTTAATATAGGGATATGAGGTTCCAAGGCTGAATGCCGAAAATTTGTCTCCATTTGGATTTGTCCTACATAACTAGCTATAGGTTCTCGCCTAATTTGGGATGATGAAGGATCAACATCCATCGGTTTAGGTTTTTGTCTATAATTAATTCTGTTATGATTGCAATTATTATTTTTTGTAATTATTATTTGTAATTATTATTTTTCGTGATTTTTATTATAAGTGTTTTTGGGTGTATATTGTGTTGGTTGCCAATTATTAAGCGTTTGGTTTTTATTATTGTTAAATGTATTTTCGTCTCGAGTTTTTGTTTCGAATTTATTTTTCCTATCTTTGTCTGGAGGACGAGTAATAAATCCTGCATGATTATGTTCATTAAGTGCTAATTGTTTAAATTATTTTAGACATTCGTTCGATTCTTTTCCACGTTTCATTTTTCAAAGTTGTTTGATGTTCACGATCACAGTTAATAAAAATCGTTTACGGTTCGTACACAGAATCTCATCTCTTCATAAATTTTCATTTAACTTTTTAAAGGGATCCTACCGACTGCGACATTTTTGTTTGATACTTTTAACAATAAGAAAAAATACGATTTGGTGTTCTCCGAATGAGAACACCACCAAACAAAAAGAAATGACTGTTTCGTTTTTGTTTAAAACGATTTTTTATTGAACCGAGCATCAAATCACTTACCACTGGTGGGCGGAAATCTTCTGCTGTAATCGGTAGTTAAGGTAGAACTGAACTGAACTAACATAACAAAATGGTCAAACGGATCCTTTTTGTATCTAATAACAGTGTTGCTGAAGGCAAAATCTGCTGATAAGCATATTTGTTACAAGTGGATGAAAGCGACGTTCAGCTCTCGTCGATTTGTTTACGTTTTTATTTCGATTGAATTTTTTAATTCGATTGAAGTCAAGTCCTTGTGTGGGTAAGTAAGTTTGTGTATATATATTTACTCTTATAATGTACACAGTGCTTTTGTAGATATAGCCCACTCCGGTGTTTGCCGGTGTGGTCTTATTACTTTCCTTATAAGTCTTACAAGGTAACCATTGTAAAGCTATCTGTGGGAATGCCTATTTGATGGAATCTTTTCTCGCTCTGCGAAAACAATTTCTGAATTAAGTACGTAACCGCATTGATTACAATATGCTTGGCTTGAGCTATAATTGACTAGTCTCCCCGAAGCTGCTGAAAGAAAAAATGGTAATGTCCCCTGTGAATTTTACGCCAGTAAATGCTTTTGCATTCTGCTTTTTATATACCACTGTGAACTTCATTAAAATTCGTTAAGAAGTAAAAGGAAACTATTTACTTTTTTCCGATCGATGGCCGTAAATATTTCATCTCGACATTTGTCTATTTCAGTTTTTCTATCTTCTAGAGATTAACTTCCAAAAGATAGTCTAACACTAAATCGGCAAAGTCAGGCGAAAGTGGGTTACCCATCCGCATGCCGAAAATCTGAACTGCTCAGACATTAAAATAAAATTTTAATCAGTTCCAAAATTCACATTAAGAAGTGAACACTATGTGCTATCTTTTAGTTTATTAGTATTTTTAAATTCATAACTTCAATTTATAACTTCACTATTTATGAAAAACACAATAACCAAATCTTATGAAAGGGTTTTAAATATTGTAATTTTTGTATTGTTCCAATAAAAGGATTTCCCTATGAAGGCAACAATCACTACCGAAACATTAGAATGAAATCAAGGAAATAACCTGGTTTCATTTTTTTTAACAGTCATTAAAAAAGGCAAAGGAAAAGTATTTCACACATCGGAACAAGAAAAAAAAACAATACTTGTAAACTCGTACTCCCTTAAAGCACTCTTCCCTATTCAATAGGTGGATATTCAGATAAGTTTGTTATTTAATACAACAATTTAAATAATTGTGTACGTTATTGATAAAAACAACAAATTTAAAATTCTTGAAATACATTGCTTAATTTTACTTTATCAGATTTTAATAGTTAGTTTGAAACTGAGGTAAGGTTGTTTGAACTTTTAGAGAGGACTGATTTTTAATTATGTTGTTGTTGTATGTTGTTTTACTTCTAACAACTTTCTTCTTCTTTCGTTGGTTCTGTAGCTCGATTAAAGCTAAGAACATACCAATTCACCACTTCTGTGTGTAATTAGTGTCCTAATGGCTCGAATTAAAATACTTATATACGAAGCAGTATTATTCATAACTTAGCCATCTTAGGATGTTATCCGTGAATGCTTGAGTAACCCTATGCCACCGTGCAGCCAACAAAGATAGTCCTTGTTGAATTTTTACAATATCGGAATTTCTGAGAGAGAAAACAGGGTAATGCTGATCAATGAGGTATACAAACAAGCTTGATTTCTTGAGGCAAATGAAAAACCGGTTGGAATGAGAGAATATGGGCTTGATTTCGGTATTGATTTCAAGTTAATCTATGACTAAGTCTATAACCATCTCAAAGTTTTAACTGCTGTGATTTAGTGCACTTGAGCGCTCAGACTCAAATACTGGTCCATTGTATACTGCTGCTAATTGCTATCTTTGCTCTGATATTTTGATGTTGCAACATTTTCCTTGATGACAGCATCAGACCTCGTAAATTACTTAATGTTTCATTTCCCGTAAATGAATAACTAAGGCGCCATGTCGTTCATATAACTCAGCAGCTGAGCGGGCTTTTGGGAAACCTGATGTGCATTTGGTGCCGACTTTTGCATGATTTTGTTAAGGGTGAGATTAAAAGTCACAGGACAGTGCGTCAGCTTGTTAATAACAGTGAATTTACCAATGTATTCGTTACTAACCTTTACGGCTAATTTTAGAAGGAATGTCAAAATATTATAAATATATATTAAGTAAATGTTAAAATAACGAATTTGTGTGGATTTGCACTATTCGCAAAATTATAAAATTACAAGATGTCAGTTTTGCTTTAAAAGAATGCCGTAAATGAATTCAAAATAAGAACAAAATTGTGAAGTTTTTGGTTAGTTAGCAACAAAGTTAAAGAAAGGTGCACATGTTGTATTTAAAACTGATAAAAAATAAAATTGTATGTTTTCTTTATTATTTTCTGTAGATGATAGCTCGAGAAACGTTATTTAGTTTCTAGGCAAAGCGTATTATACGGATTCTTACTTAGCACTAAAAAATCCTGAAAATAATTATTGTAATTGCACATACCACCTTATCTCATATTTAGACGTTTTGTGTATTCATACATATTTTTGAATCGAGTGGTATTTAATTTAAATTTCCCAATTCCCCACACTTCACATCAAAGATGTAAGACATCGCAGCGTACTGTACTTTATTTATAGTAAATGCGCGAACCAAGTAGGAACTGTTCTACTATCGGTAGGGTAGTTAAATGAGTTGCCATATTCATTCCAGTGTATGATATCTACATGTAAATATGTAGCCGCGTAGCTCAGTGGGTAGAATGGGACACACGCCTGTTGAAAACCAGGAATTTCGACGGCACCACCTCTTTCGTGTTGCTGACAACACTCAAAGAGTAATAAGCAGAGACCAACAAGGAGACAGTCCACTCCCCGTTGACAGGGTTTTTTATAACATTTCCCCTCCTTAAACTTCGTCGTTCCGATTCGGCAGAAAACTGTATGTATCTTTTATTCGTGAGAAAACAGTAGCTCGCACAAGACGAGTATTTGATGAGAAAGCTAGACCCTGGTCCACTTGTAGACTGTCACACCATCAAAATATTAAACAAAAATTATGATAATTTTTTTTTAATAATAACTGGATGGTGCGACAATTTACAGAGTGACAAGGACCTAGCTTTCTCAGACATACAGTTTTCTGCCGAATAGATAAAAAATACATAGTATATATATATAATAAATATATATATATATATATATATATATATATATATATATATATATATATATAATATTCTTTTTGATAATAAAATAATAATTTCAACGAAAATAATGTTTTTGTGGGATAGCTAAGGTGAACGACTTTCGACTCGGTACGGTGCGGAAGTACAGATATACGTACTTTTTTAAGCAAGGCGAACAAAAGAAAAACATCTTTTGAGCACCAACGAATGTTGTATAAGTTAACACAAGAAATGTTCGCGACACATTCCCGATCAAATTCCACAAACACATCACCATAAACGGTATCTCCTGACAACAAGTAAATTCCCAAAGAACCGCAGCATTGTCACCGCGTTCCATCACGTACGGCAGGAGGGATCAAGTTCACCTGTGGGAGATAAGCCGGCAAACAAGTAGTATTTAAGGTAGCGTAAGATTTTTTAATATGCAGATTGTAAGTAGACGTGTAAGGGGTTATAATGCCCATTTGTTAATAAAATAAAGTTTTTTTTTTTAAATAAACAATAACGTAATTGTTTAATTTATATAAAGAAAATGTTACGTAGAAGAAAATTTTTTGAGTTTATTAAAACAATATATTTTTCCTTTATATTTTAGAGTTCTTGTATTAATAACTTTTCTTGCGTGGATTTATTTGAAGAGGTTCTAAAAGGTAACTCAAACTCAGGTTTAGATTCTTTAGTTTTTGGATTGCAATTCCGTTCAGTCGCCATTGGTTTTGCTTTCCCATCTTTATTAGAGGTAATTTTACTTAAACTTTCCATTGTTTTCACTAATTTGCTCTTTACAACCTTGTTCGGCTTTATAAGTTCTGCTAGGTCATAGTCTACGACATCTGGCTGCGAATTTTCAACTTTCTTTTTTTCCTTATTAACACTTTCATTTTCGGTTATTCTAATTCTTGTTGCGTGTAATGGAGCAAATTCACCTAGCTCACTTTCAAGCTTTTCCAGTTCGTTGCAGGCTACTGTATTATTAGGGTTAATTAATTCCACTTGCTTATAAGTCTGATAGGCATCGAATTTCTTTCCAAGTTCAAGCAAAGAAAATGCTTTGCGTAGTAACGCTTTCACGTTATTTGAATCTCGCTGCAGACAGTTATCGCAGTCGGATATTGCATCAGTATATCGCTTCAGTTTGATATCTAGAAAAAAATTATTTAAAAATAATTATATAATCCTGGGTGAAGATAACTGCACAAACTTGTTATTGCTCTGTTGTTGTAGCCAGTCGCAGTCGGTAAGATTTGTATGCATCGTGAGTAGTACTCCAAAGCTTCAGTATACTCCTTTAATTTGAAACATTCATTTCCCAGAATTTTATAACTTAAATAAGGAAAACATTTGCAATATATATTAACCTTTCTTAAAATATTGTTGTTTAATAACATTTGTATTTGAGAGTACTGTTTTTTTTAGCGTGGAGCTTACTTTTTGAAACGAATATAGAGTACCTGCCACTGTACTCAATTGAGTACAGAATTTCATCAAATTTAGTTTTGATTTTCTTCAAAAAGTAGTAGTTTTTTTTCAATTGGAAAGCAATTATGCAGGGATTGGAAGCCATTTTCAAATTTGTTATTTAATTTTGATATCGAGCCTTTCTTGTTTATAGCAATTTTGTGACTTTAGGAAAGTAAAATGTTAGTACAAATTTGAATTTGTGTATAACAATTGAATAATGCATACTATTCTTTAGATATGTATATTATCTACGAAAACGATTGCATATAAGAAATTAAAAAAAAAAAATTCTGGGTGGTATGTCTTGCATAAAAGAGGTGTCAATTGAGTACACTGCCCAAGACCATGTTACAGTTTTTATCTCACTGGACTTGTAGAGAAATGTCGTTTCCAACTACAAATTTCGGTAATTTTTATGGCGTTATCTTAAGCTCTACTGGCTGTTGAGGATATACCAAAGGATAGACATGAAAGGAATACAGTGGTTATATACGTATGTGAGGATGATTTGATTGATCCAATTAAGGATGATTTGATCATATTCCAATTGATGTTGCAGGCGCAGTTGAAATAGAAATCGTCGATGGATTTGAAAGCGAAGACGATATCCCACTTGCATACCTAAGGGAAGAAAGAACAGCTAGAAGTGAGTTTGGGAATTTTGCTTCTAATTAGTCAAATCATGTAGTTTATTCTACGGAAATTAACATACCATTATTTGGAAAATTTTACCAAAGTAGTTGATGTTGAAGATTTTGAAAATTTTTTGGATGATGATGTTGTGAATTTGATTGTGAAAAGTGGAGTATACGCACTTTAACAAAACTACCTTACCATAGGATTTATTTGTTCTGGCGCATAGACGAAAATAAAAGAATTCCTTTGGTAGCTTACACGATACCCGCAATTGATTCAAAGAAATTTAACGTTTTATTCATTTGACAATTCCAACATTGACAGAACTGATAAGAATACGAAGTCAGATCCTTGATGAGTTCTGACAAAAATATCAAAAATTTGGCTTTTTTCATGAAAAGTATTTTGGTCATCATTCCGCAAAGCAATTTATTCGTAGAAAGCCTGTTAATTCAGGCATAAGGAATGGTTGCTTTGTAGTCGTGACATACATTGCGGTGCGAAAAATTTAAAGGGCAACGAACAATTGCTTATCCTTGAATCTCGGGTGGTGCTTGGTTTGTTGGATGTAGAAAAGAACATTTTGTTCGCGCAATGGGAAAATAATGCTATAGTAACTGTTGCAACAAACTACGACAACTTGGAGCCACTTGGAAATATCAAGAGATGGTCATTTTGTGAATAACTACCGCATACAAAAAAAGGGTATATCCATTGTTTACACACATGCTAAACCCGAAAAATAAAGAAAATCGAAAATCTCCTTTCATTTGTTAGGACTAAAGTCAGAATTTATTTACGCTTAGTGATCGAAAAAACTCCAACTAAGCAAAATGTACCACAAAGTATTGTCCGAAGTTACGGGGGACATTTCCCTAAAGAAATAAAAAATCAACTACGGTGCCAGATTTGTCACAGAAGAGTTCGGTGGATTTGTAAGCGGTGACAAGCCACTCTTTGCACCTAAAAAGAAATTTTCAAGATTTCTCATAGTCAGATAGAGAATACACCCACATCTATCCAGTGTACTCAATTGAGTACACCACTCAAATCACAAAAACTGAAAAAAAACTGAAAAAAACTGAAAAAACTGTTTTGTGCAAATTTATATCTCAATTGTTGTATTTGAAAGATGTTTTACGTATCGCAATTTTTATGGTCTTTAATCATTAATGGGTTAATAGTAACCCCGATTGAATGCGATTCTCAATAATTTCTCCCAATAGCTAAGGAATACGAATAAAAAAAAACATAAATTCAATTTTAATTCTGAAAACTTATATTAGCACAATACTGCAAGACGGGGTAGTGGTTGAAGCCTCTGCGTTATATAACTGTTTCTATTATAAACCCTTGTTGTGTATAAGAAAGTAGATGGCACGTGCATAACTTTTAAAAGTGAATAAGTAAGTAACACTTGTTGCCAACGTTGTCGTATGATGCGAACATATGACAACGTTGCTATAGCCGCGAGTGTGAAACTTACTACCTTATTACCTCATTAAAAAGAGGTCAGCATTTCACGCATTACCCTTGAGATGAATCTTAGAAAAGATCTGGACTCATTTTTAGAAGTACTAATTAACTCAACAATAGAAAAGATGGAATAGCTTTCCACTTATTTTTGATCTAACTGCTTTAAAAGCCTATCAATCTATAGAATGAAGCCAGCTGGCTATCAAATTAGGTTTGGGATATATTAAGTGTCGTGTTTTTAATCATATCCAGGAGAAAAAAAAATTTTGTTGAGGCACATTGCGTAAAACGAAGTACTCCGTTTGGAACCAGCAGCGAGGTGATGCCGGTTTTAGAGAATTGATCATCATGATCATGTTGCTTATATATGTTTGATTATAAACTAGCTGCGTTGTTCGCTGCACATAATGTAAACACACTATTTTGGTAAAATGTGTAGAAAAAATAAAAAGCATATCAATACACACTATTAAACAATCATGGAAATATTTCGGTACTAGGTTTCAAATATATACTCATTTTAACTTACTCTTCTGTGATTTTCTCTCTTTCAATTTTGTAAAGTTTGCGGTATGGGTTTGGTTGTTCATCCTCTACAACATTCGATTTCATTGAAAACTCTTTGCTTATTGTATTCTTTCGCTCGACATGTTCCTTCATTCGTTCATCCTCCAACTCCATTCTTAATATTTCTGCGTCAGCGTCGTACTTCTCCCACTGATGGTAGTTTGTAGTTGCAGGACGGGACATTGCAATATGTTTACATGATGGCGCAGAATCTGCGATCCTCTCATTTATTTTGCTCACGCGACCGCTTTTCCTTATCGGCGGTAAGTCATCAAACCGTGAATCGCAACTCTCCTGTATTGTCGAAAGTATTGCGTCTTTGGTTTTAATTGCAGTAGACCATTCCTGTTAATAAAAAAATGTCAGTTGTATAATTTACACAAACTGTATGTGTGTAATACTTACAAATATTGGAAAGCTGTGTTCCTCCCACTCCTCCCGGCTGAGACTGTTCTTAGTCAGCACTCGTTCTTCCTTGCGTAACATAATGCTGTCAGGCTTTAACTCTTTTAACTTTTCCTCAGCACATTTTGTTAACTCTGGATAATAACCCTCTTCCCCAGACCGCAGTATCAAGATGATTCTCTCCAATTCCTTTATATTCGTGCATTTACTAATATAATTGAAATCTAGGTGGGAAATCGGGATCTCATACTTTTTCAGCAGCGAACGATTCTCCATGTTGCGTCAATTGACGGTTCTTGCGATAATGACGTTGTGAGTGTAAAGAAAATTTCAATTTCTCGGTTTATAGAATTTATCGATCAAACTTTTGTATTTGTGAACGTTTTTCTATGTATAATAATTATAGAAAAACTTCACTTCAGTTTGCTTCAGATGGACATTGCGTTGCTTTGTTCGTCATTCGCTGTCTACAGTATTTTGTAGCTTTTATAAAGTATTTAGTATGTCGTTTTAAAGTGACAATGCATGGGCGTAGGTGTACATATCCCTAAATTCTTTTCCAAAATTTACAAGAAATCAGTTAGGAAAGGTTTGAGTCTTTTACTTTATCATTAAAATTCACAGTAGAAAATGAAAAGATGAACGCATTAGTGTTTCTTGACGTTAAAGTTCATCGGGAACATGACCATCTTTGTTTCGACTGGTACAAAAAAGACACAGCTTCAGGAAGACTAGTCAACTATCGCTCCAACCAAGCCAAGCACATTATAATCAACACAGCTTCCAACTTGGTTAAAAAAGTGTTCAAGCTAAGTGACAGTAAGTTCATCAAAAAAACGAATGAATTGTCACATACATCCTTATGCACAGTGGTAATCCGACGCAAGTTATTAGGAACTTAATAACACAATACAAACACAACATACACTCCGAAACACAGACAATCACCACAGTAGATTATATCTATAAAAGCATGGTGTACATCCCAACATTGTCGACAAATTTTAAGAATATAATTGATGGTAGCTGTGACAATATTAAAATAGCGTTCAAGTCTTTGAGTACACTAGCATCGGTTTTCACCAGACTCAAACCAGGTATAGACAAAGGAAGCAAAACTGACCTGGTTTACAAAATCAACTGTAAGGGCAATGACAACGGATCCTTCAACTTATGCTACATAGGTACCACCAAACAGTTTCTTCGTCAAAGACTAGCTGGTCATAAATCAGACATCAACAACAAGAACTCAGTCAAAACAGCATTACCTATTCACTGCGTCCAGACAAACCATCTACCCGACCTTGATGACGTCAAAATCCTGCAAACGGAAAAACATACTAGCAAAAGGTACACTCTGGAAACCCTGCACATAATCAAGACCAACAACAATATGAATAAGAAACAGAACATACAGAACATATCTGCCGTATATTCAGCACTTGTAACGTTTTAGACATATTGTATTTAAATCAAATTTTAAATTTCAAATCATTCTTGACTTATCTTCACACACGGAAGTGCTCAATATTTTGTTTCATTGTGAATTTTGTTTTTTTGTGATAATTTTAAAGAACATTTAGACTAACATCCACATCCATTTGTAAAAGCAACACAATTAATGTAAGTTATTTTCCACTTGTTAAATTGCATTGTCACTATGCATGTATGTAACATAATTTGTTTTATTGTTTCAATAAGCAATGTATGCAGCAATTCCTGCCGAAACGTTGGGATAATAACAATGAAATAACCTAGTTTCATTGAAAATCAACAGTGACCAAAAAAGCCGACGAAGGAAAAACAGTTTCCCCTGCATTATAATATAACAAATATAATATAATATATAATATATATATAATATATGATATAATATATGATGCCTCATATAAGCATCAATAAGCGAACCGTCATAATCGCACCTTAATAAACGCTATTATACAATGATTTCTTTGATTTGTATTGCTAGATATATTAATGTAAATTAATTTAAAGTAATCTTTATAAAATCGTTTGAAGTTGTTAACTATTTTGTGAAAATTCTTTACAGAGTATATTGCTTTCCACTTGCCGTTTTATATGAAGGCTTAATTTAGACTACTACTAAACTGTCTCTGCTTTACTACAACAGCACCAAAAAACATATGGTTTGAATTCAGGCAAATAGATACAGCTCACACATGGCAGTTTAAGGCAGCGCTGCAGCGGACGACGAGAGCTATTCTTGAGGTCTAAGAACACAAGAATTTGTTAAGAAAGAAAGAAAAAGAACATTAAAGTTTGAAAGTTGTACCAAAAGATTAAACAGAAACCGATGGATACGTCTAACTATAGGGACGAGACCGAACAAATTGTACGTACGGTACAAAATGTTTTAATAACTTTCAAGAAATAAAATCATTTCCGCAAACTGCTGGAGATAGCTGAAACCTCTGGAGCAAGACTTTCTAAAAGTCCGTTTAGATGCTTTAGTGTACGGATACAGGGAGCCCCACGATGGATTTTGCTAGAATTGAAAAAGGAAATAATAAAATATTTAATGCTTAAAGGTTTCTTTTTATTACAGCAACCATTTGTTAAACTATTCGCTAAGAACTTTTTTTATAAAACGCCCTAATATAATGAACGGTCTTTCTTCTAGAGTCTGCTTTGGAATTGTTGTCTGAGTAACCTAATAAAGAAATTGAAGTTTTATTTTCCAACTTTGTTTACCGTTTATTAACTAACCTGATCTCCTTTTAGCCGATTGACCAACGTAACACATAATTCTCCTGCCTTGATTCCAGTGAAATTTGTAAGTGACGAAAACATGGGTGCTTCCATTTCGATATTGCGCACTCCTAGGTCGTACAGCGTCTGCAAGTACGCCATTTTCTCCTCTTCACTATGAGTGCATGCGGCACCATCTGTTCGTCCTTGTCCTGCAAGTAACAAAGGTTTAATGAAAAAAATTCCATCAGAGTTTAATGATATTCGACGTGTTCTGTTGGATATAATATATAAGTAACGAATATTTTGAGAGTAGGCAGAAAATACGTATATATTGCCATTCAGCTCTTAAGAGAACAGGAGTCCGCACAGCACTTATTACTGATGAACAAACCTGTGGTTCCGAAAAAGGTATAAAATATACATTTACGATTGTATAATGTCGCCGATATTCATACAATTATCGGGCTCACCTTCATAAAAATCATCAGCACCCATAGTGTGGCCAAGAACAGTTTTAAAATCATCTGTAGCCTCACCGCAGGTAACCAATGAGTTCATGACTTCCTCGCTAAAGACAGCTGGTCGACATATCTTTTTCCCAAGGACGGGCTGCAATGAAAATTAGTCAACATGCTAATCGAAGACCAGTGAAGCTAGAGGATATCTTACTTACAAGTTCAAATTCGTTCTTCAAATAGCCGTTAAATACCTTATTGGACACCACAACCGTTCCAACATCGATACCGACACCACCAGATGTGCCTACCCTAATCATTATGGGGTCTTTGCATTTCGCGTAATGTACTAACTTAATTATTTCATGTAAGAGAACACTCATCGAAGGCATGCCAATACCGTGACTTACGCACAACACAGGGCCAACCTATATTCATATACGTAAAATCATGCATATTTTAGCATAAAAACATCTTCACTTCACCTTGAACAATGAATACCGATGTGCTTGCTCGCAAAGATCCTCCAGTGTACATTGGATTTTTAAAAGCTTTTGTAAATACTTGGCCAGGTCCAACATGCGTGACTTTGTTCCACCCATGCACACGACCTTAAAGGATATATACAGAAATAACCAATAAGTCATCCCTTGATTCAAAAAATTTACCTTAACATCTCCAAACATTTCTTTTAGATTCATAGTTTTAGTGTCAAAGCCGAGGTGATACAGAAAATCTTTCTCCATGAGCCTCAAGTGAGGATTTGGTAAAGTAGTGCTTTATATTGAAATTTCATTGAATGAACATTAAATTCATATTTTATTAGATGAATGTACTTCTATACCGTATAGACCTTTACTTACCAGTTAGACATGATACCGACTTTTAGGACAATTCTAGAAAAGAAATAGCTTTTAATGAATATTGCATTGTTAAAGCAAAAACTGTCCCCATGTCGAGATATTCTTTAAATGCTTTTAATCAGTAAAAAATATTGATGGTTTTACTTGAGTTTACAGTCGTTTGCCAGACCTTGATCTATTGAAGTGAATCGACTTTCTGAAACTTGTTTAGAAAATCATAGTAACAATGGTTTCCAAGCTTTATTTTGCATTACATTTCTACGCTTCTTTAATTTGTGTAGCTATCTTTTCACTGTTTAGACACACCCTATTTTTAGGTTGGGTAGGGTGGCAGATTTGTCTAATGAACTTAAAGAAGGATATCAACATCAACCAATCACTCTTAATCCGACATCACATAGATTTATACTTACAGAAAAGGAATTATATTCTTTGGAAGTCAGAACATATAAACCGCTGGTTCGGCCTAGTTTGGAGAATAACTATAATTGCAAAAGGATGTTCATAAGGGCAACAACTTAGTTCGGATTGAGCCTACCTATTTATCCGAACGACCTCAAATTTCTGTAGTGCTAAAATAAATTGTATTATTATTGGCGTATACAGATATTAGCTTTTAGATATTAATCATAATTACAAAGAGTAAGAAAATATAAACACTCGTACATCATCAAATATGTCATAAAGCATATACTGAAATACAAATAAATACAAAGCAAGGCAAGACAACTTAAAAATAAAACACGCGCAAGCTGATCAACATTGAACATTTGTCAGTCGCTTTATAATGTTGAGACTGAGTGCACAACTCAGAGCGAAGCAAACGAACTTATCGAGATCTCTGAAGACTGGCGCAATATCTCAGACTAGCGCAATATGAAATTTAATTCGTTAAGAATCACCAAATGGACTTATCAGTTCACAATGCACACATAATATACAAACTTATATAAGAATTGATCAGAAACCCATGCGGTTATGGGGCGGAGGTGTTTTTGCTTATTTCATTCCAAATCTCACACTTGCTTTCTTATATTAAAGATTCGTTTTATATTCATAAAAACAAATCGACTGATATAAAAGGACGAACTCTATTTAACTTAAATGTAATGTTGCTTATAAGAATCAACTTGCTTATTCACTGCTTATCATCATGTACGTGTTTTCAATGAAAAAGAAAACACGTACATCATGACAAACAAAATCGCGTTCATTTAACACCATTACAAAAACTTTTGCATCTTCGCAGCAGTTCAAAAATTTACGAAATATTGTGCATATCAGTGCCTGGTACTACACACCTGAAGAACCGCAACCAAACAGAAACTGCAAAGAAGTTTGTACAAAGCTGCGTTGAAAAACTGTGAATTTGTTATTTCATTTAAATAAAACCCAGAAAGTTTCAAACTCATGAGAAATTATATAAGAACATTATGTATCCAACAGTTGGATACATGATGCCCTTAGATAATTTCTTACAATACTTGAACTTATTATAAATATGCAAATTAATTATTTTTAGACACAATTTTCTTTTCACGTCTAATATAATAACAATCACATATCATTAAAATAAGGAAGTTAACCAATTAATTTCGTTCAACCCTCACAACTTGCCGCAGAGATAACTATCCACTCGAGACAATTTCTATCTTATCAAACTCATTTTTAGTAACAAATCTTTCCCTTAGATACTTGCACAGCTGTTTTTATTCACATGATCAATAACATAAAAATGTACTTGTTTAAATAGTACACAGCATTTGTATGTAACGTAGTAGAAACGCACTCAAGATATGGTTCTCTGACATTGAAAACAAAACCGGAAAAGAATCCAGCGTAACCCAAACTTCAGTATACAGATCGTGCACTCACACCCTCCGCGATAATGGAATGCATAATCTTTAAAACACTCCCACCATGCATGTGATGTTAGGAATTAATTAATTGAAAAAATGATCACGAACTCACTTGTGGGAGAGGAAAAACTTATTCCAAAGAATGAAAAAAAAATAAAGCTCGAACTACTCGGCACAAGTTGAAAAAGTTGTTGATGTGAGCAGCGCTCGAGGAATACTGTCGGTTGGCTGTGAATAGTGCTATTAGAATACAATCTATTCGACAGTTAATTTCAATTTATTTGTGACGTCTTTGTGAAGAGATGGAGTGATAATATTACGCTCTTGTATTATCTAGAAAATTTACTTGTGCATTGGATTTATTCATTGCTTTACATTTACAAACTGATTTTTTTTTTCTTTCAAAGGAAATTGAAATCATCTATGAGTAACAACCTGATAGAATTAAGTTGCAATTTTTGCTGACTACTGAGCTGCTGAGAGCAATGTAATGCAATATTGTGTATTTTTTGCTCTTTTGTTTAAAGTTTAATTCTTTTAAAGAATAAAATACAAGATTGACGTCAGTTTTTAAATTTGAACTGTAACAAAAACAAAGTACATCAGTTTTCTTCATTTGTAGCTATCAAGTTGCAGAAGCAAGAAAGTTGCATTTTATGATTCCATTGAAAGTTAACTGTGGAGAATTGACATTTGAGCTGCTCTTACAAATTTAATTTATAGCAAGTATTGCATCTCTCGTTGTTATAAAATATACGTATTCAGATTGAATTTGCAAAAAGAATTTTAACAATATGCGTTAAATATGGGCCATATCAAATACTGTAGTTTAGACATTATTCAAAGACTCCGAAAGACGGGCGAACGTAATCAAATCGCAGGACAACGTTGAAAACAGATAGAGCAATCTTGGAAGAAAATAATGTTATATTAAATCTTATTGTAGATTGTTTTTTATTTAGAGCATCAGAGCTTCTCGCATAGTAAGCCTTTTTGTTCCAAAGAATTAGAAAGAATATCCTGGGTTGGGTATTCTTTCACTATTATGTTGTTGGAACTCTAAAAATTGCAGCTGCTGACAAAACTCAAAGAGTGTCTCTTGTCTATAGAGAAGCTTCTCATCCATAAGTGATCGGAGTTAAGTCAGCGCGAGCCGATGATATAAAGCTAGAGAGGAAAAGGAGGTGCCGGTGTACATTGTTTTTTAATGCCTGTGGATTGTAATGGAGAGGAGGGGGTGAAAGCTGGGCTGGGAAGAACATTCCATATTCCTGTGGTGCAGCTAAAAATTAACTGACCGAAGGTGGGTTGAAGAATGAACGTGTGAGCATTCCTAGCATTCCTAGCTTATTATTACCAATAAATTTAATTGCTCACTGTTGAATTCTATTTAGAGCAGCGAGGTCTTAGGAGCTCCGAAGCAGAAAGGAGCGTTGTATATACGCCTTATACATATATTGTTACCAGATCAAAAGGGGTGAAATATTATTTGCATCTCCTTAAGAAACCTAGATATTTTGCTTCATTTTTGGCGATCTCGAATATGATCGTTCCAACTTGGTGTTGAGTTGCTATACATACAGAGGATTTGAATGAATCCAATACAACTTGGATTGAAGGGTTCGAGAGTTAATTTTATTATCCATAGATGCTGAGGTTCATTGACACCAAAAGCAGGTATTTTCGACAAACGAGCCTGATGCCAGACTTTATCAAAAGCTTTTGAAATATCAAGTGCAACAATCCTGTTTTCTCCTACATTGTGCAAAGATTGGTTCCCAATTTCGCTGAAATATGCCATCAAATCACCAGTAGGCCTGTTGCAGCAAAAGCCCTACTACAGCTCATTAAGAAGCTTTCTTTATAAGCTAACGATTTATCAGCGTTTTCATGATCTTATAAGGTAGGGGTCAAGTGCTATGAATCGATAGGATATGAGTGATGACGGTTCACCGTTTTTAGAAACAACCGTTATTTTTTTTAGGAGGACTGATGGAAAAGCTTTTGCAGTGGTTTTGCCAGTGTAAAAAAATACCTCTTCACCTCATCCGGGCCAACGACGTGGAGGTTTAGATCTTTAAGTACTCTTGCAACTGTACGAGTGCAAAAATGGATTTGTCCCATGGAAAAATTTACGCCCCAAGGAACAGGCGTGTACAAAGCACAAATTGGCAGGGTGGATCAGGCTGCAACATGTGCAGCTAGGAGATTTTCTTTGTAAAAGAGTTAAGAGTTAAGTACAAAAATATATATTAGAATATTCACTCAAGCTCAACAAGGTGTAGAAGACCATTAAAGACCGAATTTTTGAGAAATTTAAAATAATAACCACAACAATCACAGTGTTTTTGAATATTTTATTTTTGAATATTTATAAGAAATTCCGAAATCACAAAAATTGGTAACTTCGCAAATGGATGTTTAAACTTTGAGTATGTCTTAACATTGGTATTTGTATTTGTCGTTTATCATTGTATGGTTGGGTACGTCGTATAAAGAAATACATACAATAATCTTTTTTGAGGAAAATTACTGCATAGATCGTGAATAAAAGGATTTCTTACAGAATATTTAGCGATTTCGCGATGGCTATTAGTAAGCTAACTGGAGTTCAAATTGAAAGGTATTAAATATTCGATGAAAGAGATGCGATTAAGATAAAAACCAAGCGAATGTCTTAAGCCAATTCATGTATAAACAACCACTGATGGGTTGTCATTGCTAAAGTAAATGTGAAACGGTTTGCATGTGGTGACCATGAAGAAAAATTCCCTCGTTCACTTTAGGCTTTTGATGATTGGCTTGGGATGAATTTCAGCTTCTTCTATTGTCTTACCGAAAATGAGCTCCTTACGGATTCTTTTTGATTGGTAAAGAGTTTCTCTACGTATATTTCAAAAATGTGTTTTTTTTAAACGGTAATTTGGAGGATTGAACTTCAATCTGTAGACAGGATCGTTATATTATGTATGTATTCTTGACTTTAAAATTTTAATAGCCTGCGCTTTGCTATGTTAAATATTACAATTGTGCGATGAATTATAAATTCAGTATAACCACGGAGTGATGGATCCCTATGCTACGACAGAAACGTTAGATATCATATTCTCCTACTCGAAAATGCTCGTCATTTAATATAGTAGTCAGTGTGTGTGTAAATTAACACCGCAAAAATTGCAAGTCGCATTCCACCAGATGCTTTGATCAGCATTATTTGCAGTTTGACTCAACAGCAACGATCCGTATTTGCATAATAAAGTGGACAGTTGTTCCGAAAAAAATATCTTTTTAAATTCCACACGCGCAAATCTCTAACTTGTGTAAGTGTCAATAACTGCAAGTAACGTTTTATGTTACGGTCCTCGTTAAATTTTCATTCCTAATTGCTGTGTTATTCATTGTTTGCGTTTTATCAAGAAACGCCATTCGCTTGTTGTAATACTGTCATCAAAACCAGTGCAGTTATAGAACAGTATCTCGAAGAACTCTTGCGAAAACTTAAGCGTCTCGCTTCAAAAAGTTATCACTGCCGCTGCCTAAGGATGGCCGCGGTTATCCTAAGGCCCACGTTAGACAATTGTTTCGCATGTAAGCAAATGCTAAAATTTTGGTTTTTATTTTCTGAATTTTTCTTTGCACCGGATTTAAAATAGTCTTAGATTCATTCCATTCTATTATTGGTTAGCTTGTTTGTTTAACAGTTTTCTGGGATATTTCTTAGTTTCACAAGTCAGTATACCAGAACGATGTGAATTCCTTTCACAGATGTAAACAGGAGTAAGTTGTTATATTGATTCAAGTTCTGCGATGGGTGTTGTACGCATTACGGCTATGATTCATATATATGCCATTCACGTACCCTGTTTTTCATCTGTTTATCTGATGTCTCTATCTAGTCCCCACCACCACACCATTACGCCAAAAATCAGTATAAGTCTTATTACGGCCAGTTTCTACTCTTTGATTACTTTGGTCTGTCTACTGGTAAGCATTATACGTCTATAAACGCATGTTCTATTGGACCGCTTATAAACATTCCTTTTATTGCATATCTGTCATGTTATTGTATGGTGTTGCTTTAACTAAAACAGAACCCCTTAATCTTCAGCATTGGTATCTACTTCTTCTTCTTCTCCTTGTGGCGCTACAGTCCGGGGTGGACCAGAGTCTCATACAACATGCCACTCCAGCCAGCACGATCTTTCACCAGCTGCCTCCAGTTGGGCACTCCAAGTTGGTTGAGGTCCTCTGTTGCGTTGGCCGTCCTCTGTTGCGTTGTCTCAATGGTTCGGATTCAAAGACTTTCCGGGCCGGAGCAGTGGTGTCCATACGCTCTACATGGCCTAGCCATCTTAAGCGTTGTATCCGTAGACGCTTGACTAGGCGTTTGTCACTGTATAACTTTTCTCTCGAAAAGACTAAGGGCTTCCTTATCCGCCTTTGGTAACGTCCAGGTTTCCGCGCCATAGAGTAGGACTGAGATGATAAAGCTGTTATATAAAGCGAGTTTAGTCCTTCGAGAGAGGGCTTTATTACACAATAGCCTCTTGAGTGATTCTGTATTTGATTTCGGTACTGATGACTGACTACCTCGAAGTTTTTGCTGCCTAGTGTGACGCTCTGTCCGAGACGTCTATGTTGTGTGTCCTTTCTTGATGACAGCATGTACTTAGTTTTACCCTTATTTACCGCCAGACCCATTTTAGCCGCTTCCGCTTCAATGCCAGCAAACGCCTTATTGACAGCTCGCTGTGTTCGTGTAAACACGTCAATGTCATCAGCGTAAGCCTGCAATTGAACTGACGTCTGGAAGATCGTGCCTCTGGTGTTGACTTGTGAGTTACGCACGATCTTGTCGAGGATGATGTTAAAGAAGTCACATGACATTGCGTCGCCTTGTCTAAAATCTTTTTTGACATTGAAGGTCTCGGTGAGTTCGTTACCGACCATGACGGAGCAGCGAGAGTTCTCCATCGTCATCCTGCACAATCTGGCTACTTTGGTAGGAATGCCAAAACTAAACATGGCACGGTATAGCTCGTCTCTATGCACACTGTCATATGCGGCCTCAAAATCGACGTATAGGTGGTGGGTTGTCGATTTGCACTTCTTGGGTCTTTTCCAGGATCTGCCGTAATGTGAAGATCTGGTCTATTATGGACTACCCTGGTCTGAAACCACACTGATATGTACCTATTAAGTCATGGACAATCGGTTTCAGACGCCGACACAATACGTTTGCTAGTTGCTAATTGCCAAAATAACGTCTATTAACTTATAGAACATTATAGAACACTATCAAAAGAATTCTTTAACTAGCGCTTGGATCATTATGTTTTTTGCTGTAGAAAAAGCTTCTTGTGTAATTACTTGCAAGAAACTTACATATATACTTTTATATCCGCAAAATTTTTATGAATGAATCTATTACACCCAATAGAATAATTATAATCTAATTATAAGTAAGTACCTAATAGAATACTTATAACCAGATTATAAGTATTCTATTAGGTGTACACCTACATTTCTTAAGCTTAACCTGTATGGTATGTTTGATAAACAATCATTGGGAAATAATAAAAATAATATATACGTCTGTCCTAAAAATTTCGATGACATATTTCATTACATAAAAGGTGTACAAATGTTAGAGAAAAAAGATATTAAAAAAAAAACGTTCACTTCCAAAATGCATGTATGCCCATTGTAACTACTACATATGAAGTAAAACATCTTCTATTGATGGTTCCATGACACTTAGTAATGCATATGCGCTGTGCCACTTAATATGTGTAGGCAGTCACTTTTTGCTCATATCACGTAAGCAATCAGTATCATCTTTTTTAAAATTGTTTTATGCAAGTGATTTTCATACCAGCCAATTTCCTATACTCAACCCAATCATTTAGAAAAGAAATCCCTAAAAGAACAGTCACAATACCTCTTCGATAGTGACGTGGATTGCAAAAATAATTTTGTCGGGCGGGCTTTCAAAGCCAATCCTTCTGAGGAAAACCGGAAGAAGTTCAAAAGAGCCCGAAATGAATGCAATGATTAATGAGACGTGTCAAATTCTCCTTTAATCAAAAGTATAGGCAAAAAGTGCTGCGTTGTTCCAAGGACGGAAGCATGTTTGGTCATTCGGAAAAACCGTAAAGAATTCTGCCTCGTCTTAAATACCAATGCCCACTTACATTGACACTCCAGCTGTCAGCTATTTGGACAAATCAAATTTGCTAGCTGCACATTTTGCAGCCAGCGCAACGCTTCCAGATTGTGTTTTGCCCACGCCTGTACTCAAAAGCGTAATTTTTTTCATTTTCGCACTCGTATAGTTCGAAGAGTACTTAAAGGTCTAAACGTGCACAAATCCGCTGGCCGGGTGGTATCCCCACGTTTTTCTGAAGAGGTGTTGTTCTACGCTGGCAAAACCACGTCTCTACTTTCTAAGGTCGAGGAATCGCTGATAAATCGTCAGCTTATGAAATATCTTGAAACCCGAAGGCTTCTAACTGACCGGCAATACGGCTTTCGCAGTAACAGGTCCCACTGGTGATTTGATGACATGTGTCACCAAAAAATAAAACCAATCTTTGCACAATGTAGGAGAAAACACGATCGCTGCGCTTGATATTTCAAAAGCATTTAACAGAGTCTGGCATCAGGCTCTCTAGTCGAAAATGCGTGCTTTTGGAGTCGATGAATCTCTTCTTCAATGGATTAAAAATTACCATTCGAACCGTTCAATACAAGTTGTATTGGATGAGTTTAAGTCTGATATTCAACATATTAACACTGGCGTTTCCCAGAGCTCCGTTTTGTGTCCGACACTCTTCCTCATTTTTATAAATTATCTCTTGTCTGTTACTGCTAATCCAATTCAATCCTTCGCTGAAGACAGTATGCCTAGCTTTCCATATTCGTTCCTCGACTCTCGACCCAGCTTTTCGACCATAGAACGGCATCGTATGTTTAGCTCATTAAATTCCGATCGTGACAGCATAATTGATTGGGGTGAAAAGAATACAGTAGAATTTAATGTTTCCAATACTCAGTACTGTCACTCAAGCGATCTCGAAATAACCAGTCATTATCTATGAACGGCTCGACTTTCCATAACCGGTGTGTGTATCAACTCAACACTAAGTTGGAACGATCACATATTCGAGGTCGCCAAAAATGCAGTGGAATGTCTAGGCTTCTTAAAGCGATGCAAGAAATATTTCACCCCTTTTGACCTGGCAACGATATATGTATAGGGCGTACATCCTCCCAAAGCTTGAGTATAAGGCTCCCTTCTAGTCTGGCACTCCTAAGACCTCTCTGCATCTAGAAGATGGAATCCAACAGCTAGCGATAAAATGTATTGGTAATAATAATGCTGCTAGAAGATCAACGAAATGTTGCGTCTCTATCACTATTGTATCGCTATTTCAATAAAAGATGCTAAAATGAGTTAGCCAGCTGCATTCCTCCCCTTCAAGAATTCACCCGCAATACCCGTCTCGCTAGGAATGCTCACTCGTTCACCCTTAAGCCCACCTTCGGACGTACAGTTAAGTTTAGAGACTCGTTCTTCAGCCGCACCACACGAATATAGAATGCTCTTTCCAGCCCAACTTTCACCCCCCATTACAATCCACAGGCATTTAAACCCATCGATACATCCTTTCCTCCACCTTTATACCTTCGGCCTCCGCCGTGACTTAATTCGGGTCACTTAAGGGTATTACCAATCCAAGCTTATAAAAGCATGTAATATTGGCTTCATAATGTTAGGTTATTTTAACTTTTTTTTGTCTGAATGAAGTAAACGTCTTTGCTTTAATGACAAGGAAATTACAATTTTTTTTTGTTAATTTAATTTATTTAATATATTGAATATAATGCGTATGTAATGTTAACATTATATACAAATCACAACAACAATAAGTAAGTGCGTTAAAAAATCGCTTATTTGCGGCTAAACATTCAAAAATATTCAAAACAATAATTTAATGATTTAACATTTTATGTAAGCGTGTTATTCAATATATTTCAGCACTTTTTTCACTATTTGAAGTTTTATCTGTTGATGCAATATACACATGTAAATGCTATACAAATAATATCTTCTATATTGTGCTAATGATTGGGTCAAAACGTGTTTTATTTTATATTTTTTGTTTTGGCAAAACTTTAAGAGTCAATTTTTTGTAGAACGTTGGATATGTAACATTAACGTAGATCTGTTTTTCATAAAAAATTTCTTTGTATGCAATGGAAATTTGAATATACTTATTTTAAACGTTATGAAATTTCTAATAAAAAGATAAACTGAAAAACGATTGTACAAAAGTCTGAACATAATGCAATGGTATGGCAGTGCGAATTCTTTACATTTTTGTAAGTTAAATGATGTCAGAAACAAGAGTCGCGATTTTCCTTCAATAGTAAGGAACTACCTATCTTACTACAGATTAAGAGGTTGAGTTCTAACCAAAATCGCTTGTCTTTTTTGACAAGAGATAGATATTTTATTTCTTGCATAGTATAACAGTGTTTTGACAATATTCTTTGTGCTCTAGCTTGCTCAGAGATATGGTTAACAATACCTTACTACTGAAAAAACAGTCATGTTTTATGTAATAGTTTCTAAATCAACGATTAAAATAACGTATGGGAAAAACCTCCATTTGAAAGAATCTTATTTGACAAAAACGAAAGATAAAGTTAAGAATAGTAGATCGTAAACAATTTTTATGTTTTCTAATAGTAAATAATATATTTCTCTTATCTTCGAGTACCACATAAGTAGCTGCACACGAAACTTCATTGACAGCTCTAGCTAACCTCGAATATTTTCATAATGTCCTGTAGAATTCATTGATATTGCAATCCCTGTTAAAGTGTTTTCAATTCAATTCACTATAAGATATACTACTACTCATATATATGTAACTTAAGATTCAAAAGTGAATGCGATGAATTCTACACGAACATAGTATTTTAGGTGAAATTAAAAATTTCATTTTACACAGGATGCATAACAATATGAGAATTCTAGAATCTGTCACTATGAAAAAGTTTTTGTTGTGTCATAAAAACAGTGGTTAAGACCCGCATAAATGTTGATTAGTTTAACTACTTTATATAATGCCATATACCAAAAGATAGGATAGTATTCATTAGTTCGATAAAATACAGCATATTCATAACATTAACAATAATTTTTTTCTTCCCGAACAATGAGAATAAGTAAATATACTCACTCTCCAATTCACTTTATACAATTATGAAACAAATCAAAGGGAACCGTGACTCAAAATGTTTTATGTTCATTACCTATTATTATGTTGCTTTTCTAATTTGCATTTATTTGATGAAATTTAACAAAATGAAAACCATCTTGACTCAGTCAAGTAGAGTGTTTTGTTAACACTCAATCATTGTTTCATTGGTTAAAGGCTTCTAATCGAAAATTTGTTTTTGTGTATTCTTCACTGTTGGAAAATCTCAAATTTTGTATTATTCCACTATTTGCTAGAGTACAATTTTTTTTATTCAAATTAAATAAAATAGGCATTTTGACACAGAATTTTTAGGAAACGATGTAGTATCTATATAAAATATTAAATTTAATATGTTGTACTGTTTGTGCACAACAAATGAATCATACATAACTCATGAATGAAAATATTTAAACGATGTGAATAATAATTAATATATGGTACATTTAATGTCATTATTGAAGCGATTTTTGTAGCATTTATTTGGTTGTGCGTGTGACAAAAGATACGTCCTTTTTGTATCCTGTCACATTAACATCACAATCATATAGGTATGCAAGTATATATTTTCTTATTTTTGGCAAACGCCTTCGATGAACATTTATTTTTGTTTTTATTTTAAGGTTTGTTATATGTTTTAACAAATAATTTGAGGTTAGATTTACTGGAATTTTTGTTTTGAGTTTGTTATAATAAAAATTGCTGAATTTATTCATGGGCCTGCGATTCTTGCTGTACAAGTTTTAGACGTCGTGGTGACTTTATGGAGTCTGGATGATCTGAGCCTAATCGAAGCTTCTTTTGCGAGAGAACTTTACGAATGTAGCGAGAAACAAGAATTTGTGGACGCTGCTGCCATTCCAACATCACTTCCTTTGGTGAATTAACCTAAAACGAATACTTGTTAGTAGTATCAAATTTAAAAGTAACTTGAAGAGGCTTCATTTAATTTAATATCATTACATCTTAAAAATGTTAAAGTCTTAGAATTCTAAATAATACAGTTTTTTAACTTTAAATCTTTTTTGAGTTTTTGTTACTGAATTTATAGCACGAATCTTGAACAAATAAAATGAATATATTTATTATCGTTCTCCATGCGTAATAATTAAAGTATTGAAGGTACGGAATTTAAAACAAAAGCAGGTGGAATATGAGGACGACAAAAATATCTGTCGCTTAATCGTGATTATCTTATCCAATCAAATCCATTGCATAAAGGTAATCATGACCGTAGAACTGTTTCTAGAAATTTTATATAACATTCTGAATGGGGTAAATGATGGTTTCTAGTCTCAGCGCAAATTTCGATTATTTATTTGTATAACTCGCAAAGGCTGTTCAAACTTGTACTACTCCAAAAACAGTTTCGTCCTTATTGAAACATAAATATTTCGTCAATAATTTTATCTAATTCTTAGGCTTATAAATATAATAGTTACAAGTTATAATGAAAACGTAGATATACAGCAGACAACAGAGATTAAAAAATTGAAAATATGTATATCCTAAGAATATAAAAGCATTTTAGCTTAAAAATGTAAGTTAAAAAAAATTTCGTTCACTCTATATACCTGATCACCATTGAGTCTGTTCAACAAGGCCACACATACAACAGCCGCTTTAATGCCTGCATGATGTGTCAACGCTGCGAATACTGTGCTTTCCATCTCGATATTTACCACACCGTTCGAACGTAAAGTTTGCAAATACTCAAGTTTATCACTTTCTGTGTATTCGCAGAATGCACCATCCAACCGTCCTTGCCCTAGACGATTCTTAAATTTTATTAAGAAATTACAACAAACCAACTATCTTAACAGACCTTCATAGAAATCATTTGTACATAAGGTCTTTCCAATGACGGTGTCATATGGGTCATCTGGACTAGCTAGGGCTTTAAGTTCGCGGGCTACCTTCCGATCCAGTTTGGCTGGGCGATGAACAGTCTTACCAAGGATTGTCTGAAATTCACCCATTACACTAACCACAAATGACGACCTTTATATTTACTCACAAATTCTTGAGAATTTCTTAATTGTCCATCCAGGGCATCTTCAGTGATAATTACAGTTCCGCCTTCTACACCAATGCCACCGCATGTGCCAATGCGAATGAAAATTGGATCCTGACACTTGGCGTGGTACATCAGCTTGATTAGCTCATGCATCAGGATACTTACTGAAGGCACTCCCATGCCATGACTTACGCACAACACCGGGCCAACCTGAATCCAAACACATTATTAAATAAGTAAATCTTAATCGTACATAGTCCATCTATCACCTTAAACATTGAATATCTGTAGGAAAACTCGCTGATATCCTGTAACTGTGTGCCAACGGGCAGGGTGTAATCAATTTCCTTCATGATGTAATGAGCGAACTGTTCCATTCGTCTAGGTGTACCCCCCATGCAAACGAACTGTAAAGACAAGGACAACACAATGTACATAACTCGTCTATGGTAGCTAACTTTTTTTTGTTTCAACGTCTGTGAGGCCTGCTTGCAAGGGTGACTCAATTGAATTGCGGCTTTTCATGGCACATTCGATCGAATGGTTAATAGTTCCGCTTTGCTTGTATCGGGAAAATTGCATTTATTTATGTTATCGCATTGGGAGTACGTAGAAACAAATTTGATTGTGTTTGCGCGCAGAATGTAAAGAAATAAATTACTGCTGCCAAAGAATGAAAATTTAACCATATTACCAACGCAGTCTGCGAGATGGGAAAGGATTTGATTAAGTTTGCACAATCTGCGGTCAACTAAGCTAATAATAATAAGCAATATTAATTGGGTGGTGCTACAGTCCACAGATGGACCAGGCCCTAGCTTACTCATCAACTACTCGTGTTGTGTGCGCTACTGTTCCCTCATGTGAAGAACAGATCTACAGTTTTTTGCCGACTCCGAACGGCAAAGTTTGAAAAGCTTCTTCTAAGACAGTTATTACTCTTTGAGTGTTGTCAGCAGCTCGAAAAAGGTGGTGCCGTGAAAAATCCGATGTGTTTAGCTGGAAATCGAACCTGGACCTTCAGCGGGTGACTGTCGCACTCTACCCACTGTGCCACGGCGTACAGTATGGTAGCTCCCTAGAGATCAGGTTATATAAAAACCAACAATTGTGTAATTAGTTGAGGTGTTTTATTTGAAGGTATTTATTTTCTTTCTTTGTTTTAATGCTTACATAAAATCTTCTGTTCTGACAAAAGTTTAGCATATATATTAATTGGCCATATTTCTAACATATATCTTTAGTATAAATGAGAAAGCAGAAGAGCTAAACTTTTGCCGGAAATATTTACATTTATATTTTAAAAATAGTCTCAGCAATTTTTCAAGAGAGCTGTTTTTCTCCTTGTTTTAAATATTGTATTGTCCTTAGAAGTAATTAAGTTATCTTAACTTATTAATGTAACTTTAAAAGGTTTATGTTTTATGAATATTTAAGAAAACAGCCGGTTGAAGTGTTTTTTGCCAGTGAACATAAGAGAATTGAGAGAATAGTGTAGTGAGAATTTCCTTGAACGTAAGACGGTATACAGCGAAATTCATTTACTCCACTTCGACAAGACTTGAAAAATTGCAAACACCAGCTTAAAACAAAGTGGCAACGATCAAATTGTACAACTCAACTGATCAACGGTTCAACGGATTGATTTCTTTTAAAAAGGTTTTTTTTTATTTGCTGGACGCCCTTCGTTTTTTTTCAGAACATGCAGTGAATCGACCAAACACAAACGAACTGCACAATTAAGAAATAAGTTTCTTACGAATGAGCTTGTTTATGCTGCCCAGACGAGTTAACGATTAAATTGCCTATATCGGAGCAATATCTATCTTTTGGCTTTTCTATTGATTGGGAAGAAATTTTCAACAATTGTAATGCCTTTCAAGTGGTTTCAAACTCAACAACGAAAAATTTAAGAGTTATTGTGAAGATACTGCACGATATTTCGTATCATTGTAAGCCTGGTACTATTTAAGTATAACATAGCACAACATGTTAATTCATGGCCATTTAATGACTTCTTCTCGTCTTTCTGTCAGTTAAGTGAAGCAGCTTTGGAATCAAGATTCGACAATTTAACTGATATTTTCAACAAGATCCTTTGTTATGGAGTCTTAGGAGTCGAAACAGTTTTGCTAGAAAAATATACTTTTGTTTCATTCATTTAAACATTACTTTTTACATTTGATGTTGTTAAATATTAAATGTATTTTTAAAAGTACCACCAAAAACCAAAAACAAAATTCATAGTTTTATTCAATGTATCATATACTTATTGTTAACGACACATACGTCTTTGTAAAAGCTACATTATCCTATATAATGATAATTAATTGTATGGCGCGACAGACCACATTGGACCACGGCCTAGCTTGCTCATCAACTACTCGTGTTGTGCGCGCTACTGTTCTCTCACGAGTAGAAGGGACCTACAGTTTTGTGCCGACTCCGAACGGCGATGTTTGAGAAGCTTTCCTAGACAGTTATTACTCTTTGAGTGTTGTCAGCAGCTCGAAAGAAAGAGGTGGTGCCGTGAAAAATTCGATCTGTTCAGCCGGGAATCGAACCTAGGTCCTTCGGCGTGTGAGCCGACCACTACGCCACGGCGGCCACACATTATCCTATATGATAAGCATTAAAATGAAAGACAAAGATATTTTCTGTATGTTTCTGTCAATTTCACCTAAATATTTATTGAAACAAGCCTCCAAATTGGTATTTGCTTAATAAAACTTAAATTTGAACTTATTTTCAATTTTATGTAAAGTTTTAAACACGAAAAGTCACTTTTCAATTTTCAAAATAATTTATTTATAAAACCAAAATAATTGAGGTTGTAAAATTGTCCAGCTAAAGCTATTCAGGGTTTAGGAGGCGAACATATGTATGTTTTAAAAAGTAAAGAAACGATATGTCACAGCAAATCAAAATTTATAAATAAACATCTGTGTATATATATACATTCATAGCAATTTAGATAATATGCAGAATTTCGTAAATATTGGCAATGAAATAAACATAAAATTCATTATTTTAAAACCATACATGAGAATTTCGTTTCTTAATTACATTTTTAATACTGTTATCGTGTATTTAAAATTCATGTCATTGTGCTTTCTATATAATTTCTAGAGAAGATTTTACGAAAACCTAATTTATTGTAAAGAAACATAAGTATAAGTATAAGACCATTTTTAATGATTTTTTTGCAAAGAAATTTATGTGTTCAATTAATTAAACGCTTGATCGCATTGCGTGGCTTAATTCATACTATGAATCGATTTCATAGGGAAGTTAAAATTCTTGTCATAGATTGAGAGCAGAATGCAACAAAATTTTAATATGTGAACACAAATCACGACTATGTCTGACGTTTTCCATTTATAGGGTTGGTAACCGTGGTCGCCGTGGCGTAGTGGGTAGAGTGCGACGCTCACACGCCGAAGAGTGTCGGTTCGATTCCCAGCTCAACAAAAATTTTTCGAATTTTTCACGGAACCACCTCCTTCCAGCTGCTGACAACACTCAAAGAGTAATAACTGTCTAAGAAAGCTTCTCAAATTTCGCCGTTCGGAGTCGGCAAAAAACTGTAGGTCCCTTCTACTCGTGAGAGAACATTAGCGCGCACAACACGGTCCCCCTTTGGACTGTAGCGCCAACAATTATTATTATTAACCAAGTTATAATTCTTGTTAGAAAATCAAAGACAATTTTTTCATTAAATGAAATAACTGTATTCTGTAATTCATTGCCCATTTTTAGTAATAACTTTTTGACATCCTTCAGGCAGCATCATTATTCCACGTTTATAAAACTTCTGGTTTTTATCAGGCGGAACCGAACAGAGTTCGATACCTCTTGGTTGTCCAGATCCTAAATACGGTAATTTTGTTTCATCTATTGTTCATTGATCATAATTCATATTAAAATAACTAAACTGAAATTATGGCACAAACTCAAATTGCAAGACGGCAATTCTTGTACAATGGATTTTGTACGCTTTTAGGCAGAGATCCTCACGTAAAGTACGTAAAGTAGGTCTTCGCTTTTTGTCTTAGCTGCTAGACTCTCTTTACTAGGTACTGAATGTAGTTGAAGCGGTTTACCAATATAAAATGAAATTCATATTTTCGAATTGAATTGATAGTATTGTCTTCAGTACGTCGATTGAGCGCACTGATTTTTGCAGTTCATTTGAATAAGTTGAAAACTCGGCGGCCTAAGAATTTATCAAACGATACTAAACAATACTGACAAATATTGGCAGATAGGAGTCATGTGTTATCTACGATCTAATTGTGTATATACGAAGGGCGTTCAATATATTCTCGGTATCGATATGAAGGAAAATGCGGATTCAATTTAAATTGTTTTTATTTTTCAATATAATCTCCCCTAACATCATTTATAACATTGCATTTATAACATCTTGAGATAAGCTTTTTTAAACCCTCAAAAAAATAAATTTTCTCTTTCTTTGTAAAATACCCATTTATTGCCGACTTGCGTTCTTCATCATCCGAAAAATTTTTTCCACGAAAATATTGTCAAATCCGGAAACAAGAAATAATCCCTAGGCGCAAGGTCTGTAGTATAGGGTGGGTATTGGATTTCTTGAAACCACAATCTCGTGTAGCAGCCTTGGGAACTCGCGCCGTGTGAACAGGAGCGTTGACATGAAGAAGCAACACAACCGCTGCGAATATACCCCGTCTTTTCTTTTTAATTTCCTCTCGCAAATTATGGCCATTAGCTTCCCGGCGGACGGAGTGACTTTGAACTTCTTTGGGGGTTCTGTTTCCTTTTTATGCCGCTGCATGGACTCTTGTTTGCTTTCAGAGTCATAGTGTTGAACCCATGTTTCATCCCGAGTAACAACTCGATCCATAACACCGTCCGCGTTCTCACTACACATCTCCAAAAGCTCTCTACAGCATGCGATTCCCACTTTTTTCTGAGACAATGTGAGCATTCGTGGCACCCACCTTGCACTGACCTTTGAAAGGTTAAGATGGTCATGAAGAATATTCAGGCATCCTCAAGAACAAGTTTTTCGAAATCTTTGATGCTTTCTCCCGTACAAGCAGTAGCCGGGGCGGCGGAGTGGGGGTAGTCTTCAATGCTCTCTCTGCTTCTCTTGAACTCACTTGACCACATTTGCACAGTTGATAATCAAGGTGCGGAACCCAGGTAAACAGCCACTATCTCTTCATGAATAGTTTTTTGACTTTTTCCTTGCTTAGTGAGAAATTGAATTATAGCGCGATGTTCAATTTTTACCATCATCGCCTCAGTTGCCATTATAAAACGCGAATTAATAATCACATTTATATGAAATTTTACATAGATGCACTTAAATAATAATAACCACAGCTTCACCCCGATACCGAGAATATATTGAACGCCCCTCGTACATCCTACATCGCATTTTGGCATTGGACAAAGTCTCATACAATACACACCAGAACAGATTATTTATCAAAAATAGTATTAACTGCTGATGATTTAGTAATTTTTTGTTGTATTTTCTGGTTTGTAGGTGAAAGAGGTGTGTCCAATTTTTGCTCAACTGCATAAACTGTTTAAATAAAAGGGATCTTTTCACGTAGAAAGCATCATACGCATTTAAATAGACCGAAAAAAGAAAACAAATCAATCAAAAAAGAAAGCTTTCATCACACTTAATCACACACAACACTCATGTTTTTAATTTATGAGTCAAGCAACATTAAAAAACACCCCTGCAGAACCCCTGTTCCGTGGTGGAACTCGGAATTGCAGAGAAAGTGCAAGGAAATCAGAAAACTTCTGAATAGGTCACTTAAGACCAATCTGGGAGAGGACTGGGACCTATATCGATTAAAACAAAAAGAATATAAAAGGCTTATTCGAGCTTCGAAAAGTGCCTCTTGTAAAGATTTTTGTGGGAAAATCGAAACACTCAGTGAAACCAGCAGACTAGTGAAAGTCCTCAAAAGGGACAAAGCAGTGAGACTGGACACACTAAGAAAACCAGACGGTACCTACACCGAGTCTAAAGCTGAGACCCTCCAACTCATGCTTCAGACTCATTTCCCTGGGAACCGGATCACAGTTGGCTCAAAACCAGTGCCGATTTCCGAAACTGGGGACGAGCAGACAAATTCTACTCGCAGAAGCTGGTATATTTCATCGCTCGTCGTAACTGATGAAGAAATCAAGTACGCTGTAGCGTCTTTTGATGGTTTCAAGTCACCCGGCACCGATGGCATATATGCAGCACTGCTGCAAAAGGGCATAGACCCTATACTGCCGGCTCTGAAAAGAATTTTCACTGCCAGCCTCGCGCTGGCATACATTCCAAGTACCTGGCGTACAGTGAGGGTAGCCTTTATACCGAAAACTGGTAAAGGAGACTACTCACTCGCCAAAAACTTCAGGCCTATCAGTCTCACCTCCTTCATGCTAAAATGCTTGGAGAGGCTGGTCGAACTGCACATGCGCAAAAACGCAACATGCCTACCAGCGCGGAAAATCTTGCGAGACGGCACTTCAAAATCTCGTCGGTAGAATTGAAAGTGCACTTGACAGGAAAGACTACGCACTGGGCATTTTCATCGACATAGAGGGCGCTTTCGACAATGCAACTTTTGATGGCATGTGTAACGCGGCCAGGTATCACGGCGTAGATAAATCATTGGTGTTGTGGATAAGAGCAATGCTAATGAACAGGACTATAATCGCGGAGGCGGAGCGTGACAAGTTTGTAATGTCAGAGGTTAACAAGGGCTGCCCCCAAGGCGGGGTCCTGTCTCCCCTCCTATAGTGCATGCTGGTTGATTCTCTGCTTTCCGTTTTGAATAGTTCTATCACCTATGCCCAGGTTTATGCAGACGACGTAGCCGTATTGGTTACCGGACCATGTCTTGCGGCCGTCAGCGCACGCGGACAAGCGGCTCTTGACACGATCGATAGCTGGTGTACCAGGAATGGGCTTTCCGTCAACCCTCTTAAAACTGAGGTTGTTCTCTTTACGAGAAGGAGGAATATGACTGGTTTGACTCGACTGGTACATAAAGGCGTCAATATCCCACTTTCCAATGAAGCCAAATATCTAGGTGTTATCCTGGACAGTAAACTTCTCTGGAAAAGACACATTGAGACGAAAACCTCCAAGGCGCTGTCAGTCTTCTGGCAATGCAAGGGAGTTTTCGGCAAAACCTGGGGTCTATCACCCAAAAGATCCGTTTGGATCTATACGGCAATGATAAGACCACTCCTCTCTTATGCATCAGTCGTTTGGTGGAACAAGCTTTCGCGCAAATACGTGACTGCCGCTTTCACCAAGTTTCAAAGAACAGTTTGTCTCGGCTGCACAGGGGCTTTCCCCAGCACGCCTGGCTCTGCTCTTGAAGCTCTGATTAATCTCCCCCCCTGCCCTCCTTTGATCTCCACATCATGGGATGTACACTCAAGAGCATCTCTCGACTAAAAAAGAATGGCCTTTGGTTCCACTCGCACTGGAACTTTGATGACCTCGCACACCGCATCTGCTATGATACTACTCTCATGGACATGCCGTCTGATGCGAGGTCGTCAATAACACAGTTGCGACGCTTTTACAAAGTCGACTTTCCACGTGTCCTGGACTGGCTGTGGCCAGAAACTGAACCGGGAAAGGAATGTAGTCGGATTTTCACGGACGGCTCCAAGACAGCGGAGGGTTCTGGAGCCGGAGCCTTCGTGGAAAACGACAACATTAGACTTCACACCTCCTTAAAAAACTTCGCGTCGGTCTTCCAGGCAGAAGCCTTTGCGATCCTAATGGCCACCAACTACATGGTGAAGAATAGGTGGAAGGGAAGAAGTATCTGCGTCTGCAGCGACAGTCAAGCTGTGCTCAAGGCCTTACTCAACCCTTTAACCACTTCCAAGATAGTTCAGGAATGCAAGTCTTCCCTCAATTCGGTCGGCAGGCTGAATTCGCTAAGACTTGTCTGGGTCCCTGGTCATCACGGGATCCTGGGAAATGAAACTGCCGATGAACTAGCTAGGCTAGGCTCAGCAGAGGCATTCGTAGGACCCGAACCCGCCTTGGGATTACCCGCGTCCCTGGTCAGGGCCTCCGTCGATGGTTGGGTATCCCTACAGGACAACCAGAGATGGCGTGACTCTCCAGGATGCAGGGTGACCAAGAGTATGCTCCCAAACGTCTGCAAGAAATCCGCTTCTTTTCTGCTATCCCTAGACAGAAACGAGTGCAGAAGACTTGTTGGCGTATTAACGGGACACTTTACCTTCGCTAAGCACCTGAGTCGGCTTGGGCTTAGTGATGTCACTCTCTGCGACGCCTGTGGAGAAGGTGAAGACACTTCAGAGCACTTTCTCTGTCAGTGTCCTGCCTTCGCTCGTATCAGGTGGCGGTTATTTGGCGCTGATGTGGTGGGAACTGAAAACCTAAGTTCTATATCACAGAAGCGCATCTTGGTTTTTCTTCGGAAAACCAAGAAATTACATTAAATGAAGGTTACTGCCTGGTAGTACAATGGACCAGTATTTGAGTCTGAGTGCTCCAGTGTAGTTGATCCAAACCTCCAACAAAAAAAAAAAAAAAAACATTAAAAGATATTTAATATTCCATAACTTGCATATACCACAAGAAAACATTGTAATTAACATGTTTTTGGGATTTTATAACTATTGTTTCGCTGATGCAATTACTGCTTACGTTCATGTATTAGGTTGTGATGATATTTTATTATTTCCCAGTTCCAGTTCGGTAAACCTGTACGTGTCGCTTCAAAAGTGAAAATCGATACTATTTGCTTTGCATTCTGCAACTTTTCATTACTTGTTTACATGCCTACAAAATATTATTACTCAGAGTGATTAATCGACGAAGTATTAGATTGTTTTTAATTTGAATTTCCCCTAAAATACATTTTTTTCTAGTATAGTAACCTCCTTTACCTTTTGCTCAGTACCGATGTCAAACGCAGAATGAGACGCAGAATCACTTTTACCAATCACTGTTTCTTTTGGTTCCAGAGGCAATTGTGTAATAAAGCCCTCTCTCGAAGGATTAAGCTTGCTTTATATAAAAGCTTAAACATCCCAGTCCTAATTTACGGCGCGGAAACCTGGATGTTACTGAAAGCGGATAAGGAAGTCCCTTTTCGAGATAAAAGTTTTTCTTGCGATTTTGGTCCTGGTTGCGTTGATAACATCTCGAGAAGATTCAACGACGAAATCTATGGGGTGTACAGCGACATGCTCCTGTTCAAGCGTCTTCGGATACAACGCTTCAGATGGCTGGGTCACGTAAAGACATTATATCTCCGGCCCGAAAAGTCTTCGAATCTGAGCCATGGGCACATAGCAACAGAGAGCGGCTATGGCTAAGGCAGCGCACACAAGAAGGGAAGGACCTCCACCCACTTGGAGTGCGCAACTGGAGGCAGCTAGAGATAGATCGTGCTGGCTGGAGAGGCATGCTAGTTTAGGCCCACATTCACTTTGGACTGTGGCGCCACAGGAAGATAAGAACCTCGATTACTAAACAAATATTAATTTTTGACTATTAAGGAACTAGGAAAAATATTTGGGGTTGAAGGGATTTCGTATCTGATGTATTACATTGTATTAGCCACTACATTGTATTAGCCACTAAGCTGAAAGTTGGATTATTTTCTCCAAGCGGCCCACAAGCAAAGATAAAAGATCAAAGCTCGCTTTGTTCGGAATAGGTTTCACGCGATTATCACCTCAGTCGAAAAAAAAACAGAAGTTAACAAGAGTAAAAGGTTGTTGGATTTTTTTTACAGTAAGCAATTTTAAGAAGTATTTAATTTCTTAACCCAGACCGTTAAATGTCGTATATTGTCAGAGTATCCTACGTAACATTCATTATCCTTTATTTTAAATAATTTCCTTGTTACCTCAATTTTACTCAAACCTCTATAAAGTAACACTAAGAATCCTTGACGTGTTGAGAATGCGTCAACCTCTTACCCTATTGAATGCACGAAGATATCGCCATCTAATAAAGAAATCACATCCGATTACCCGCGACGTGATGAATGCATTAATCAATGGTGACAAAAAAATCGGACTTTCTCCCAGCGCAAATAAATCGACTCTACACCAATAGAATCGCCCTTTATATGATTAAATTGAATTCAGTCTAATGACGGAATAGCAAGGAATTTTATCAACTGCATACGTAAGCAGACCATGAACTTTGACTAAAATCAAGTTTGAGTATTATCTCAAAGATCCATAGACATGCGTACACAACATCTAATTTGCTGGCACTCTTGACCTAAATCTAGATTTCTTTCAGGGAGGTCTTGTTCAAGAAAACTTTCCGATTTGTGTTTTGTTTTGTCCACGGTTTCTACTAGGTTGGTATGGTGATAAGTAAATGATAATAAATGATTACTTGAGCTGCAAGTTGTTCGGCGATTCTATGGACTTTTAAAAGAGTACTCGATGTAGGGTGGGTACCAATTAAAGAAATTCAGTAAAAAAAATGTATTGCACTCAAACGGAAATAATAAAAATGGCCAAAATCCTATTTATTGTAAGTATAATCGGTCAATGGTTTATACTATTTAAGATGACAAAAGGTAAATTTAATAGCATTAAAAGTATTTTGATTCACATAGTAATAATACTAAATATATTCATTAAGCTCTTCTAAAAGATAAGTAATCGTACTTGTAAGAATTAACAAAACATTATTATTATTATTATTTACTTGCACACAAAGAGTAAAAACTATCTGAACAAATATTATTTACAGAAGGTGTTGTTATTATCCGATTTTTAAGTCATATTCTCCAAATAACTTTCTCTCAATGAAAGTCCTGACTTACGTTCAGTCCACATAAGCTTCCTCATATATTCTACACAAAGGAGAAAGAATTCGTTAAATTATTTTTTTTATTTAGAAGTAGCTTTTTCTCTACTGTAATATACCGAAAGAATAAAGTAATTTGTCTAATTTATACTAGAGACAACTATTCACGATGTTTGTATTTTCGGCGTGTAAAGAAAAAAAAACTGGAAAGTCAAAGTTATACTTAGTTTTTATTTTCTTCAAAAACAAGAATCTTGCATTAAATACAGCAATTACAAGAAACTGAATTTCATTATTTTTTAATATACTGCGAAATCAAGGCTATAAACTATTTGTGTGAATGAAGAACATTTTTCAATCAATAGAGTTCGTGACAGCTAACTATTCGCCCTTTTCAAACACTAAATTATAAACGAAAATGAAAAGTTTTTTTGTGAAAAGCCAAATCTGTTTTTCAAATAATAACAATCCATGTTCAGCAGAGTGAAAACGTAATCGTATACAAGTTTTTATTCCACAACCGTTGTGTTTTTTTTTTATAGTTAAGAAACACTGACAAATGTGAAATGATTGGAGCCTGAATTTACACTTTACTTTTATTGATCTCAGATATTTCGGAACTTTAATCAATTAAAGGCACCAAAATATTGACAGCTAAATCTAGTTTTGTATGCATTTTAACATTCTTTAGCAGAAAATATAAATCCGGGTGGCCTACGAGAAGCAAATCTTAATTAAAATTAAGTTAATTCTAAGCTAATCCGCGAATAACCAGTTAGACTTGTGAACCATGTTGAATCGAAAATAGGAATGCTAATTCATTTAAATGAGGGTCCCGTTAATTGACTTCGCCAAAAATATGAGACATGATGTCGGTAAGACATCATTAATTAAATCGATTATTACGTAATAATTGAATGCAGTATCTCTGACTAAATGATAAACATAATGTTCTAGAAAAAACATTTCACATCATCACATTTTTTGTCTCCTATATTGCGAAAAAACTTAATCAAGAACGAACGATTATATATCTACGTGAACGCCTTCAAAAATACGTTATAGTTCAATTTCGTTTCAAACTGTTTTTAAACATACCCTTCATGCAAGACGCTTATCAGTTCAATTTGTCGACTGTTTAGAAAACAACATCAGATGTCTGTCGAGTAACTAAGCAACCACTAGTGACAAGATAAGAAAAATGAAGCGCCATTTTCGCTTTAAATAATATTTCTTGGATTAATAATAATTTAGCTGTGGATCCCACCAAAGTGTAATAACTTCCCTTTTTAAGGCGCTACGGAAAAACATATGAAACCTTTAACGATTAAAAGTAAATCATGTTATCTTTCCAGTTAAGGGAGACTGGCATAAAAAACCCAGATATAAATATTCCCTTTTTGCAGATTGGGTAAAATTTTCGAGAACAACAACACTTCATGAAAAGGCATTAATGCATGCCAATAAAATGGAAGCATTTCTTTATAAAACTATTATTAAGGTGGACGAATAAGACAAATATTTACCTTGATATCGTGGAACATCTCATAGAGATCATGACTTTCACTTCCTAATGCCAAATGATAGAGAATATCCTGGTCCATGAGTTCAATATTCGGATTGCGCAATTTAACGCATCCGTCTGAATACCTAAAATACAAAAAGTAGTTTTTTAGTAATTTAAAAAAACAAGAGTAAATTTTAAGACACCCGCCCCCTACATAGGAGGCACCAACATTTTAATTCAAATTTTAAATTAAATAAGGCATCGGTATGAATCTTCATTCAATCGAATTGTATATACACGTTTTTTTTTTTTGTATTCCAACTATCTATTTAACATGTTTCCATAGATTTCGCCAAATACTATAGTTTTCAAGCAAGGGAAACATGTTCCAAAGCATATGTATTTCTTCGCTAAGAACACAATAGTGTTAGGTCAAATGACTTTGTGACAAATTTTTGAAAAAGAAAACGTTGACGCAATTTTAAGAACTGGATATAATCATCTTAATGACGTATTTAAAAGAGCTATTTCCAAAATAAATTTTTTTAATGTCGATCAAGAAATAATAATTCAAATTAAAATTAGATGATGTTTTTAATAAACTATCAAACACATATTCAGAAGACATATCTGCGACTCTATCATTCAAGTGTATAACCCAATAAAAAACGAACAAGATACAGAAAGACAGACACTTTCTTTGTATGGTAACGTAAAGGTGGAAGGACTAATGCTAATGCAAAATATTATCGCCTAATTTTAAATGTAAGCTATCTTATAAAAACAAATTTAATTACGATGAAGTAACTTTTATCTTTTTTAAATTGACTTTAAATACAATTACAGACAGACTCAAATTTGCTTGTAATAACTGTCTAAGAAAAGTTCCTCCAAACTCCGCGATTTGGAGTCGGCAAAAACCTGTAAATCCCTTCTATTCGTAAGAAAACAACATGAGCAGTTGATGGACAATTTAGGCCCTGGTTCCTCTGTGGAGTCTTGCAGCATCTTATATGATAATATAGGTGTATTTAATGGAAGGCATAGTTTTAGCAAGAAGGTGTTTCATAGTATGTTCTTGTTCAGTTAAAATATTATATAATTTTGGATATTCCAAATGAGAGAAGATTAAATCCTTTTCTATCCCTCTCTCTTAACATTGTGTATTCATCTCATATTTGAACAGCATATCATCTACCGTGTATTTTCTTATAAAATGTCTCCTATATTCTAAGAATGAAAATAGTATGTTGTATGTTCTTTAACAATTTTAGTTTATTCATTTTCTTCTTTTCTTTTTGAACTGCGTTCGTCTACCGATTGTTTCCCTAAACCTTGACACCCCTTTAATATAGGGCGACATTCATATAGTTTAACATTCACAACATTTCGTTCATCTCAAATTAAACATATAAGGTCTTTTATTGGTCATATTATAACAAAATGCTTGACTTACTTCTTTACTTCTGACGCTACAATTTGTTTAATTATTATATTTTGTTTTTATGTTATAATAATCTCATCAAAAAAATAGTAAATTAATATAATATAACATAGGTTTATCTAGTTTTCTGTGTTTTTTACGTACAACTAAAATCAGTTGGAAATATAGTTATATCACTCAATCGTGAAGGTGATTTGATAAAGTGACAAAAATACTGCATTCGAAAATTAAAAAGTACACTCCTCGTTTTGTATTTATTAACATACAGCATTGAACATTGCTTATCTTCTACCTTGTTCAACATTGGTTATATCTAAGAGGTATGGACACATATAGGAATGTTAGTTCAAAAGTATGTATGTAGAAATTGCAGAAATCTCGTTTGATTCATTAGGCCTTGAAGTAATAACCGCAAAGCCAACGAAGCCTAAAAAAAAAGAGCGACACTATATAAAAAAAATTGCTATCAAGTTTGTAGTTTTCTTTCACAAAGGTATGTGAAGTAAGCCGTAAGTAAGTTCAGCTCAAAGCTTACTTAACAGTTATTTTTCAAATTCATCTAGTATTTTTGTGGGTTAACTTCTTTCGAACACAATTAACGAGCAGAACTGCTTGTGTTGTATTTCTGTATTGCACTCTTGACACATTCCAATTTTCCATTCAATGCGGCATTACAGTCTGTGGTTGACGTGGACAACAACCAATTGCACTTTTCTCTAAAATCTTCCCGAGAAAACACAGGGTCAATTCTCTAATTTATATGTTTTTCTTTCAAAAGCTTTTAAAAAAAATCTACATAAACATTTCTTATTTACATCACTCGCGGAATGGAAAGTCTTCGTATTTTAACAATTCAGTAAATTATTGTAGTGATCACATTTCTATATGTTGTTGACTTGGCCTAATTTGTCCATAAAGTCCTTTATTGTGATCAGCACCAATATGATCCTGATTTTAATAAGTACACATAAGTGGAATATATTCACGATTCCCACTGGCATTATTGGTACAATGGATACATCGTAATCTTGTGAGAAAACTACAAGCTCTGTATCAATTTCATATGTAATTATAATATAATAATTTTATAATAGTAAAAATGTTCATGCTTCCTCTTATTACATTCCTCCTGCCTATTCCTAATGTATTGCTGGGAAGACTCAACAATAATAACATAACGATTCTATCTTATCAGTTTCTCTTATTTATATGTACTCGTACATATAATAGTAGGAACCTTACTAAAAAAATCAGCGGCTTGTTTGGTGATTCACAAGCAGTTACTTAATTTTCTTTCATCAGACTTTTGATGTACCAAATGATTCACTCGGTAATTTAGAACCAGGCGAAAGTTTAATTTTGCCTTTCTTAAAATAATATAATATATATAATTATATATTAAATACATATGTATATGCAGTACGTATACAATTCTGCTTTAGTTCCCCCATTCTAAATTTCCGAAACTATATCCCGAAATTAATTACATAGTATATATGTATACCTAGTTAATTTATATATGCAATCGTCACTGCAAAAGTCAATCTCATCTTTGTCTTCTTTCTCCTGGCACAAACAATTCTTCACTTGTTCACAATGATTGCGAGAGCTCTGTTCTTCGAGTACAACTCCAGTTGGCGGCATTTCACTTTACACTAATCACCAAAAATTTACCAAACAAAATCTAATGTGTAAAAGACACAACCTAAACGCGTCTGACGTTTGAAAACAACTGAATTCAAACACTGCCAGCACTGTCTTTTATAAATTTGTCCAAACTCATTCGACCGGGGACTTATGTTTTTGTTCTTGTATCATCACTACTGCATTGACTTCCCGCCCTGTCATGAAAGACTCACAGATTGATGTAGACAACTGATAGGGAGATGTATGTTCTTGATTGAATGGTACTTGCACAGGCATCAAGTTACACTTCCCAGCTGACCGAACTGTTTTATTATTCACACCTGGAATATGAACATATACAAATACATTCATTTATGGTTGCTTGTGGTTGTAAGAAGAGCGGTAGTTTTTATATGAATGGCGCACAACTTCTTCAACCAACTGACGAAAGAGGCAGATGTTCTGCTAAATTAAATTGCGTAGCGATTCGATAAGAAAAAGGGGCTCGACTATTGTCTTCTGAGTGTGTTGTGTTTGTATTATATTTACACACATACGTGTGTTAATTTAACACACAAGGTTCCATCTTCGATCTAATCATCAATGCCGGACTTTTATTAGTTATGTGGGATACGGTGTTCAAATTTGAAGCTATGCTTAAACGCAATACAGGGTGATCATGAAAAGAGAGTTTTAACTAATTCTTTGCTTAAATCAAATACGTGGTATAAAATCTGCCTCTATACAACTTTTTCCACAAACACTGGCACTGCTAACTAGTATACTAAAGCAGCCCGAATGACAAATAAGTTTAATTTTTCTTAAATTAATGCAGTAATTCCAAAGCATGAAAGATAAGCATGTTTCTGCAAATGTACACATGTATGTACCCAACTATTCCTTATTACAAATTTAATGTATGTATTTATAATCAAAGAAAGCTGTGTCATGAATTTTTAAAAATGCTATGAGAAATTATTGTGGCCGCCGTGGCGTAGTGGGTAGAGTGCGACGCTCGCACGCCGAAGGGTGTAGGTTCGATTCCCAGCTCAACACCAATTTTTCGAATTTTTCACGGCACCACCTCTTTCGAGCTGCTGACAACACTCAAAGAGTAATAATTGTCTTAGAAAGCTTCTCGAATTTAGCCGTTCGGAGTCGGCATAAAACTATAGGTCCCTTCTACTCGTGAGAGAATAGTAGCACGCACAACACGAGCAGTTGAAGAGCAAGCTAGGCTAGTCCCCCTTTAGACTGTAGGGCCAACAATTATTTTTATTATTATAACTCGGATATTTGTACAAAGAACTATAATTACTAGTTAAAGATGGACTCTTCACAAAACAACAACTCAAAGATCAACAGTCATTCTTGAAAGGCTATTGTAAGATAGTGGGCAGATCTGTACAGATACAATCTCTAGCAAAACACCCTGCTTTTCAGTTGCATGTTTATATATATACATTTTGATTAAAAATATTTTCTATCCAAATAAACTTTTCTGTACTTGAAAAATGTTCTCCAAATTGACAATGGACACTTAACTTCTATCGTATCCTTTCTTTAGCCCATCAATGTCAGTGCATCTACACTTTCTGCTCGCTACAAAATCAATATCATACAATACACCAATAAAAAAACCAATTTATTTCCATTTAAAAAAAAGAAAACAAATAAAAACAATAATAAAAGACAATTTTGAAAGTAGGAAAGCAAATGTAAAATAAAAACTTAACAATGTCTGATAAGATAGCAGAACTTAGATAAGAAATTTCGTGAAAGTCACTTTAAAAGTACATAATACAACAACGCAGTATTTATTGTGATTTTATGATACACGAAAGTAAATTTAATCCAAATTACCTTAAAACCAAAAATATACCTACATTTTGTTAAGAATGTGTTCTATTCATTTTTGCTACTAACTATTTCGATTTTAAGCAAGTTTTTAATCCCAATTATAAATTAAGGAGTATTACATCTCATATTCATTCTCATATTTTAAAACTGAAAGAATATTGCTTAAACTTTACGCTTAAAAAAAAATTGTTTATACCAATTCTTACGATTCTAGTTTCGGAGGGCGTTGAATTGTAAAAATATTGTCATGCCTTCCACTGCCGGCATGCCTATAGTTATTGCAAGGTCAATACTTCTTCTCTTATATGCAAATGTAAATACATATTACGCCGTCACATGTGTACATACTGCAGTTTTGCATGTACATATTTTAGCATAATCCTTCCGCTATCGTTCCAAGTCAATTCATAAATTAATTGAACACATCAGCCAAAATTAAGGTGTTGGACTCATATATGTTTAGAACAAGAAAAGATACTAATTTAACGACGTTATTAAGTTCGTGGTAGATAGCATGCTTACGGATGATGTAATCGACGCAATAAGATCAAAAAGCCATCATGTTTAAAGGTTAAATGGTGCATATACGTCACAGTGTTGAGTAAGCCATCTGATGATTAAGGGCACTTACACAGAGTTATTTTTTGTAAATATAAGATGCAGGTGACAAAATTCTTTCGGTTCCTACATTTCATGGCATAACTCGTATAATTACGTATAATTTCGTACACATAAATATTATAAGCCGCCCACTCGAAGTAAATAACGAGATTTACGAAATTTTCTGATCATTAGTCCATAATCTAAATGCTGATATTAGCTATCAATTGAATAAAATTAATTCAATTAAAGGCTCATTATTTTTATCAGATAGACAAGCCCACTGCTGTGACGGCAACGACGCCAATCGCAGACCGCCCACATCCATTGTGTCCGTGTGTGTTTTGTAAATAGATTATGACTCATGCGTGCCAAAAATTTCGGTACACTCCAGTTAATGCAGTGTCGTAGACCAGTTAGATGAAACTTAATACTTAGATCAAATCATCCCACTAAGTGGTAAAAAGATGACAAAACATTAAAGCTGTGTTTCTTCCTATGAAATGCAGTATAAGCAAAGAACTACGAATAACAGATAGTTTTATAAATGACTGACGATATTTTGCGATTTTTATAAATAAAATATGCATAACAGATACGACGGCAATAACACATTTTGTAAGACGAATCAATTAATTGGAATATGTATGTGTATAATATGCACTCATTTTCGTTTACCTAACAGAACACGAACAGCTTCAATTGAAATAAATCAACTAAGGCAATTAGCTACTGTCGTATTCCTTGTGATACGTTCTTCACGCCCGTTCTCTCTTGCATAATACATTTGTGTGTATTCAGATGCACTTTTTCGACTTTAATCAATAAACATCGTGTTTCATACAACCAGTGAAGTGTTTTTAAAACGAATGTGCAGTAAAGATTACAATTTACCATATATACGACTAAAGTAAAATGATTTTGAAGTTTATTGCAAGTACAACCTTTTCCCCGTTACTGATAACAAGAGCTTATTTCAATAGTCTACATGATTTCTTAGGAAACTCCGTTTATTGAAATCATTAAATCAATGTCATCATGTTTGTTCATGTTAAAATTTCACGCAGTTTTTTAAATTAGAAGGTGTGTTTATTGAGCGCCGCTACAGTTTACATGAAACAACGGCTAAGCTTATTGAGCTGTGAGCGTTCTATTGTTCATTCACAATCGTGGCGAGATAAATAAATGTCCACTCCAAAATTAATTCAAGATAAACAAACCTAAAAAAAAAAAATATAATATGATCTGAAGAATTTTCCTTCAATGCAAATGTTAAATTGGTTTTTCGAAGAGTGCTTTTAAAGTTTTTCAATGACAATTACAGTATAAGAAATGATATTTGAAGATATTTCAATGATAATTACAAACAATTTAAATTTTTCATCAAATTTCTAGCTGACATCTACCTAATACCTTTAGAAGTGGCTGATATTTGCCGTTGCTCTTGGCAACGACATAGGTTATCAAAGGGCGTCACTGTCGATGAAAGCAGCTTCATTCATACAACAAATAAGTGATAGGTTAAGGTATGTAGCTTCTATCCTGAATGCCACATATTGTCAAACATCAATTTAAAGTCTGACTGATAGAATTCAATCATTCTTTAGCAAGAAAGACCACGCGCTGGGAATATTCATTAATTAAGAGTTGCTTTTGACAATGTTGACACTTTTAGAAACTAATTTCATGATGCAAGTTTCGAGTTTTTAGTTTTTTTCTTTGTAAGTTTGCTTGTTTATGCGATGCCGCACAATATTCCTTTAGCAATGCAGTGTAAATGCGCATGCAGATAACAACTTATTGTAAGTGATGCTTTGACTCAAACTCTTTAATTGATAAATTTGAAATTCTTTTTTTTTTGTTCTAGACAAGTCGGCTGCAAATTAAAACTTGAACCTGTTAGATGCCATCAAAAACCCTATCCTAAATGCATATTTTGGTAAAGTTAATAAAACAATGAAAAATACTACGTAAGAGATAAGATATTTCGGGTATTGTTTGTTATACAAGAACATTTTTTGAATTTGGCACAAATGCATCCACTTTATGAACCCACGAAACTTATAAATTGTAACATAAGGACATACGTTTTTCATTTAAAGACATTATATTAAAAGTGTAAGCATTAAAATTGAATATGAATGGGAAATCAAAATAATTTATAGTTTATTGCCTGGACGGCGAATTTGGATGTACATTTATTCCAGTTTATACATATTGTAAATACATAATACATATGCATACACTTGTTATTTACAATGAATCATGCTAGGTCTAATATCAAACACATATACATGCGCATGGAATGTTTGATTACTAGAGTAATATACTTATGTATAAATTTTGCCATAGAGCGGTCTTTCAACTTTTTACAACTGAAGACATTTCAATCTGTGTAAAAATTAGGATCGGAATTCCTAACAAAGAGTATCAGGGTTAGACTCTGCCAGGCGCTTATCCTTTCAGTGTTGTAGTCTAAAAATGCCCCGGAATTTTAAAAGAAAATAATTGGAAGTGAGGGCAATACCATTGTACATAACCAGATGCAATAATTTAACCTATAGCCTCTGCGTTCAAAGACAGTATAAAGATCAAGTGTTCGTGGACACTGTTAACTTAATTCGAAAATCATGTTCGTCCGGAAACATACATTATCTTTTTATAAGTTAATAGTCTGATAGGTCAGTTCCGAAAGTAAATCAGATTATCCCGTGTTTTTCATTTCGTAACAACTAAGTAAAAGTCACAGTACCCCCATAAAAAATTTAACAAAAGTCACAACTACTCCCATTGCACATGCCAAGTCAACATCTGGTAATGCTTCACATGCGCATGGGAAAAAGTAAAATGGTATCTACCTGTAATTTTCCATTCCTTTATAGTAATGAACAAGATTCCTTTTACGTGTAAGCTTTAAACGTAATGTTATTGGAACAGTAAATAACACGAAGAATGACGTGAAGATTAAAAAAAATTAATCATGCATTTAGCAGTGGTTGGAATCACTTGATGGAATGATTGCTTTTCCAGGCTGTGATAGCACTGAAGGCGCTATAGAGCTCGTATCTGGCAATACTATACATCATTTGAAAGGTCTTGACATAACATACGACGCTATGCATGATTAGTTTGGATATTGCGTTCGACAGTTATAGACGTGTAAATATGGAGTTCACTAACGCCGAAATTCGTGCTATTTTTAAGTTTTCCTTCGTTAAAGATAAATCCGCTAGAAAAACGTTCCGTGAGATTAATGATGTTTTCGGGGATGGTACTCTATCACTTCGAACCGTGGAGGAATGGTTTCGACGATTCAGAGCCGGTGAAAACGACACCATGGATAAGCCAGCCGGTGGAAGATCTGTGACGTCGAATACCGATCGAATCATGAATATCATAGAGTTAGACCGGCATGTTGTATCTCTTGAAATCGCCCAGGAGATGGGAGTTAGTCACCAAACCATTTTAAGCCATCTGCAGAAGGCTGGATACAAAAAAAGATTGATGTTTTGGTGCCGCATGATTTGACGCAAAAAAACCTTCTGGACCGAATCAACGCCTGCGATATGCTGCTGAAACGGAACGAACTCGACCTATTTTTGAAGCGGATGGTGAGTGGCGACGAAAATAGATCACATACGACAATATCAAGCGAAAATGGTCATGGTCGAAGGCCGGTGAATCGTCCCAATCAGTGGCCAAGTCGGGATTGACGGCCAGGATGGTTTTGCTGTGTGTTTGGTGGGATTGGAAGGGATCATTAACTATGAGCTGCTCCCATATGGCCAGACGCTTAATTCTATCATCTACTGCGAACAACTGGGCCACTTGAAGCAGGCGATCGACCAGAAGCGTCCAGAATTGGCCAACAGGAAGGGTGTAGGGTTCCACCAGGACAACGCCAGAACACACACTTCGCTGATGACTCGTCAGAAGCTACGTCAGTAGCTTCCTTAGATAGTTATTACTCTTTGAGAGTTGTTAGCACCGTAACTGACCTTGACAGAGCAGCGAGAGTTCTCCATCATCATCCTACACAATATGACAAGTTTAGTAGGAATGTCAAAACTAGACATGACCTTTTATAGCTCGTCCATATGCACACTATCATATGCGGCCTTAATATCGACAAAAAGGCGATGAGTGTCGATTTATATTTCTTGAGTCTTTTCTAGGATCGGACGTGGACTTCTCTAGCCGGAAACCACACTAAAAGGGAACTATCAAATTGGGGACAGCCGGTTTCAGTTGTCCATAGACCTACATCGTGCACAGACGACCTCGGCTTTATAATTTGTATTAGTGATATTCTTAAAAAGACAAGAACATTTGAATTGTGTGATAGCCTTAACGTTAGAGGCATAGTGCCCTATCCGAGGGAGCCCGGTTCGATTCCCGGGAAAATATTGACCAACTGTCTTTTGCTGTCTTTAAGTAATAAGTCCTACTAGCCATAGGACTAGCGAACAGACGATAGGCGGTATGTTGCACGTCATTAATGAATTATAAATTAGTTAAAGAGACGCTTGTGGAACTGTTGAACTCGTACACTCCAAAAGCTGAAATAGAGTCGACCTTGCTCCTCAATGGCATTGATTCCTCGATTGATTCGAAGGATATCCTCGATAAGCTGCGCAAGCTTAATAGCAACGAGGTCCAGTTTATAAAGGAAGAAGGACATTACACTTAATTTCTTCCAAGTGAAACTCGCCCACGGCAGCAAAATAGAGAGCCTAAGGAAAATGCAATCCTTAGGCCCTTACGGTGTAAAGTGGGAAGCATTAAGAAAGATTGAGCACGTTGTACAGTGTGCAAAGTGTAAAAAGGAGAGTCACGTCGCAGACAACGGCAACATCCAGTTTCGCTGCGACCGTTGTTCAAGCCCTCACATCAAACGGGAGTGTCGCAGATGGAGCATTTGTCAAATGCGTTCTATGCAGAAACAGCGGATATCCGGCAACCTATCAGGGATGACCGCATATCCAAAAGGTAAGACAGCAAGCGCAGAGTCGAAGGTTGCCCCAGTAACCAAGCAATCTGAGGCAGAACCGTCTATGAAGGACATACTGTCCACCATCTTGTCGATGCAAGCGCAGATGGTCGCTATGCAGAAGCAGTAGGTAGAATTAACTCCATCTGATCGGTGCTGTTCGGCGAGCCAAGCGCGCCGCAAATAAAATGGCCTCGCATGCAGCTAGAACCCCTAAGATCATTGCAGTAAATGTAAATTCGCTGATTAGAATCAAGCGCAAACTCATTCTGTCAAGTTTGTTGGAAACCCACAATCCTCACGTACTGATGGCTAGCAAAACTAAGCTTAACTAGAAGCACAAGCTCACGTATACAAATTACCACGTAATAAGAAGAGATAGGCTCCAAAACACTCGAGAGGGAGGAGTCGCTCTCCTAATTAATAAGAAAATCAATCATAAGGTCATATACAGCAGGAAAGTGAGAAGGTTTGGTGTGAAAGAGGCAGTCACCGCACTTATCCTTCTTCAAGATGTAAGGAAGATATAGAAGATGTTTGTGATCGATGCCTGCATGCTGAAAACCCAAACTTTATTTCGGAACTCGAGACTCTCTTTGCGAACCTACGTTTGAGTTCAGAAAAAAACTTTTTTTTATATTGGCCGGTGATTTGAATGCAAAGCACCGCGAATGGGGTAACCGTGTTCAAAACGCAAGAGGGAACATCAGTCGTTCACAGACCTCAGTGGAGTGCGAACGTGTTTCGGCTTCATATTAAAATCTGTAAGTGTGCTGAGTTAGCAACTACAATCGACATAGATGCACTCCAATGTGAATCAGAGGGCAACGAATGTCGATTTTCGTATAGGGGCAGCGACAACTAGTTCCAAGTTCCAAGAACTAATAAAGGAGGAGGAGCAAAAACTGCAGAAGCTCGACTCCCATATTAAGTTCCTCTATGACAGGCCGACTGCAAGAAGAGCTGCTGCTGCAGAAGGCACGAAATAAGGAACTTCTAGTGCTGCAACCAACAGGGGTTCAGACTGCAAGAACATCAGCAGAAACAACAACAGCAGCAAAAGCAAACGCGGTCAGCAACATTAAAAGCAGCTCAACAAAAACAACAAGAACATCAACACGCGCAGCAGAAACAGCAAAAACAACAGAAGCAGGAGGAACACCAGCAGTAACAGCGAAAACAACAACAAAAGCAACAGGAGCCACAGCAACAGCAGCAAAAGACGAAGGTACGCTGCCCACCGATCAACGTCTTTCGCACGGAGACTGACGAGTTGGAGAAAGGGAAGTTGGCCCTAGGGAAAAACAATTTTTATATTAAGCGTAAGACTCCCCGAACCCAAACAATATATTGCCTCACAATGGATGAGTTTAAGTTTTTAAAGGAGAAATTGGCGAATTCGAACGCTGACTTCTAAACGTACATCCCCAAAGGAGAAATTCCACAGACCTTGCTCCTGAAAGGTCTCGGGTCTACTGACCCGAAGATCCTCCTCGACAAGCTACGCCAAGTTGAAAAGTTGTACAGGTATCTCACGGCGTCAAAACTGACAGCTTACGAAAAATCCGTTTCGTAGGGGGTCTTAGTGTAAAGTGGGAAAAATTAAATAAATCTGACCACGTACTTTAATGTGTGAAGTGCAGAAGGCTGGGGCACGTCGCAGAGAACTGCAATATGGAGTTCCGCTGCGCACGGTGCACATTCAGTCACAACAAAGAGAAATGCCTTTTAGGTAAGTAGGAAGTCGAGGATAAGGCGCTCTTTAAATGTGCACTCTGCGGAGGAAATAGACACCCCGAAACCTATTTGGGGTGTCCACGAATCAAAGAGCTCCGCCAGAGAGTAAAAAAGGTAAGGAAAAACGGAAAAGTATAAGCCAGGCCAGTAGCCCGTGCTGCAGCTACTGCCGTTACTCCGGCCATCTCCTACGCCCAAATGGTAAGATCATAGCAGTGAATGTTCATCAGACGCGCATCCTCAGGCACAGAAACTACCAAATAATCATAAAAGACCGACCCAATCCACTAGAAGTGGCGGGTTCGCCCTCTTGATAAAAAATAATATTTATCATAAGGTTATATATAGCAGTGATGTACGTAGATTTAGTGTGCTATTAACACCGATGGCACGCATCTCTTTCCAAGGTGGAAAGAAGTTGTTTGTGATCAAAACCTCAAAACCTGAACTTTCTTTCGAAGCTCGAGGCTCTCTTCTCTAGCCTCCGCTTATATTCGGAAGAAAATTACTACATTTTAGCCGGAGATTTGAACGCTAAACATGGTGAATGGGGTAGCGCTGTTCCAAATGAGCAAGGAAACGCTCTCTTAGAGTGGATGGAGCAGAACAAGTTCAGACTAGATCTATTTGCAACTGATAGACCATCCTTTCCTAGAAGAGGGTCTTTTCTGGATGCGATGATAATCGACAGCCGACTAACCATACTGAACGTGCAGCGACACACGAGAAACTGTATTATTACGGTAAAGCATGACAGTGATCACTGTGGTCTCGCCGCGGTTATACAGCTCCCGAATAAGCTGGAAAAATTGAAGGAATATGTCCAAATGCATCCTTATAATTACAATAAGGTGCTCTGGCCACGTTTCTCTAAAACTTTAGCCGAAGAAATAAGTTCGGGAGTGATCAATCCTCCCTCGAACAGAAACCTAACGAACGTAGAAGTTGATGTGTAATAATAATAATAATAATTGTTGGCGCTACAGTCCAAAGGGGGACCAGGGCCTAGCTTGCTCATCAACTGCTCGTGTTGTGCGCGCTACTGTTCTCTCACGAGTAGAAGGGACCTACAGTTTTTTGCCGACTCCGAACGGCGAAATTTGAGAAGCTTTCTTAGACACTTATTACTCTTTGAGTGTTGTCAGCAGCTCGAAAGAGGTGGTGCAGTGAAAAATTAGAAAAATTGGTGTTGAGCTGGGAATCGAACCCACACCCTTCGGCGTGTGAGCATCGCACTGTACCCACTACGCCACGGCGGCCACAGAAGTTGATGTGTATCTCACATATATGGACGAAGCCATTAAACGAACAATGGACAAAACGATCATGAAGGTAGCACAAACCGATTATGGCGATATCTATCGGAATGCTACCATCGATGCACTTCACGTGCAAAAAAGTAGACTTCTGTCAAGATTTAAACTCTTGTACAGGCGATTTACGAACCCACAGAGTGCAGAAATTCGCTCTCTGAAGTCTCAGATCAAAGTACTCCAACAGTTAGTCAAACATAATTACTGACTAGCTGTAAACTTGCATTGAGGCAATAAGATTCGGGCTGTATGATCCAGCAACTCAAGCATGTTCCCGCAAATAAATAAAAGGTTCCGGAGGAAAGACCATAATGGCATCCGAGTGTTTTACAGAACAACAGATAACACGAATCTACTGACAACAGTTGGAATCGATCCAGATATGGCAGTGCAGATATGGCAGACTATTTCATAGTTGAGGAGCTCCGGGAGAAGGTGGCAGCAATTGGTGCTGTTTTCCAGAGAGTGTATACGAGACTCGTAGTCTGAATAACGACCTGGAAAACAGAGCCTTCCTAAATCATTTGTTTGTCTTCGGAATGAAATAAGTCAATGGCGATCCGAGAACCCTGGTTTTACCAGGTTCAGTAACGATCTTCCGGTATATAATGTTGTCGCCGATGATGGAAACAACTTCATCCTTATTTCGAAAGATGAACTCCAAGGTATCCTCAACTCGCTGAAGAAGAAGAAGTCAGTGGGAATAGATGGGATACTAAATATTGTTGTGCGCCATCTACCCTCTAAGGCGGTGGACGAATACCCAACTCTGTTCAACAATGCATATTACCCGGTGCATTGGAAAACAGCTGCGGTACAGACCATTCCAAAACAGAGCAAAGATACCAAGCTTTCAACTGGTACCATTCATACCATTCTTCATAACCCCTCGAAGAAGTTCAAAGAGTCTGCCTGGAAGCTACTTTTTGGCCACAGCTTTTCGGAATTCAACGGAAATCTTGCTCATTGAGTACAAAAAAAGGTGAAACCATCAACGTCACATCCTACGCTTCCACTTCGCATAATTTGTGGTAGGAAATTAAAAATAAAGACGGGGTAAACTCATAGCTTCATGTTGCTTCTTCATGAAAAGGCTCCTGTTCATGCGGCGCGATTTTCCAAGACTGCTGCACGAGATTGTAGTTTCGAAGAAATCCAACACCCACCCTATAGTCCAACCCTTGCCCCTAGTAATTATTTCCTATTTCCGGATTTGAAAAAATGTCTTCGTGGAAAAATATTTTCGGATGATGAAGGACTCAAGTCGTCAATAAATGAGTATTTTGGAAATTTTGGTTTAAAAAGCTTATCTCAAGATGTAAGAAATTCATTGATGTTAGATGAGATTTTATTGAAAAATAAAATCAATTTAAATTGAATTCGAATTTTCCTTCATATTGATATAGAGAACATAATAAACGCCCCTCGTAAGTTGAATCTATGTTGGAGGAAAAAAAAAAAAATATTTAAGAGTCCGACACAGTATGGTTAGAAGGTCTTTCTCTCAAGTCAGTCAGGCTCGGCATTCATAAAACATTACTATATATGATCTATGACATGACTACAGGTAGGAAGTTCGCTGTGCAAAATGACAACGAAAGGGGCGGTGGGTTCACCGATCTTGTTCACTGTATTCACTAGCGATCTTATAGGTTCTATACCTAACATAATAGCTTTCGCCGATGATCTGATGATCCGATGATTAAGTTGATTCGTAGTCACACTGCTCGAGCCATGAAATGGCTTGGCCATGGACACTAAAGGCCTGATTCAAGATAGGCAAGGCTGCCCTATCATTTTCCACGTCGTACACCGAACAGTAGAAAGGCAGCTCCAATACGAGCCGGACGTCGCTCGCAGCCATGAGGATCTGCTACTGTTCAGTAGATCTATTTCTACCCGAGACAGAGCAGTTTCTGACAAGGAACGGTATTTCTATTGGTCGCTGCACCAGAATCAGCTTTCGATGCCGCTTACTTCTTAAAGCAATAACACGGTAGTGGAGTCACTAGGGCCAACTTACATAGGTTAAGATAGATTTAAGGCAAAAATACATAAAATACAAAATATAAAAAAACAAAAAAAAAATAATAATAAAATAAAAAATAAATAAAAAATAAATAAAATCTAAAAATATTTTATTATTTAAACAAAAAATTAATGAACAAAATAAAAAACATAAAATAAACGTCAAAATAAATAAAACCAAAAAAAAAATAAAAAAGGATCACCACGGCGTATTAGATATATACATATGTGAAGCATATAAATAACACATACGCCTCGGTGCACCCGTCCGTAGTTTGTTACGGACATAGATTAAGTTTAGTGTAAACAGCTAAGTAGAGATAAGTGTAGGTTTAAGCTAGTTTAATATACCTAGATTAGGTTTTAATTTTATTCTTGGATTAAGTTAATTTAAGCAGTTTAATTACCCAAGTTTTTCAAGTTTTCTTGGGTGAACATTTAAACTTAAGAACGATATGTTTTGGAAAAAACGACAAAATTATAAAGAAGCCCAAAGGCAAATAAAATTAATACCAGGCTAACTTAGAGCACTTCGTAAGAGCCAGTAAGTAAAAATTAAGATCAGGAGACTAGATATAAAACTAGTTTTAAGTATTTCTGTACTTAAAAATGCCTTAAAAACAAACAAACAGAGTAAGAGGGAACGTTCTCTTGGAGTGGATGGAACAGAATGGTATCGAGTTCAGGCTAAACTTGCTTGCAGCCGATAGACCATAGTTTCTCAGAGGTGGGTCCTACCTGGATGTCATGCTAAAAGACACATGAGTAACAATTCCAAACGTGGATAGTGGCACGAGGAACTGTTTTTCGACGGTTGAGTACGACAGTGATCACTGTGGAGTTGCCGCGGTCACTCAGCTCCCGATCGAGTTGGAGCTGAAGGAAAATGTGCAAACACATCCTTATAATTATAATAAAATACGTATGACACGTTTCTCAAGAGCAATAAGATTCGAGCTGTGAGATCCAACCCGATCACGTTCCCGCAAGAAAATAAAATATTTCGGAAAAACGACCTATTACCCGTGTCATTGGAAAACAGCTGTAGTACAATCGATCGCCAAACGGGACAAAGATACATCCATACCGTCAAATTTCCGGTCAATTAACCTTCTTCCGCGCATAAGCACGATCTTCGAGAAGATAGTAATTAGAGCTCTGAAAAACTGGGTTAAGGAAAAGCAAACTATTCCGGAAAACCAATTCGGCTTCAGTGCGGAGCATGTTACCATACATGCCGAGTCCAAATTTTCTTCCAACATTCAATGGAACAAGAATAAAAAAGTGCACAGGTGCCTGCTTGAATGACATGGAAAAAGCCTTCGACACCATCTGATTGGAAGGACTCTTTCTAAAGTTGGTCTCTCTGGATATGATATGTATTATAGGTAGGATGGTAGGATGGTAGGAAGTTCGTTGTGAAGAATGGCACTGTAACTTCTACCACAGTCTTACAAATAAGAAATGGGATGTAACAGAGTGCAGTTTGTTCGCCGACCCTATTTGCTATATTTATTAGCCATCTTATTTTTTCCACGCCGCACCATGTAGTAGACCCATGGGGACACCCGTTAGCCGTAAAAGACGTAGTGAGATATCTTGGTATATGGTTGGACCAGTATCTGTATGGTGATAAACATGCAGCTACAGCTCTGATCGAGGCTAAGAAAGTCTTCGCCGTGGCAAGAGGGCTGTTTTACAGCAGCCAACTTGATACCAGAGTGAAGGTGGTCTGCTATATAACCCTCATCCAGTCAATCATGGTGTATGGTTGTCCGGTGTTGTTCAACATAAGTCCTTCTCAGATGGAAAAGATGAGGGTATTCGAATGGCAGTGTCTTCGGGTCTGCCTCCGGTTGTATAGAACCTTGTTCAACTAGGCAAATCTAATCAGGATAGATAATTGTATTATTAAGTTGATTAGAGGTTACATTGCACGAGCTATGACTTCTAGCACCAGTCTGATCTTTAAGGCTTATTATTCCAATATTATGTACCACGAGATGGTGCGTCTTAACGGCTTTATCCTTTATTTAGACATGAAAGTTATAATCCAGAATAAGGAACGATGATATATTATCTTCCATGTCGCACGCTGAGCAGTAGACCGGCAACTTCAATATGAGCAGGACGTCGCTCGTAGCCACGAGGAACTTCTTCGGTTCAGCAGGGCGATCTCTGCACGGGATAGGGGACAGTCCGACAAAGAAAGGCAATATTTCTGGTGGTTACAACACGATCAACTTCCGCCACCGCTCACGTCTTTATGCAACTAAACCCGTTTAGTTGGTTCTTGTGGGACTTTTAAGCAGTTGTAAGTTTTCGTATTATATTAGGTTAACTTTAGTTACGTAAATTAGGTTGTAATTAAACAACTTAAGTTTTTCAAGTTTTTATTAGAATTTTCTTGATAATACATAATAAATGTACTGATATAAGACAATTACAACAAACATTCCAATACGTCGAAAGGTTAATTGAAATATACACTAGAATAGCTTAGTTACCCGTGTGGGGTCAGTATGTTAGATTTAAGAAAATTACTTCGGAATTAAATAAGGTAGTTTTAAGAATTTTCGTCTATAATACGAGTATAAGGCAATTACATTTTTTTTTATATGACATAAAAATGCTTAAAAAAAAAGAATGGCATGTGACTAGTTTTACACACTTCATAATTCTCAACTGTAACCTGATCATGAAAATAAAGAAAGTAAATATCGCATCGCAAGCTCACTGAAAGTTACCTATATGCTCTTTATGGTGACGAAGCTTTAAAAGAACAGCAGTATCAAAATTTGACGTCGAGTTGACCAAATCAAATCAATAATCGTTACAGTACAGCATCGTGTATTACATGTTTGTATTCAAAATAGCTTAAAACAACTTTGCTTTATACGAAAACTCTATATCATTTAACAGAATGCATTAACACTTTTTGAAGAAATGTAATGAAAATTATCAATTTTCAAAACGACCGATAAAGAATGGGTTGTTGGTGGGACTACAAAGGAATTATCTACTTTGAACTTTTACCACTTAACCGAACGATCGATTCAGATATTTACATTAAACAACTAACAAAACTGAACAATGAAATTGAAGAAACGGAGCCCGATATGACAGATCGAAAAGGTGTTCTATTCTATCATGACAATGCAAGACCACACAAATCTTTGGTCACTCGGCAAAAATGATTGGATCTTCGTTGGAATGTTTTGCCATAACCACAATATAGTCCTGACCTTGCACCATCTGATTACTTTTTATTTCGATATTTGCAAATCTCCTTGAATGGTAAAAATTTCAGTAATAATGATGATTTCAAATCATACCTGTTTCAGCTTTTTTCTGATAAAAACCAGAAGTTTTATAAACGTGGAATTATGATGCTACCTAAATAGTCATTGCTCAGATTGGGCAATACATTTCAGAACATTTCGTTTAATGAAAAAATTTTTTTTTATTTCCTAAAAACAATCCGCAATTACTTAGATACTCACCTAAAATTTATAAATATTTCTGGGCAACTCATAAAATCAATGAATGTGATATTTCAAGGTTGAACTGCTATTATCTTTGCTATTACTTGGAAACAAAAGATAAGTAACTCACGTATAAACACATTGAATCATAAAATGTTTATCGTTTGTGTATTTTTTCATTGCTTTAAAGTTTTAAAGTCGAGTGTGTCATTTTTTACGCAATGTTTGTATATACACATTACTGACCGCCTTTTGAATTACTGTTAAACACGTCAGCATTCCAAAAGTTTTGTTGTTGATTCATTTTTACATCTTCTTCATTTTTATATTTACTGGAACAAGTCGAGTAAAAACAGCTCCCGTTTGTCGCTGTTTAATATTTTGTTTCCATGAAACGAAACTTTTATAGCTCCGATCTGTTTTATCCACCCGTCGAATCATTTTATTATCATATCATATCTAAAGCTTTGTACAAACTCCGATTCCTTTGTCAACTATTTTTTTAATTTAAATCTTTAAATCTTTTGGTATTAAACTCAATGTTGCTATTCAGGTTGATGTTAAATGATCTTCTATATTTCCGTTATTCCTTGTTTTACTTTCTCGCAATTACTTTTAAGGACATGATGCGGTTTTTTGTTATTACTCCATTAGTTTAAGACCTGTATGACACGAAGGTCAACGAGTAGGATATGTAAGCAAATCATTTATAAATTGTTTTAGGATTTGAAACTAAAATAGCTCCATTATAATCTAAACACAATTAAAATACTTAAGTTTTCTTATTCAAAAGAAAAAGAAGACTATTATATTATTATGAAAAATAAGTTTATTACTTTAACTATGGCTTAGACAGGGACACGCTTTTCACTGCAATGACCGCATTACCGCTAACATCTAAATGCAAACCCAGTAAGTCACAAACTAAATTCGCTTAGAGCGAATTCGTTTTGAGTAGGCCCATGCATTGAAATTTGTCCAAGTAATTTCTGTTTGAATTTGTTGACATTTTCAGAAAATCATGCCTGCTCAAAAGATATTATGCTAGGGATGCTCAAGTTTACCGAATATAGCTTTTTACATAAGGAGAAAATACTTAAACAAGGGAAAGAGGTTGAAGAAACATACAAACAAAGAAAGGGAACTGTTTATATATTCTTTCATGAGGAAAATAGTGATAAAAACGCACTACAATACCAACTTGTAATCGCGTTTTTTGATATAATATGAACATAAACATATAAAACCTTAAACCAAACTTTAAATGTTTAATGGCTTCCGGTGAACTATGAATTAACGGAAATGCACTAGAAGAAAAATGTAGACACCCGTATAGCATATTCATTCATTTCGAAATTGAGGATTTTAAAAACAAATTCATTTTTTAAAATTTGTTTCCATACCTCAAAAAAAAAAACGGTTTTAATTTCGGATGTTTGTAATGTCGGTGTACTTTAAGGTTTTCAACGAAAATGAATTTATAGATTTGAAAAATATCGCCAAGAGTGAAAACATTAAAATAAATTATTTTAATTAAAATTTAACAAAAGTTCACATTTTTGGAGATGTAACAACCTATACCAACCTGTAAATTTCAAACAAAAAATACTGTTGCAATTTAACAACCCCTTTTGTAATATTTAACGAAAAATAAATTGTTAAAAAAGTAATAATTTCTAAATTTTTATTTAAGGATATATATTAAGGCAAAATAAATGGTTTGCCCAATTCATCGCCCACTCGCCGTCGAATAGAAGCTAACGTATTTGTACTCAACCAACATCGTACCCACCCAATATCGCCATCCCCAAATAAACGCCCTCAAAGGTTAAATGGGTACCAAAACGTTTACTTTGCGAACAATTTGTGGTTGACAATAAGTCATTTTAACTCGCTGTAAGAGGGTACCATTTTAGGGCCGTTGTTACGGGTGACGCCTTAAAACTTATAATTACTCAGCCAAATTGCATTAATGAAAAAGACAGAGTAAGAGATGTTTCTTTGCCGTTTAAAGAACATGAATCGAAATATGTATTTTTATTAAAATGCTGATGTAACGGCAGGACTTGCAGAGGTAACTCTAATGTAAGAGTAAAAATGTTTCGTGACCTATTGGAAGTTATTTTAGTGTCCCTTGCAGGAGAATAATTTATCATGGGTTCTATTATTTTCAATAATCTAAATACAAATCTAGCTATTTTAAAGCGAAAATTGCGACTTGTAATACAGCGTTTGTTTTGATTTGATGTCCAAGAAGGAAAAAGTGAAAAGCATCATACTACTCGTCATAACAACACGCATGCAAATTAAATTCGGGAACATCAGCCTGAGACCCGGGCAGAGTAGAAGAATCACTAAGGGTGTAGGTTTCCACATCTCAACATTGATAATGATAATCAACCGTTAACCAGATGGATCATGTTGCAATGGAAAGACGCGATAAAGTCCTTTAGTATTCTCAAATTCCGAACAGGGGACAGGATGTTCCACCTAATCTTGGCGACGATGTTTAAGTTCGGGTCACTATAGCAATTTAAAGACTGAAGTCGAATAAAATTGCTGGACTTGACATACAATCCGCAAGTAGCTTCAGTTGATCTGGTGGAACATATGTAAAAGTTCATTTGTAAGATTTGAGAAGAGCATTTTGTCTTCTATCTAGTCGAACACAATGGAGAGCCCTACATCAACGTCAACATAAATAATCAGTCTCCTATAAATCGCGTATAATTTCCTCTGTGTTGTTTTGTGTGAATGCCTGCATTTTTTTTTAATTAAATTTTTTCAAACTTCTTTTGTTATATTTTAAGCAACTACTCGTGTTATTTATTATGTTACATTTTACGCAATTATAAAAAACTGTAAAAAATGTACCTACATATTTATTACATGGTTAAATTTCGATTGCGGTTGCGTTCTAAGTGCACGGCTCAGTTGCTTGGCTCCACAATGAACCAAATGTCACCTCTTATGTTTAGAAACTTTCTCCATCTCAATGAAAATTATGTATATTTTGCCCGTCGCTTTGTAGTGGGTAACGTACGACAATTACATGTCGAAGGTGACGCGTTCAATGTAAAATTTTATATTGAGCTCAAAGAGGCTGATTTGCCAAGATAAGGTAAGAGCGGTAGCGTTAATTGCATGACCATATTGCAGTGTGTTTCGGGTGAAAAATTCGTAAGCTAGGAAAAGCAGACTACTTAGCTGGCAGCACAAGACCTACTGGCTGAAATGAATTTCTCTAAAAGCTAGCTATGCAAAGTTTTATCTAAGGTTGAAAACGACAAAACCTCTGGGACAAATGGGATCCCAAACAATGCGGTAAAGTCAGCATCTTTCATCAGACCAGATCTTTTCCAGGACGTTTTGGAGATATTCCCAGTAGAGAGCTGCCCCCAAAATAGAGGCGAAGGTGGAATATGCTAACTTCATATTCGGAGGACATATAATGCTTTCAACAAGTACACTTTACGTGTTCTGTGTAAAGTATGCCAGTTATCAGGTATCGCTTGTATTTGTGAGGAGCACTCTCTCGAATACCTCGAAGTATTGATAGAAATGAACATACAATTTTAAACTGAACTGACTACTTGTTAAGTTCTCCAATTTGGGCTGCAAAAATTAAAGATGACATAAGCTTCCAGATTCTGCAATAAAAAAATTGCAATGTTCGAGAGCACAACATGATCAATTTTGCGAGTGACTGCAAGTACATTGAACAACGTGTACAATATAACATAATTAAATCAGTCAGGTATCTTCTTTTACTCGTTTAGTTCATATGAAAGGAATTTTCAAGACGATGTTGTTCATTAAGTAACATTTGATTGTGTTACATAAACGCCGAATTATTCAAACATTAAGAAAAGAAACAGCATTTATTTAAAACCACAGATGAGTGTGGTGCAACATGACAATTTCACGAATGCATTTGATATGAACATAGTAAAGATTATTCCCTAGTGCGTTTCTTGATACAAAATGAAGTATGTAATTATATAGTTACAGTGACGCGAAATTATTATCCTATTGTGTTAAGCTTTCAGCATCAGTGATGTGCATGAACGTTCTTTACAACATATCCTTCATAGACATTCGCACATGAGTCCATTATCATTATTTTTGTTGCAGCTTAAAATAATTGAACTGAATAAATTTGTATGTTGCTTTGTTTTTTTATATCACAATTAAGTATTTTTTCGTGGTCTAGGTAGCGAACGGCAAGGAAAATTCAAGAGTTGTAGAGATCCAACATGGTCCTGCGAAAGGGTTTTATTAGCCGATTGTCTTTTAAGTCCAAAAAACAGCGTTTGGCAAGAGGGATTTCACGTTTGTAAGCCTTATTTCTTGGGACGAACATGAATCATGTACCTAAAATTATTTTCAACGAAAGCATAAAAGAAATAAATAAATTTGAATGTCTCCTAGTTTTATTTTTATTTGAAAATATTCGAAAACTCGGTTCGGACGGATCAGACATTATGATCCCATTTATAAAGTGGCACTGTTTTGAATGCACTCAACTTTGTATTTTTATTTGTATGTTTTAAACAAATTCACACTTTCTTAGCTTAAAAATCTTGAATTTATTCTTATTTCACAATTGATTTCATATTTTCTTCGTAATTAAACAGAAAAATCCTTTTAATCGCATTTAAAGTAAAACTATTTTTCTATTTACAATTCGAATTGTACTTCATATACGTTAGTTCATGTACGTTAGTTCTTATGAATCTGTCTTTTTCTATTATTACTTATTGAAAATTGAAAAGTGACTTACAAAATATATTACTGCCCGGAAATATAAAGAAGAAAATTTGATAGGAAAAAGTGAAAGAAATAATGTCATTTGTTTTAATATCCAAGATTCCATGCGAACTTATTTTTTTTATAGCATAACATCAAATGTGTTTTTTTCCCTCTGTGTCAGTTATTCACTTCTATTTTCATTGCACTTTAATTCCACTGCTCGGCTCATGCGCCTTGTTATAGAATAGCCCACCACTTTAAAGTACACATGTTAATATTGACTATAATAAAACAAAAGAAAAACATTTAATTTCTATTAAACTAACAAAATATTTGTTCTTTGGTTTTTACATTTCTCTATAATATAGAAAAATAAATATTATATTGGATTTAGTATTCATATGAGTTCGACCGATGTCGGTGACACGTCTCAGTGACACATACTTGAACTAATCGACCTGCCGAGAGGATAATGCCACTTTTGATAAAATGTGTCATCGATTTACGCCCTCCAAGAACACATACAACAATATTCATGTGTTTAATTGTATAGTGATTGGTGTTGTTTTGTGGTCAGTGTATTGATTTGTAACCGACAATCCTGTCCTAAAAACAAATTCGCTTTGGGTAATCTCACGTTATTGGCTTGTTGCACATATAATATATAACTAAGAATAATAACTTGGTAGATACTCACTCATCCAGTTCATCTTCAGACAATGTGAGACCATTTTTGTTTGCCATCGTTTCGCTATTCCTTTCCGTCTGTTAGCTGAAAGTAGATTGGGAAGAACGGGAAAAAGTATTATTCCTCCGCATTGAACGAATATAGATGGGGCTATATCATTAAAAATTAATGTGTCATAGACAATAACCAGTACGAACATGTCAGATGACAGACCAAATACTGTCAAAAAATGTGTTTTCCTTTCCTTCATTTATTCATATTGAGACGCCATTGTCACATCTGCTACGTATTCTTTTAAAAATCTTATAAGTAAACTCATATACAACATGTTTGTTCAAGAATATTTTCTTGGTACATCTCACGCAAGCCTAAAATAATATAAATATTTTTTAAAAGCGGGTCCTTTATTAAAATGTCCATTCGAGGTTTAAGATATCCGTTTTGAGAATGCCGCGATGAAACTATAGAAATAATATTCCCATTTACATTCTCATTCCATAAAACTAAACGTTGATTATCATTCATTTTGCTTCTTAAACTAAAAAAAATCCAAAAAGTAAATTAATATTTTTATATTACAATTTTAAAATTATAATTGTTATAATTAATTCTTGAACGGTAGAGATTAGAATGCTACTTGAAAATGATCCCAAGAAATTGAGTTTGTTCTGAGAAATGCATTTGTTATAATGCATAATAACGATTCTTGGTTTGCAAATCATCCGATGCAACGATGTGTAATTGTTAAAGCAGATACGAACTTGAGTGTTTTTTAATACAGTGACTGCTACAATAGTACAGTGACTACATATAAATACAATAAAATTGTTATCCGCAGAACGGTTCTTATCAATTGGGGATGACCTCGATAGGCGCACGCACTAGCTGTAAGATATGGCACATGACAGCGCGTATAGAGAGTAAGCTAAACTACATCAACATCTTAGACAGAGCATCATATTGGGCACCATAATCTTTTAAGAAGATAAGGACTGCATCTCTCTTGCTTCTGAAGTAAACTAGGACAGTAACACAAGTATCAAGACCAAGCGCAGTGTCACTTTTGCGAATCGCTGTATCTTTGGGTTCAAGATTGGGTAACAGGGCCATTTCTTCAAACACCATATAACATTATGATCACACCCATCTTTCTCTAAGGCGGAGAGGCATTAACTTTATTAAAAGCGAATACTTTTCGTTTGTACTATTTGCCTCGATGTAGTCTAGAGGAGAAAAAGATCAACTAAGATACAGTTATATAGATAATCCGAACCATTGAATCAATGTTATGCAGTACTATAGTTTATATTAGTTATTTGTTTATTCATCGTAGCAAATTGTTTACAATATCTGTATTAAAATATCATGTATAACTTTAAACCAATAAGGGAAAGCTACTTGAAGCCATCATTAAAAATTAATGAATGTGTCATATCGATGGGAACCATCACACAATCACTAGGAACATTGAAAACGTGCTGAAACAAACGCACAGCGCTGACTCAAACAAACGTAGAAGTATGTAGTTCATTAAATTGGAGGTTCGACTAACACTGTACATGTGGAAGATAAAAACTTTTGACCTTGTGCTGTTTTTATTTCATAGGGTCAAATCTTCCCATGTGACCTAGAATTGCAATACGCATATGTCCAGAAAACTCCTGTACAGGAGATTTACAGATCCACAGAATGCTGAGATTCGCTGTCTGAAGTCAGAGATCAAAGTACTCCAACATTTAATCAAACATAATTACAGACTAGCTGTAAGCTTGCACTGGGGCAACAAGATTCGGGCTGTAAGATCCAATAACCCGAGCATGTTCCCGCAAGTAAATAAAATCTTTCGGAGGAAAGACCATAACGACATTCCGAGCGTACGACTTGACAGAACAACAGACAACGCGAACCTACTTACGTCAGTTGGCATCGATCCAGATAGGCCTATGCTTGACAACGACTATTTCGTAGTTGAGGATCCCCAGGAGAAGGTGAGAGCAATTGGGGCTGTTTTCCAGAGAGTATATACGGTCAACGAAACTCGTAGTCTGAATCACGACCTGGAAAACAGAGCCTTGCTAAACCATGTCTCTCTTCGCAATAAAATAAGTCAATGGCGATCCGAGAACCCTGGGTTCACCAGGTTCAGTGACGATCTTCCGGCAAATAATGTCGTCGCTGATGATGGAAACAACTCCATCCTTATTTCAAAAGACGAACTCCAAGGTATCCTCAACTCACTGAAAAAGAAGAAGTCAGTGGGAATAGATGGGATACCAAATATTGTTCTGCGCCATCTACCCTCTGAGGTGGTGGACGTATACACAACTCTGTTCAACAATGCGCTGAGTAATGAATATTACCCGACGCATTGGAAAACAGCTGTGGTACAGCCCATTTCGAAACGGGGCAAAGATACCTCCATCCCGACGAATCTCCGTTCTATAAGTCTTCTTCCGTGCATAAGCAAGGTATTCGAGAAGATAGTCATTAGAACTCTGAAAGAATGGGTTGAGGGAAAACAATTAATACCGGAAAACCAATTTGGCTTCAGGGCGAGGCCCGACACCATTCATGCCGCGTCTAAACTGGTTTCCGACATTCAGTGGAACAGAAATAAAAAACAGTGCACAGGGGCCTGCTTGATCGACATGGAAAAGGCTTTCGACACCGTATGGTTAGAAGGTCTCTTCCTCAAGTTGGTCAGACTTGGCATTCATAAAACATTGCTATTTATGATCTACGACATGGTAACAGGTAGGAAGTTTGTTGTGAAAAATGGCAACGAAATCTCCACCACTGTGTTCCATATAAAAAATGGGTTACAACAAGGGGCGGTGGGTTCGCCGATCTTGTTCACTATATTCACTAGCGATCTTATAGGTTCTATGCCTAACATAATAGCGTTTGCCGATGATCTAATCGCGTACAGATCAGGTCCGAAGTTAGAAGAAATAAATGGTTTGTTGCAGAGTGACTTCGATGCAATTCAACGATTTTGCGACGACTGGAAGTTGAAAATCAATTACCAGAAGTGTGAGACTATCCTTTTCAGAACCCCGTTGTCCAGAGCCTCAAAGGTCACGAAAATGAACTGGCACAAGTTCGGCATAGTTGATCCACTGGGACGGCCGTTGATCGTGAAAAATGTAGTTAGGTATCTAGGCATCTGGTTGGACCAGTATCTATATGGTGATATCCATGTAGATACTGCTCTGACCAGGGCTAAGAATGCCTTCGCTATGGCAAGAGGACTGTTTTATAGCAGTCAACTTGACACCAGAGTGAAGGTAATCTGCTACATGGCCCTCATCCGGCCAATCATGGTATATGGTTGTCCTGTGTGGTTCAACGTGAGTCCTTCCCAGATGGAAAAGATGAGGGTGTTCGAGAGGCGGTGCCTTCGAGCCTGTCTTCACTTATATCGAATACCAGAATCTCAGTACAAGAAATTCTACCCCAATGAGGTTCTGTACGACGAGGCAAACCTTATAAGGATAGATAATTTTATTATTAAGTTGATACGGAGTCACACTGCTCGAGCCATGGCTTTAACCAACAGTCTGATCTTTGGGGCTTACTACCCAAATGAAATGTACCATGAACGGGTGCGTCTTAACGGCTTCATTCCACCTGAAGCTTTCCTCTACTTGGACCCTAAAGGCATGATTCAAGATAGGGAAGTCTGCCCTATCATCTTCCATGTCGTACGCCGAACAGTCGAAAGGCGACTTCAATACGAGCCGGACGTCGCGAGCCACGAGGAACTCCTACGGTTCAGTAGAGCGATTTCGGCCCGCGACAGAGCAGTGTCGGCAAAGGAACGGCTTTTTTATTGGTGGCTACACCAGAACCAGCCTTCGATGCAGCAAACTTCTTAAGGCATATGACGGGGAAGTTGGGTTAGTAAAGCCAACTCACGTAGGTTAAGGTAGTTTTAAGGCATTTTATGAAAAAAAAAAACAACAAAAAAAGGTGCACCACGGCGTATTGGACATATATGTTAAGTATATAATTAACACATACGCCCTGATGCACGCGTCCGTATAGCTATACGGACATAGTTAACATCATTTATAGAAACTAAGTAGAGTTAAGATTTTAGGTCTATATAATTCTATATAGTTATAAGTTTTAGTGTAAAAACTTTTTTAGGTATAAAGTTAGGATAGATAGTTTAATAAGTTAGGTTAAGAATAAAAAAAACCGAGTTTTTACAATTTTCTTGGATAAAGTCATTAAATATATATATGTAGATTTTTAATTTTAATACAGGAAGCCGAAAGGCAAAAATAAAAACCCTAGATTAGCTTAGAGTACTCATGAAGAGTCAGTAAGTTAGAATTAAGATCAGTAGATTACTTCGGTAAGCTAGTTTTAAGTATTTTTGTCTAGCATGTAAGAAACTGAATTGAAATAAATAAAAATGCATTATAAATAATAAAAAAAAATAATGTCCAGAAAGAAACTTTATTTTTTTGGAGGTTAGGAAACAATGCTCTCAGACTTAGACACAAGTCCCTTTTACCACCAGGCAGTAGCCTACATTTAACGTAAACTCTTGGCCTTTCGAAGGAAAACCAACAAGCGCTTCTGCGACTAAGATCTTAGGCTATGAGCTCTCATAACATCAGCGCCAAACAACCGCCACTTGATCGGAGCAAAGACGGGACATTAATAGAGGAAGTTCTCTGCAGTACCTTCACCTTCTCTACAGGCATCGCATAGGGTACCGTGCCCCTTTTTCTGGAATTACCGAAAGCCGTGAACTTCTTACAGACGTTTGGAAGCATGCCCTTATTCAGCCTTCATCCTCTAGAGTCATGCCATTTCTGGATGTGTTGTTGGGAGGTCGCGCTTACCAAGGACGCGGGAAGTCATCGGCAATCTCATTCCCCATGATCCCGTGGTATCCCGGGACCCAGGTAAGTTTCAGCGAAGGAAGTTTGCGCAACAATAATTTCTGGCCAAAGCAAATCCTTGACACATAGAAATTCAAGTATAAATGGACTGTTGGTCATTAAAGCTCCAGTGCAAGTTAAACCAAAGACCATACTTATTTAGTTGGGATATTGCTTCGACTGTGCATCCTATGATGGGGCTGTCAAGAATTTTGCGCATATGTAGTTCGACTAGTCTCTCAAAACTTTTCATGCAGGCTTGAAGTTTTTGGGGAGAGAGTAATCCCCTTACCAATTTCTGGTACGAAGGTTCCCCTTACTGTGCGCTAGGAGTTTAAAATGTATGCCAATGCAAGGCTGGAAGCGGAAAGTCTTTTCAAAGCCAAAAAATAAACTATTAAAGATCTGTTAATTACTCTCAAATATTCGACTGGCTAAAGATTTTTTATTGAAAAAGGTACAAAAAAATAAAAGCATATATTTTAAAACAATAACCATATAAATCAAATAAGCTACTTAAGCGATCAAGATCAAAGTGGAAGAGTTGTTTTTTAAATGCTATCAAGAATCAACATTGCACTTAGTTTTCTTTCTGACAAATGCATTTGCTAGTGAAAATTGGTAAGCGCATTTTGCAATGTAGCGATGTCCAGTTGTTAGTGCGGATGAATGCTTCAAAGTTCTTTCGTACAGTTGCTTACATTGAATATTATCAACTGAATAATTATTTTATAATAAAAACGTTGAATAAACTTGAATAAACTAGATAATATAGCAGAAGCTATCACAGAAGCATTCGAAAGAGAATACCCAATAATCGGGGAAATAAGGCGTCATGGTGAAACTAGAAAATTTATAAAAATGACCACGTTTAATAAAGAGATAAGAAAACAAAAAAGAGAGACGACTACCCACACCCCCGCTGCAATTAGACCTTACAAAGTACTTACTTAAACTGGAATTGCAGATGTCTGTAGAAAAAAGATGTCATTTATGAAAATGAGAAATAAGGGGAAAGACTTTTATATACTTTCCAGGCAGCCCCAAAACACAAATACACACGTAAATTTCATATCAAGATCATGGAATGCTTACTGGAAAATTGCAAAAGAGATTTTCTCAAATGAACTGTTGTAACGGGCAACAAATTGAAGTCCTCTGGTATAGATAAAATCTGGCCAGTTACTACAGTACCTAAGCATGATGCGAAGAAGTAGTCTCGCAATGTATTCTTTTTAAGGGAAGACTATAGTTTATCAAAATCATATAGAAAAATTTGCATAACGTATTTTATTTTAAAAACGATGGAGAAAAGGGAACACATTGCATCTTATCACTTAAAAGACGGAAAGTAGTTTATACTTTCTTAGAAATGCTCTATAAAACAATCATCCGTAAACTGCTCAGTGTAAGGATGGATGTATAAGCTTCTGCAAGATGGATGTATAAACTGCTGAACAGTAGATCAGGGGAGACTCATACATCGCCGGGCATAATCAGTGTAAATACAGCTAAAGGGTGTGCACAAATCGAGTTCTAAACATACTCATAGAGGAGTCTGTTTTTTGACGAACTTCTGGAGACACTTATAAATAATGGAGTCAAATGTTCAGCATATGTCCATTATTTTGCGTACATTAGGACACGGTTTAGCCCATTGTGGTTGAAACTAGTTGTTTAAAGCACTTTCTCACAGTTTTTCTAATGGGCTTTTCTCTAAGCCGAGACGCTTCATACGAATAGAGAAGCTTTATTTCCTTTTTTCTTCTTTTGATCCGTTTCGACCAAATTAGAACCATTATTGTCATTTATCAATCAAAAATCCTAGTTTTTAAATTAAATTTTTTTTAAAATCTAAAGCACTTTCTCACGATTTTTCTGTAGCTTGTGTGATTGTATACAAATTGCTCAAAAGTCAATCCGAGTGGACTAGGGCTTCAGGCAATATGCCTACCCAGCCAGTACGATCTCTTGTCTTCAATTGCACACTTCAAGTTGCTTGAAGTCTGCCAGGTGTATTATATTCAGACTTCATTCCTGCCATCTCTTTGGGCCTTAACCTCTCTCTATTTTCATGAAGCTCACAAAAAGCTCTAGTCGCTCAATGCAGTGTTGCCTTATAGGCGCGCACTTGGAGGTGAAGTGGAATCCAGTACATCAGTGGCAACTTCTGTAATGGTTTTTTTAACTTTTTACTCAAGTCTGTCAAGTGGCCGCCGTGGCGTGGTGGGTAGAATGCGACGCTCACACGCCGAAGGGTGTAGGTTCGATTCCCAGCTCAACACAAAATTTTCGAATTTTTCAAGGGACCACCTCTTTCGAGCTGCTGACAACACTCAAAGAGTAATAACTGTTTATGAAAGCTTTTCAAACTTCGCCGTTCGGAGTCGGCAAAAAACTACTCTACTCGTGAGAGAACAATAGCGCGCACAACACGAGCAATTGAAGAGCAAGCTAGGCCCTGGTCCCCCCTTTGGACTGTAGCGCCAACAATTGTTATTACCCAAGTCTGTCTGGTATAATAAATCCGCATTTGAATAAGCACTGCTACAGGAAGGGAATTTCCTTTACCAATCACTGTTGAAGATAACGCAGTTCCGGTCAAGGGCCTCCGTAAGTTCTTCGACTTAATACCGATCCAGGACCTTCGTTAACGGACGTCACATTTCTCGTGCAAGACCGAATATTTTTGTCCCCTATTCGTGGCCGCCGTAGCATTGTGGGTAGAGTGCGACACTCACATGCAGAAGGCCTAGATTTGATTTCCGGCTGAACACCTCGAATTTTTCACGGCAAGACCTCTTTCGAGCTGCTGACAACATTCAAAGAGAGCTTCTCAAACTTCGCCGTTCACCCATCCACCCATATATTTCAGTTAAATTTAACTGCAGTCTGTTATCAAATTCCTTTTTCATATTATTCCTCATTCTTGTCGTTGTTTACCATATTTATTTATGTGCGTGTTTGTCATTAGATGGAAATTAATTCATCATCATATTGGAGGACGAACACGACGTCATTGGAAATGAGCAACCATTTTTGGAGCATGCCGCTCCCATGGCCTGAATTAAACTTCCCTCTGGCCTTTGTACTACAGCCCTCTCCCCCATCCTCCATAGCTTAAGCGATTCGAGCATGGAGACCTTATGCGGATCTAGGCCCCAGTGACTTTTAACACACTATTATCCAACAGGGGTTTATGCCTTAGATTTAATATTGAATAATATGTATATCGATGACACCTTTGTAAAACTTGTCAGCAAAATCTTTGAAGACGTAAAAGGCTTGGAATAAAAGAAAGAACGTGGTTTTATTAACATAAATAAATTCGAGAAAAAGGATATTGGGTTATTAAGTTTCTCATTTGTCATATAACATTCAGTTGTATTTGAAGCTATAGAAAATCGAAGTAAAACTTAAACTCGACCCAAAGGCAAGCGAATGGATGTACAATATATTTCAAAGCTAACTGCGACGCTACCACAGTGTATATCGATGTCACAGGTAGCAATGGACTGCGTAAGCATCTCGTGGCTATTTGGACTTCGTGTTTTCATCTCTATTTCTTTCGTGCATATAATATTCTTCGTTTTCGTTAATTTGCATATGCTACGTTTGAGCTTTACGTATTATGATATATTTAACAAAAGCAGAGATGTGTGCCATGCCAGACCACATTGTTAGTCATGGTGACCTTGAATTATATGGTAGATTAGAATTCCGTGTGTATCCCAAAATACAGGTCATAATGTGGTTAGAAGGCTTCTTCCTCAAGTTAGCCAGACTAGACATAGATAATACACTGCTGTATAAGATCAATGAAATGTTTATAGGTAGGAAGTTTGTTGTGAAAAATGGCAACGTTACATTCACCACATTTTTTCACATAAAAAATAGGTTGCAACAAGGGGGAATTGGTTCACCGATCCTTTTCGCTATATTCACTAGCGATCTTATTGGTTCCATGCCACATAGCGTCCAGATCAGGTCCGAAAATTTAAGTGATAAATAACTTGTTGCAGCATGACTTCGACGAAATTCAGCGATTTTGCGACGACTGGAATTTGAAAATCAACTTCCGGAAGTGCGAAACAATTCTCTTTAGAACCACGCTATCCAGAGCCTCAAGGGGCACGAAGAAAAACTGGCGCAAGTTCGGCATATTTGACCCGTTTGGCCAGCTTTGCAGAATGTAGTTAGATATCTTGGTATTTGGTTGGACCAGTATCTGTACTGTGGTAAGCATGCAGCTACTGCTCTGACAAAAGCTAAGAAGGCCTTTGCTCCAGGAGGTTGATTGTTTCACAGCAGCCAACTTGATACCAGAGTAAAGGTGATCAGCTACATGGCCCTCATACGGCCAACCATGGTGTACGTTTGCCCGGTCTGGTTCAATTTTAGTCCTTCCCAGATGGAAAAGATGAGAGTGTTCGAGAGGCAATGTCTTCGGCCCTGCCTCCGGTTGTATCTAACACCTGAATCCGATTACAAGAAATTCCATCCCAAAAAGGCAAATCTAATCAAAGTAGATAATTTCGTTATTAAGCTGACTCGAGGGCATATTGAACGAGCGATGACTTCATCCAACAGTCTGATCTTTGGGGCGTATTACCCCAGCTTCATGTATCATGAAAAGGTGTGTCTGAATGGCAGGTAAGTTAGATTTAAGAACTGTTATTGAGATAGTTGTAAGCTAGTTTTAAGTATTTTTCTAGAATTAAGATACGATTTTACCGATAATCTGTTTCCATCTAGACGGCAACTTCACAATACTCCCCTCGTAGAAGTCCCCCTTTTTTTTGCGAAGAACTCGGACAGCCACTTTTCAAAAACCTCTTTTGAGTTCAACTTCACACCACCAAGGGCGTTCGCCATGGAACAGATGGTAATCACTTGTCGCTATGTCCGGGCTACACACAGCAAAACCTTCATGGCCGTTAATCCCGGCTTGGCCACTGTTTGGGACGAATCACTGGCGTTCAACCATGACCGTTTTCGTTGGATATTGTCATATGTGATCCATTTTTCGTCGCCAGTCACCAACCGCTTCAAAAATGGGTCGAGTTCGTTCCGTTAAAGAAGCATATATAAGAAGCAGATCATGCTGCACCCAAACATCAAGCTTTTTTTTGTATCCAGCCTTCTGCAGATGGCTTAAATTGGTTTGATGACTAACTCCCATCTCCTGGGCGATGTCACGAGATGCCACATGCCGGTCTAACTCTATGATTTCCATGATTCGATCGGTATTCGACGTCGCAGGTCTTCCGCCGGCTGGCTTATCCATGGTGTCGTTTTCACCGGCTCTGAATCGACGAAACCATTCCTCCGCTGTTCGAAGTGATAGAGTACCATCCCCCAAAACACCATTATTCTAACGGAACGTTTTTCTAGCGAATTTGCCTTTAACGAAGGAAAACTTTAAAATAGCGCGAATTTCGGCGTTAGTGAACTCCATGCTTACACGTCTGTAACTGTCGAACGGAAGATGTGTTATGTCAAGACCTTTCAAATGATGTATAGTGTTACCAAATACGAGCTCTGTAGCGCTTTGTACATAGCCGGAAAGTTCAAAAGTCAAAAAAAGACAACCTTATATTTAATAAAATATGCCGAAAAATCAAAATCAAAAATGTCGTGTTTATTCTGACGAAACAGCTCCAAACAGCTCTCAGAATCATTGATACTTTGTTGTTTTTGGTCCATTGTGAGCAAATGCAACACCCATTTCGAAAATAGCTTTCTCAAAGGACAAAGGTTCATGCAAAATAGTGTATACACTTCCAAAGTAGCGTCAGAAGTAGTGTCACTTGAAGCACTATAACTTGTAACTTAATAATCAGATTGTAATGAAAATTTGGCAGGTACAATTTAAATAATAATACGGATTTTTTCTTGGTGGCGCCTCTATATGTCAGTACCGAGACTTATTGATTCATGTTTTATATTGATTGTCTTTTAGGAATCAGATATTGTTAAACAAAATCCTATGACATTCTCATTACCAAAATACAGCCAGTCTTCAGTGCCGCACTTGTAACCATGAAAAAGGAAATACATAGAACAAGATTATGGGGAGAGAATTGAGGACGAAATATAATATAAAATTTATTTCATGCCAAAGGCAGCTACAAAAATTGAAACAGAAAAGTATCTGATTATGGAACCAAAAGTGGAAATAAACATCAATAGTAAGCATATAAGACTATTTAAAAGGTGAAAAGATTTAAAAAATTGAACACATTGGCATCTAAACGGATCAAAGGGGTTATATGCTTAAATGATAATTCGTCGTACATAATTTATTGGAATTGAGAGTTAAAATTTATTTTATGTTTGTCTTTAAAAAAAAAGTTATTAATAAAGACATTTTATAAAAGAAAGACATGTTTATGTTGTATTGTTAAAAGCGATTTATTTTATATACAAACAAGTATGAACATAACGCTGGTATTGTTTTTTTTCTCTGTATCCGGCTGATGCAAAAGGGTTTGTTCTTTTTGAATGTTTGAAACGTTTACAATATTGAACACTTTTCTTCGTAAAGTAAACCAGTAAACAGTACTAAACGCACTTACAACCTATTGGCAACAAATGGAATAATACTTCACTTTTAAAATATCAGTTCTCCACAATACACGAATAAAAATGCATATGTTTGTATTATTTATTATTATTAACCAAACTGCAATTGATAATTTTAATTTAAACATCACAAATACAGTTATGATAGAAATATGAGGTTCACAACACTGTAGTATTACGAATAATTCTAGCTAACTCAAGTCAAGAGAAAGGAGAGTGTGAGGTGTGAAGGCGTTTTAACCACAAGACACCCGCGCATGGAAAGTAAATCAGAACATATGTTCTGAACAATATAACTCGTTTATCACATACAAAAGTAAAGACATCAACCCTTGCCAAAGCCTCAGTTGAATATGATGCAAAACTAGTTTCATTGAATTCCAAAACTACAAATTTCAAATCACCAAATTTAGTTATTTGGGAAGCGAAATACAAGTAACACATACGAAAAAATTATAAAGCAAAGTAACATATAATGTGCAGTAACACATAATGACTCATGAACTTTCAGTGAATGTCTTGCAAAAGTAAATATTTATAAGATAAAGGCGTGAAAATATTTATAGATTTTTTTCACCAAGGCCGGGTGTCTGACTCTAATTAAAAAACGGTTGATCTTGAGTATGAGATTGAGTTAAAGATAAAATTAACTGAGGAATCGGTGTTTGTTTAGACACTTTTTCTTAAAGCATATGCCCTAATACAAACAAAATTTCAAGAACGATGTACATGTGTACCTAAAACTTAATTTTTTTTTTTTACTTTTATTGCGGTAAATATTTTCTTAAAAATTTGAATGATTAAATCATAATTTTAGTCGTTCAATAATAAATATAATTTATGACGTCCTGCTTCTGAACTGGGTTAGAGCAGATTAATGATAATAGAAGTTACTAATTCGAAAGACATCTTGATATATGTACATTAATTCGGTTAAATTGAATTGTTGAAATAGTATAAATAATGCAAATACTATCAATAATAGAAGGCGAATGATAAAAGAAGACGAAGGAAAAATGTCCAAAGTATGAGCCTAAGCTCATTCTAGAAAACTTAAACTCAAAGCCTGTGTGTCCTTCTTTGAAGACAGCATGTACTTCGTTTTGCCCCCATTAACCACTAGATCCATTATGGCCGTTTCCGCTTCAGTGCCAGAAAACGCTTCATTGACGGCTTGCTGTGATCGTCCGATCACGTTAACCTGTGACTTACGCACATTACGTACATCAAGAATGATGTTAAAGAAGTCACATTACAGTGCGTCGCCTGTTTTAGACATTTTTTGACATTGAAGGTCTCGGTGAGTTCGTTACCGACATTGACGCTGGACAGAGAGTTCTCTATCGTCATCCTACATAATCTGACGAGTTTGGTAAGAATGCCAAAACAAGACATGGCACTGTATAGCTCGTCTCTATGCACACTGTCATATGCGGCCTTAAAATCAAAGAATACGTGGTGAGTGTCGACTTGTACTTCAAGAGTCTTTTCTAGGATCTGCCATACACTGAAGATCTGGTCAATATAGATATGGTCTGAAACCACACTGATAGATACCTATCAAATTGTGGACAAAGGTTTTCAGAAGCTCACACCATACGGCAGTAAGGGTCCTGTAGGCTACATTGAGAAGGCTGATTCCTCAATAATTGGCGCAATCAAAGAGGTCTCCTTTCTTTTGAACCGCGCAAACGACGCTGAGATTTCACTCATCGGGCAGACTTTTCTCCGACCATATCTTTCAGATGAGATGCTGCATACGCCCAACCAGGTCATCTCCAGCTACTTTAAATAACTCTGCGAACAGTCCGTCCGCTCCAGCAGCTTTGTTCGACTTCAGCTTGGATATTGCTATCCTCACCTCGTCTTAGTCAGGGGGACGGAATGCTTGTATATCATCATCCAAATTGAGTGGAACATTCTGCCTAACAGCGGTATTTGGGCCGTCATCGCCGTTAAGGAGGCTGCAGAAATGATCCTTCCAGATTCTCAGCACAGACTGCGACTTTACTACGAGATGTCCGTTTTGGTCCCGGCAGGCCTTGGTCTGAACCTTGTATCCTCCAGATAGCTGTTTTACCTTTCGGTAAAACTTTCGGACTTCATTCCTGCCATAACACCTTTTCGTTTCCCCGACCGCGCGCTTCTCATGCTCCTCCCTTTTCCTTCTGAGAAGCCGGTGCTCTTCCCTTCTTCTCTGTTCGTAGAGCTCACGAACAGACCTGGTTGTTCGATGTAGCGTCGCCTTATAGGCGTCTTGTTTAGCCGCTTCCCTTCTTTGATGGCTTCTTGACAACGTTTCCAGTCTTCTTCTATATTTACTCTGAACTCTGAGCGAGTTTCAGGGAGACTCGGTTGGTAAAGTTCCCAGCAATCGGCTGCGATTGTAGCTTGTCGACGTCAAACCGTTTTGATCTATCTCGACTCCGTTGCTCTCTCGATATCCGGGTTCTTACCTTGACTACAACAAGGTGTTGTTCGGATATCGAGAATACTGGAGGAGTGTCTGATGTCGATCGCAACGTGATCAATCTGGTTGACGGTTGATTGATCAGGAGACCGTCAGGACCCTTTGTGAATGTCCAGGTGTGGGAACCGCGTGTTAGCCACAGAGAGGTTCCGCCCCGAGCTGAAGTTCAAAAGCTTCAGTCCGTTTCCGGATGTGTTGTCGTACATGCTGGGTTGTAGGATTACTCCAGCAATGAGCGTTGAAGTCTCCTAGAACAATCTCGGTGTCATTTGATGTTCATTATAGGAGATCACAGAAGTCATCTTTGGTGTTTTCATCCTTCTCCCCTGTCTTGGCGTGAGGGCAAACTAGGCTGATATTCCCTAATATAGTGGTATTAGTTTGTCAACAAAACAAGGCGTAAACAAAGAAAACTTGAAAAATTAGAATAATTTAAACATTTCGATGACTCTAGTTTCAAACTTTTAAGTTGCTATATGATTTTTCTATGTAGTCACTGCCAAAAGTTCGCGTTCGACCCAAATATATGTAGATAAATTCATAAAAAACAGTAGTTACTAAACATTTAATTTTTTTAATTACTTACTTAGTTAAAAACGAATTAGAATTTATGAACACATTACGATTTTGTGAATCTAGGGGGATTGAAAAGATCGCTTACCATATGATAACGTCAATTAAATTGCTTATTTGTGGTAATTGAGGGTAATTGTTCGTAATGTTGAAGATCAAAGCGAGTTTCGTTCCAGACACTCTCATTAACTCAAATTTCTTTAAATATGCAGCCCTACATATTTAAACTCCTGACAATAAATTTGAATCTCCAACAACGTACTGCTCTGCTCTTTTTGCTACATAAATGACAAATACACATACTGTTATTATATCACAATCTATTAGTCTTGGACGTAACGTGACAATACTGTGGACATTGACAAATAAATTTCGTGCTCGATTTGGAAGAATTAATACTTTTTTAATTTATGTAGCTAAACTGGACACTTAAATTTATTTTGACTCTTCTTGATACCTATAATTATACTGATGCCGGTTATTAAGTCAAGTTATTTTTCCTCATAGATACTAAATTCCATTTGAGGTGCAGTCGGCTGTTGAAGGAAAAATGTATAATGAACTGGTAATGGAGGAATTATATAAGAATGTCATTGTGCTTCAATTTCTGGCAACAATTAAAACACACGATTAAATTTTCAAATATAACTTTGACATTATTTTTATTTATGTCGAGAATTCTATGTTGATTAATTTATTTAAATAAATTGTATTTGGATTTGGAAAGAGTTGATAGTTTAAAGAAGTTAATTTATTAAAAAAAATATTGGTATAAGTCAACTAGCATCACGGTTAATCGTATTATTCAGTTCAGTATACGGCGGAGTTGGCCGTTCCTTTGGTTTCTGCCACCTAATTCTGGCAAGTGTGTTAGCCATGATATAAAGTGACTTGTTTAGTAAAAGAATAAAATTTGAGGTCCTCGGCGTGAGAATGTCACAAAAAAATCAGAAAAATTGGTTTTCGGTAAATCTGCTCTAGGTAGTCACAATTCGCAACACTTCTTTCTGATTATAGTACTTAAACAAGTTTTTCTTATTTTTCTAAATAAATCACAAAAAAAAATTATTTGTAATCATATACTGCGAAAATAAAATAACTGACATATTTTTTTTTTCAAATAACACTCAATATAAGCATATGTTAACCACCATTATGCTCATCGATTTTAATGCATTAAGGGATTAAATATTTTCCAGGCTATTTGATTTACACTCCAACACATGTCGCGATTAACCAAGTCCACACCGCTTGTTCCAATTAACACAAATTCGAGTCCTAATTAACCTCTGTTTAACACGTCGAAGCTGAGATTTAACATGGTTTTATTTGCAACTCTTGACAATTAAAATATTTAAACATTTGCTCCTTTTAGGTTCTTTCTAGTACTTCGTTAATCCAAAAGCCTTTACGCTGTCCTTTTAATAATCCCCCGTTAAAGCATAAGATTTGAATTTAACTTCATCGTCAAAGCAAATTCCCCTAAGGTGCCAATGAGTAATATAATCAATCAAAAAACAAACAGCACTTCCATACCAAGAAAAGACATGTAAGGTACAGAAAAACATTCTTTCCATCTATCTCATGCGTGAGAAGAGACAACACTCCTTCGAGTGAACACTTAAAAACACCCCTCAGGGGTATACACATTGTTTATTGTTTGGTCCATACATACCCTCAGATAGCTTTAACAGAAATCCTTACTGGCTGTCGAATTTAGAGACTTATACCGCCACTAAAAGCAGCAACAAAATCACCACCAATAACTCGCAGGACTTTTTATTGATTTTCCTTGCTCTCGTTAACTTTCGCAGACTCTTACCCCAACCCACAATATTTGGATTTTTTTTATTTTTTGTTGAGCTCCGGTGTGAGTGTTTTCGTATCACAAGAAATCTTAGAAAAAGGTTTTTTTTTCAAAATTTAAGAATTTAAAAAAAAAATGACCGTCACCTCAGAGAAAAAACTTGAAGAAAAACGAGAGTTTCGTGAAAAAAGAAAACAATTTCGAATGTCCTTTTTGAGACGGTATACAGAAATCTGAAGTTGAGGGGAAAGAAGAAAGATCACACTGACTGAATTATAGTTTAACTCGCGGAAACGAAATGAGGAAACTTCTTACACGTTCAAAAGTCGAGCACAAACTAAATTTTCCAGGCATAAGTTGGCCAACATAAGTTGTAAGCAAGCATGGTTAGTGAAAATACTAAAAAACGTGAGTTGTTCGTACTCGACTCAATTTTGAACTTCTCACTCAACAAATTCAACTCGGATAGGAGTCATAAGTGTATAAGATGATTCTTTACTGAGTTTTTATGCTCCGCAACTATTCTTTGGTCTGGATTATGTAAACTTAATCATGTTTGCCTAGCACTGGCTATGGAAAGCACCCCAGTTTGGTACACACACAACATTTTGAGAGTTTTTGTTCAGTGGGTGGGTAAAGACGGGTGTATGTTTACCCATCCCTTCTGACAACATACCCCCATCTATAATAAGTTTTTAGAAACAATCTAACGCCAGTTCTGGAGAATGAATAGAAAGATGCAGCAATGTATGCAAGGTAATTGTCCGCTTCTCAGCCCATATACCGATTTAGTGGACAGAGGCGTGGCAGCAACTGAATTGGAAACTATTTCCTTAATTTATTTATTTGATTTTGTTTGTATAAAACTGAAGGCAACAAGTGTCTTCATGAACTTGACATAGAATTGAATTTCAGGGATAGTTCCTTCTTAATAAGAGTGATTTCACTAGCCCACAGACACACCCTTTTGCCTGATAAAAATTAGAACAAAATTTTTGATTTGATATTACATTACAGTTAGAAAGTTGAAATATAACATTTAAAATACAATAAGTGGATACTTTAAATCTGATTTTTTTCGGATTTTATTATGAAGAAAGTTATTATGAATAAAAAAAGCAATGAAAAAAAGGCTAAATATACACAAACTTTTTTCAAACATACAAAATATGAAGAGAAATATCTGCATAATATTTTTTCTGAATGCACTGCTATATGAAATAAGAAATGCGTCAAAATATTTCCTAATTATTTAAAATGAATATAATAACATAAAAATATATAAAAAAGCTTCAATTGAATTGTAAATGTCTACGAAAATTTAATTGCAAAATAGTACTTCTGTACGTATTAACGTATTTGAAAAAAAATTATCTTTTCAAAGCCACCCATTGGGTTTACCAATCCTTAAACATCTTTCCGCTTTATGCAGAAATCTCCATGTGTAGGTTAATGGTGTAATTATTTAATATTTCCAGTTCTTTTTTGTTTTTTTGTATTGTACTAATTGTTTGAAAATGTGGGGTAAATTTTTGAATCTTTGGATAAAAAATTCAACAACCATTCTTACGTAGCCCTTGCAATATGTTGGGTTTCATTATCCTGTTGGAAGGAAAATTACCCCTGCATATCCAACTTAAAAGCGTTTTGATTTAAATTATTGCATATTCAAGGGCCGTCAGATCTATGAATGTATACCTATTAAGCCAATAATCACATTTTAAAAGGCATGCACCGACATGCCCACGCATATGTTTTACCATAAGCTTTCGATGTTTACCTTCTCGAACTTTACTAATTCTCTATGACATTTGATGTTAATGTTAAAATATATAACTGTCCGATGTAGTAACTTGTATAACATAAGACCCAACTATTCATTTCGATTAAAGTACAGCCCTCTCGAAATTGATTAGATTAACATCGGAGTTGAAGTGAAAGAAAACCAATCACAATAGCCGGTTTAAGGAAGACAAGAAATTTAATTTTCCTCAATGACACAGTAAAAGAGGACAGACGCATTTATACCGAAATTTAGAGTAGTATCGTTGTTCATTAGAGACCTTTCTGAAAAGATCAAGCTGGATTATATCTTCATACAAGTCTTAGCATGTCTAAGCTATATAGAACATAATGGTATTATTACCATTACAGCTCCAATGAATATTTTGTTTTTATTTCGTTAATGGGAATATATCATTAATATTGATGGGGTTTGCTTCCATGTTGATGTTCTTTTCTGAAATAAGTTCGATGGTGTTTATGTCGTTAATATGACTTCTGTAAAATACTTTGTGATGTGTCCGTAATATTTACTTCTATTGATACCAGTCCATTCTTCAAAGGACTCGCGGCTTAGCGAGTCCTTGTTTATCCTAGCGAACACGTTTTCTTATCACTATTATCGGCAGGACGTCATGGTCATGTGTAGATTTGATCGATAATTGCTCTAAATGTGTGAGATAGAGCACATCCTATTGAATATACATTGTAGTAGTGACAGTTATTTCAAGCAACTGGTTTAAGACATATACCCAAAGCAATAAAAAAATCAAATTCGTTCACTTAAAAGCACTTTTCACCTTTCCAAGCGAGCCAAAAACGATATCAAAAACTAACATATAGCTCGGAGGTTGTGCGACCAATATCACACGTAATCAAGTACGATCAAAATCAATACATACTTTTTATTACCCAATAACGTTCAAATATTACAATGGATTAAAGTGTCAAAGTAAAGTGTTTAAGCCGCCCGTCAAATAAATTTTAGCTGTGAAAAACTCAATCTCGAAAAGAAATAAATGTGTGCATTAGATATCAAAGTAAGAAAGATTTAAAAAAAAGTGTAAAATGCTATCAAATTGTACCACTTATAATTATAATTCTTGTTCTTAAATTGACTCCCATTGTGAAATATGAACCTAGACAGAGAAAAATCGAATGTCTAATTATTAGAAAAGAATGAAAGCGAAATTTAGTTTTTTTTCAATAACCCTCATTCTTTTCCGTTTGCAGCATCAACCAACAGTGTACATTTTAGAAAATCAATTATCTTCAATACGTTCATCCAGTGTGTTTCATTCATTCCAGAAATTCAGTGGCATTGTTGACTCTTGAAATAGGCAACAACAACATTAAAGTCTCCGGAAACATGTCTATCGGTTACACTGCAGACACCAAACACCATGAGCATGTGAGGCTATATTATATAACAGGTTGTCAAATGAAAAATATTTTGTTCTAAAGAGTGAAAATGTAAAGTCTATTCTGCGCATAATCAAAATTGAGTGTAAATACGAAACCAAAACCACTCAACACTCAAAATTAGATTGGAATTCACATATCTATCTCTCTAATAAAATTCAAATGTATCTCTGCCGTGGTTAGGAAGTTACAGGAACATTTTTTTATTCTAGTGACTATTAAAACATTTAAAAACAAACTTTGCGGCGGACCGTGTGATATTCCTTTGTTATCCCACTTTCTGTAGTAGGTCTAACGCTAACAAGTGCAGAATATATTGTGCGAAAACCACTTAGGAGCTGTTGCTCACGATAATATAATCTTGCTCTAAAAAGAAAGCTTCACATTGAGATGCGGTTTTTATTTTTAGGAAGTACAAACATTTACATGATACCTCTCAAATTTTCATGACAATCTAACATTTCAATAACTTTTTTATAGAACGATTTATCTTTGACCTCAAAATTGCCTTCAGCTTCGGCCATCACTCCTCAATCGAACCATATTTTTTTCCAGCAAGCACCTTTTTGAGGTCTCAAAAGAGGTAGAATTCGTTGGGGGCCAGATCTAGAGATCTGGTTCGGATTCAAAGACTTTTCGGGCCGGACCAGTGATGTCCATATTCTCTACATGGCCTTGCCATCTTAAGCGTTGTATCCGAAGACGCTTGACCAGGCGCATGTCGCTGTACAGCCCACACAGTTTGTCATTAAATGTTCTCCTCTAGATGCCGTCAACGCAAATAGGACCAAAAATCGCACTCAAAACTTTTCTCTCGAAAAGACTAAGAGCTTCCTCATCCGCTTGTGGTAACGTCCAAGTTTTCGCTCCATAAAGTAGGGCTGGGATGATCAAGTTGTTATATAAAGCGAGCTTAGTCCTTCGAGGGAGGGGTTTATTACTCAGTTGCCTCTTGAGCCCAAAGAAACAGCGATTGGCAAGAGTTATTCTGCGTTTGATTTCAGTAATGATGTTGTTGTCCCTGTTTACCGCGGAGCCGGGGTAGACGAAGGCCTTGACTACCTCGAAGTTTCTGCTGCCTACTGTGACGCTCTGTCCGAGACCTCGATGTTGTGTTTCCTTCCTTGGTGACAGCATGTACTTGGTTTTGCCCTCATTTACCGACAGAAGCATTTTAGCCGCTTCCGTTTCAATGCCCGCAAACGCTTCATTGACGGCTCGCTGTGTTCAGCGTAAGCTAGCAATTGAACTGACGTCTGGAAGATCGTGCCTCTGGTGTTGACTTGTGAGTTACGCACGATCTTCTCGAGGTTGATGTTAAAGAAGTCACATGACAGTGCGTCGCCTTGTCCAAAACCTTTTTTGACATTGAGGTCTCGGTGAGTTCGTTACCGACCTTGACGGAGCAGCGAGAGTTCTCCATCGTCATCCTACACAGTCTGACGAGTCTGGTAGGAATGCCAAAACTAGACATGGCACTGTATAGCTCGTGTCTATGCACACTGTCATATGGGGCCCTAAAATCGACGAATAGGTGGTGAGTGCCGATTTGCACTCCTTGGGTTTTTTCCAGGATCTGCCGTAATGTGAAGATCTGGTCTATTGTGAACTTCTCTGGTCTGAAATGATGCGATGCTGAGGAGACTAATACCTCGGTAGTTGGCGCATTCAAAGGGGTCTCCTTTCTTGTGAACCGGGCAAACGACGCTGAGATTCCACTCATCGGGCATGCTCTCCTCCGACCATACCTTACAGATGCTTGCGCCCAACCAACTCATCTCCAGCTGCTTTAAATAGTTCTGCGGACAGTTCGTCCGCTCTCGCAGCTTTGTTCGACTTCAGCTTGGATATTGCCATCTTCACCTCGTCTAAGTCGGGGGGACGGAATTCTTGTCTATCATCGTCCAAATCGAGTGGAACACTATGCCTCACTCAGCGGGGTTAGGGCCGTCACCGCCTTTAAGAAGTCTACAGAAATGATCCTTACAGATTCTCAGCACAGACTGCGACTCTACTACGAGTTGTCTATTCTGGTCCCGGCAGGACTTGGTCCGAGCCTTGTATTCTCCGGATAGCTATTTTACCTTTCGGTAACACTTTCGGACTTCATTCCTGCCATAACACCTTTCCATTTCCTCGACCGCACGCTTCTTATTCTCCTTCTTTTTCCTTCTGAGAAACCGGTGCTCTTCCCTTCTTCTCTGTTCGTAGAGCTCACGAACAGACCTGGTTGTTCGATGCAGCGTCGCCTTATATGCATCTTGTTTAGCTGCTTGTACTTGCCTGCACTCATCGTCAAACCATAGGCTCCTTCTGGGTGGGTGAAACGCAGCACATCAGTGGCAGCTTGTTTGATGGTTTCTTGACAACGTTTCCAGTCTTCTTCTGGGTTTAGTGCAGGCAGCGTCGCAGCCAGTTCAGGGAGACTCGGTCGGCAAAGTTCCCAGCGATCGGCTGCGATTGTGGCTTGTCGACGCCAAACCGTTTTGATCTATCTCGACTCCGTTGCTCTCTCGATATCCGGGTTCTTACATTGACTACAACAAGGTGATGATCCGAGTCGATATTTTCACTTCGGAAGGTTCGGACATCGACAATACTAAAGGAGTGTCTAACGTCGATCGCAACGTGATCAATCTGGTTGACGGTTGATTGATCAGGAGACCGTCAGGACCCTTTGTGAATGTCCAGGTGTGGGAACGGCGTGCTAGCCACAGAGAGGTTCCGCCCCGAGGCGAAGTCGAACAGCTGTGCGTTGAAATTTCCTAGAACGATCCTGGAGCTGGGGCGTCGATCGTATGTTTTTTCTAGGAGATCATAGAAGTTATCCTTGGTGTTTTCATCCTTCTCCTCTGTCGGGGCGTGAGAGCAAATCAGGCTGATGTTCCCGATTTTAGCCTTGATGGGGATTGTCATGAGGCGTTCGCTAACGGGGTCGTAGCTCAAGACTTTTTGCTTAAGTCTGCCTCGAACAACAAATCCGCATCCGAATAAGCGCTGCCTTCTCTCTCTATAGCAATCGCTGTAGTAGATTTCGCAGTTCTTCATCGTTTTTATGACAGGCCCATCCCATCGCATGTAGCAACATGTACCAGTTAAGAGCCTCCGCAAGTTGGTCTATATTAGTATAGTGGTGGATCCACGTTTCATCCATTGTGACATACCGACGCAAAGAGTCCTATTTATTCTAGCGAAACAGATCCAAAAAGCTCTCACGATACCTGGTTGTTTTTGTTAACTTAACACCCATTTCGAAACCAGCTTTCTCATGAACAAATATTCATGCAAAATAGTGTACACACTGCCTTCGGATACCTTTAAGGTGTCGCAGTTTCACTTTGCGGTTTTCCAAAATGATTTTGTATACCTTTTTGACTATTTCAGGTGTAACCACATTAATTTGTCTTCTAGAATGTTCAGCGTACTTGGTGTCTGTACGGCCACGTTTTAAATCAGCATATCACTGTTGTAGTTGTAGTTGTTTTTAATGGAGCAGAGTCTCTGCAACACTATTTATTTTTGTATTATCAACACACAAAATTCTGTTTTTTTTTATTTTTTCAAAAATAACTTGAAGCATGTAACTTGTAACCTAATAATGTACCTCATAAAAATAATATGGATTTTTTGTCAATGGCACCCCCTAAATATCAGTCTCGGGACTTATTGAATGACGTGTTATTTAGCAACTACTTTTCAGTAGATTTAATATGGTTGTTCATTTGTCATTTCGTCGTTCATTAACCAGTGAAACCGTTAATACTGATCGCTGCCGACAACAAATGATCAATTTGAACCTGTTTATAATTGGTGTAGTTCTGGAAACTCTGAAAGTGAAAAATAAGCAATGAGACCAGGTCCTCGCTCTATTCGTCTTGCACGTGCTACTGTATTCATGTTTTACGTGCTACTGTTCTCTGACACGTTTTTGTCCTGAAGTATTGTCAGCAGCTTAAGCAAGGAGATACAAAAAATGCGAGGTGTTCAATCTAAAAATCTGATCTGACATCTTGGGCGTATAAGTTCCCGGATGGCGACTACAAAAACAATTTTACATTTATTATTTATTTTTAAAATAGTTTTTACAACTAATCAACATATATGATAAAGTTAATAAATGGTAGTGAATGATGTTTTTAAGGATGTAAAGTAGTTCTTAAACTTAGAAAATGTACATATTTAAATGTATGTTTTTTTAAATTTTTGACAAATTAATTTACGGCATATATTTTATATATTACTTTTGCCAAAAGATATAATTTAACCCGATTGTTTTCACCAGTTATCTATGTCGAGAAAAGTATTTAATGAATTATTCACAATTTTGGAAATAATAATATAGTCTGCATGCAGGAAAAGCCGCACGGTCTGTTATTTAGTTAAAATATTTGCAAATTAATTTAACACTAAAATAAAATAAAGAAGTGATGAACTATTTTCAAGTTTATTTATTTAGATGAATTGTTTATTCATACACAGGTTATCCTGTTTGTTATGAATTATGCAACAATATTAAGAGCTACTTCAAATGTTATAAAATATAGAATCCTGATTCTATATAAAACCGTTCACAAAGTCAAATTACAAAATAGCTATTAATTGTTCTTCTTGGACCTGGGCTCCAACCAAGATGCCTCTCCACCCAGCACGATCTTTTGCTAGCTGCCTCCAATTGCGCACTCCAAGTTGGTTGAGGTCCTTCTACACTTGTGTGCGTCACCTTATACTAGGCCGTTCTCAATTGCGTTCTCCCAATGGCTCAGATTCGAAGACTTTTCGGGCCGGAGCAGTAGTGTCCATACACTCTACATGGCCTAGCCATCTTGAAGACGTTTGACCTGGCGAATCGCACACAAAACTTTTCTCTCGAAAAGACTAAGGGCTTCCTCATCCGCTTGCAGTAACGTCCATGTTTCCGCGCCATAGAGTAGGACTGGGATGATCAAGCTGTTATATAAAGCGAGCTTAGTCCTTCGATATAGGGCTTTATTACTCAATAGCCTCTTGAGCCCAAAGAAACAGCGATTGGTAAGAGTGAATCTGCGTTCGATTTCGGACGAAGTCGAAACCTCGAACTTTCTGCTCCCTTGTGTGACATTGAAGACGTCGGTGAGTTCGTTACCGACCTTGACGGAGCAGAGTTCTCCGTCGTCATCCTACACAATCTGACGAGTTTGGTAGGAATGACAAAACTAGACATGACACTGTATAGCTCGTCTCTATGTACACTGTCATATGCGGCCTTAAAATCAAAGAATACGTGGTGAGTGCCGATTTGTACATCTTGATTCTTTTCTAGGATCTGACGAAAAGTGAAGATCTGGTCTATCGTGGACTTCGCTGGTCTAAAACCACGCTTATAGACATCTATTAAGTTGTGGACAAAGGGTTTCAGACGCTCACACAATAAGGCAAGGAGGATCTTATAGGCCACATTGAGAAGGCCGAGATTCAACTCATCATCGGGTACACTTTTCTCCGACCATATCTTTCAGATAAGATGCTGCATGCGCCCAACCAGGTCTGCTCCAGCTGCTTTAAATAGTTCTGCGGACAGTCCGTCCGCTCCGGCAGCTTTGTTCGACTTCAGCTTCGATATTGCTAATTCGGAGAAACGGAATTCTTGTCTATCATCGTACAAATTGATGACATTCTGCCTAACAGCGGAATTTTGACCGTCATAGCTGTTGAGGAGTCTGCAGAAACTATCCTTTCAGATTTTCAGCACAGACTGCGACTTTACTACAAGTTTTCCATTATGATTCCGAAAGCCTTCGGTCCGAACCTTGTATCCTCCGGATAGCTGTTTTACCTTTCGGTTTTCGGGCTTCATTCCTGCCGTAGCATCCTTCCATTTCCTCCATTGTTAGCTAGAATTCAATTATATTCTGCGTTTAGATTTCGTGTTATTAAAAATTAAAAATAAACACTAATTTGTATTAGAATTCAAAACATTTATATTTGGAAAAACATGCTTTTTTATATAAGCATTCAAATAAATACATACAAAGGTAACGTTATTAATTTTCATATTTTTCTTTTTCCTCTTGCAGATAAATTTTTCTTTGCTTATAATCTGCCGGTATGTTATTTACATTTGATACGAAATGAAAATTTTGGTCGCCACAGTGAAGAATACTTCTAAAATCTCCTCGAATCTTTTCATAACATCCTGGTTCCATGCCAATTGTGTAAAGTCTTACATTGTCGTCTTTGTTATCCTCATACTCAACTAATCGCCATGATATTGTATCTATATCGTTGTTACTAGTTTCACAAAGTGCCCTAAACTCAGAGAAGTGACTTATAATCTTTGGAACCTTTACATCAAAAAAACGCTCATCATGGACCACCGCATTGCATTGAAGAGAAGAACAGTTCCCAAGCTGATTTACCTGATCCATTTTCTTCCAAAGGAGTTCTCGGGAAGAAAAGTTTGCACACAACACGGTGAATATTCTATTTCTGTAAGTGTGCCCGAAATATTGCGGATAAGACATGTCACTATCCATGCATTTTAGCAAAACAGTTTCTTCCATGAAGTTTGAAATCTTTTCCAATATCGCATTTTCAGTTTCCTGGGTGAGTCCTACTGCCGCCTTCGATCTTTCTTTTATAGTAAACAGCCAAGGCTTTCCACTTAACTCCCCCTTTCTCACCTTTTTTCTAAATCGTGCTCGTGATTTTCTTAATCTCCTTCTTTTAATTACATCATTAATTTCTGTAAAACCCTCATGGATTTCTTTTTCTGAGGAAATTATCTGTCTTGTTGAAAAGCTTTCTTCCGAACTACGATCGCATACATTTGAAAATGGTTTGTTGGTTTTTTCTTCGGTAGGCGGGTTTTGCACACACCCATCAGAAAAGGGATTGCTTTGACGAGGTGCATCTTTTCGGTCGCTTTTGCCTATCTGTTTTGCATTGTTACTGCATGTAATATTGCTTTTGTCCAATGAACCATTGTAATCTGATCGCATAGATTTAGACCTTTCGACATCCCTGGGACTATTATCATCATAAGAACGTTTACGTGACGAGTTATTATAGGAAGAGGTTCTTGATTCGTTATGGCGTCTGCCTGTTCTTTCATCATCGCCTGTTCTTTCATCATTCCGTTTTAAATCCCTTCGCCTGATTCGTTCATTATTTAATAGAGAATCTTTTCTTTTCGCGTTCCAATCCTGATTGGAATTGTTGACATTTAAAGCGGCTTTCGGAGGAGATTGTTTCCGCGGAATTCGGAAAGATGTGGAAATTGCTGACCCAGCATTCGTTCCAAATGTACTTTGAAGCATCTTAAAAACTTCTTGGGACTTATTAAAATTGTCTACTTGGGCATTCGATTTCACGTTTCCTCGAATAGCATTTTTAAATGGATTGCGCGCTGCATGTTCAAATTCAGTTTTCTTATTCATAATACATTCACCTACAAATATTTAAATAAAAGCCATGAATATGTAAACAAAAACATATAATTCTACCCACTTTTTTATAGCCTTATTCAATTTTGTTTAATTTGAAGTAACTTGTTTTATACTACGTTCATTCCTTCACCTCTGACGTTCGTCTTATTCAACTTTTGACGTTTGACAGTCATTCCCATACATATGATATTAGTGTTGCCACTTCATTTTGGTACGACACAAAAGTTGCGAATATGCATATTCTGTATGAAGGATATCCGACAGTTGTCGTTTCCCCAAAAAGTACACAAAGTCATGAATGAATTATTCATATCAAACATCTCGAAATATTACCGATCAAATTTTCATAGAGACATGAAAATTGTTTGTCAATACAAGTGTCATCAACACTTTAATTAGGATGTAATTCTTAAGGCACCGGCACATAGAATACTTTACTAGCGTCAGAGTCAGAGACCAATAGGTTGGTTTCTGGTCAGAATGAGCAATACTTTGACAGATACATAGAAATATGTACATGTATTCTTATGGGAAGTGGCCCATAGACCAACGCTGACGCTTACGCGACGGATTAGTTGGTCAACTTTTATTTTCTCTTTCCGTCAGCGTTGACAATCGAACATTCTGACATTTCAAGAGAATATGTTTGAATGTTAAATTAACGTTTATTAAGTTTGAGGTTGATTCTCGTTGAGGTGACACACGAAAATAATAAAGGTTTGTAATTGCAAGTATTGATAATAACATTTAACTTATTAAAGACATTAACACAGGACGTTGTGAACAGGAGTTTTGAGAAACTGCGGAATGGAAGAAATTTTGGAAAAAGATTCGGAAGGAGGAAAAAATAGAAAGAAAATCCGATATTGAGTGGGAACGCAATTTTTTGCAGAACATAATAAAGGTTTGTAATTGACGTTAAATTACATATTTCTCTTTACGATAAGAGCCATGCAATTGATCGCAACAAATTTTTTAAAACAAAAGGAATGGGACCATGTAGGAATAGATGGTAAGTTTGTTGTAGTAGTATATTGCAGTACACTCAATTCTCTTTTTATGCGGTAGATACGTTCCAAAACTAACCGCACAAAAAAATCGCATAAAAAAATACACTAATGTAGTGTAAAAGAAGGAATGTGTTCCATTATTTTCAAAAACGTATAAAACCAAAAAATCATATAAAAAAAGACATTAATTACATTACATAATTTAAAAAATCGCAAAGAAAAGTTGATATCAACTAATAAAATATGAGGATACCTGAGAATTTTTGAGCAGAGTATAAAGTTTTGGTAAATTCAAATCAAATACATAACATTACTTTATTTTTAATTAAATATATTTATTTCACATTACTTTAATTAGTAGTTTTATAAACATTTTATATTTAGTCATTTTCTTCACTTTCTGATAACACCCGCAACCTTTTGTGAACTGGCGCGAAATCATTTTCATCACTGGCATAGACAGTCAGTTCATTTTGTGACGAGATTGCTACTGCATCAATAGATTCAACGTAAGTTTCGCCTGCTGAAGGTTCTAATGATTTGATAAGAAAATCAGTTATTAAGCTTTGTGAATCTTTCCGTAATTCTTTATGAAGTTCTTGATACCCAGAAATGCACAAGTGATAATTCATTCTTACACAAATAGCATTGAGCATATGTAACTATTGTTTGCTTGATCTGTATAGAAGAAATATTTAAAAAGGGGAATCCCATACAAAATACTATAGAAAAACAACGCATAACTTCAAAATCTTGTAAAAAAAAATCAGAATTAGATTCTCAGGAAAAGTCGCATAAAAAAAGATTCGCATAAAAAGAGAATTGAGTGTATATTGTTCTATGTCCCAATTTCTCTCACATTTTAGTGAAACATTGCCAACAGCGGTAGAGATCCTTAAGGGATAGATATGTAAAGGAAGGGTCCAAGAAACTGGATTCTTGAACCGCTGCATCAGATGAGCGGGAGTCTTATTGGATTCACAATGAATCCATGAGTTTTTTAAGAAGACACGTGGTACCCCGAAGGTATGTACTGATCTTTTCTAAATATCTCAAAACATTAATTTTATTTCCTATAAATATATTTTGTTCTCTTATGAGTTTTTCAAACTTATCGTGGGAAGTTGAAGGGAGCAGCACTTTCACAGAGACATACCTGGAATCTGGAATCTCTTCTTTATACTGTGAGTTTGTAAACAATTTGGAAAAGGAAACAACAACCATTACAGGCACTCCCAGTTCCTGCTACACGCCGTAACCAAAACGCACAAAAACTCCTGAGACATCATCTAAAATCAACAAACTAGTCCATTGTGCATCGTGGCGCGGATTCAACAAAATGTAAATAATGATTTTTTTTCAGCACTTGAAAAATGCTTTGAAAAAGTTCCGGACGGGAAAAAGAAGGAAATAAAATGTAAGATGTATAATGTTTTGTTGTTGTGTTAAGTTTATTAAAAAGTATGTATAATAAAATTAGAAAACTGAATTACAAATATGATGTTTCAATTCATCCCTTAGTTTTGTTTTGTTTTGTTGTTTCTAAAAGAAAGCTATATAATAAAATTATAAAACTGAATTACAAATAGCCTTTTAATTCATCCCTTTACAAATTTGCATATATTTATGTTTATTACGTTCTTTTTCTTGTGGCGCTACAGTCAGTACAAAAATGTTATTCCATAAATATATTTTTATTACGTCTCTATATGTACATTATTTATATATTTATATACATCCATATTAATATATATTTATATATATATATATATAAATATATATATATATATATATATATATTTATATATGTATATATATATATATATATATATTTATATGCTTATTGAAACTTTCCACATAACATATATACAAGAAAATTAGATTTTAATAAAAACAATAATGAAATGAGAATGTTATTTTTATATATATTTTTTTATATTTTATATTATATGCATTGTGCAATAAATTGTATCTTCAATTATACGTTTAATGCTTCTAGTAATACGTATTTTGAAACCATGTCTCTTTTATATGTATGTTTTCAAATCCAAACATAAGTGTTAGAAAATTAAAACGTATGTTTTTCTATTACTACGAAAGCCTTTTAAACGCGCCTTTTAAACAGAAAGTCATGACAAGTTTTCGCTGTCCTGAAAATAAATGCTCAAGGGAGGAAAGTCGAAATAAATTAAGGTCGGTAGACGTGAAAGCAATAATATAGCTTCGGTATCTTAAGTAAAATTTTGATCGAAGGCAAATTTTTCTTTTGCGCTTTTTATGCAATTTCTTAATAGAAAATCAAAATATTACAACAATGTTCAACATATTTACTCGTTAAGCGTACAAATATTATAAATCTGTAGTCTTGCTCAAAAATTCAATATAATATATATTTCAAAAGCATGAACCTATGCCATCCAGTTGCATTATTGTCGTAAGAATTTTATACGCAGTCATTCTGTCAACAATTATATTTGAGAATATATTTTCTTTATAGATTATTTATTTAAATATTAGTAAGAGATGTATTGTTTTAAAACTCAGGTAAAATAGGAGGACATGTACAGACTAAGTGTTTGTCTCCATAAGCATCATCTATCCTTCCAACAGTGGGCCACATTTTTGAATCGGCTTTTACAAATGGCTGAAACAAATATGAAAGAAATAAATTAAAAGACTTTATACGAGTATATCAAGGTAACTCACTGCTGGAAATGCAGCCATTTCTCTACTGTAAGGACGGTTCCAACTATCAGAAATAACTTGTGACTGAGTGTGAGGTGCCATTTTTAAAGGATTAAAAATTTTGTCCATTCTGCCTTCTTCAATATCTCTTATTTCATTGCGTATTGAAATCATTGCTTCGCAAAACCTATCCAACTCGTCTTTATCTTCAGACTCTGTAGGTTCTATCATAAGGGTACCATTTACCGGCCAAGACATAGTTGGGGCATGAAAACCATAATCCATAAGTCGTTTGGCTATATCAACTGCTTCAATGTTTGCTGATTTTTTCAAGTCCCGCACGTCTAAAATGAATTCATGTGCTACCAAACCACTTTTTGGATCCTTGTAAAGCGTCTTGTATTCTCCTTCTAGCCGATGTGACATGTAATTAGCATTGAGAATTGCAACTTGTGAGGCTCGTTTTAATCCACGACTTCCCATCAATTTGATGTACGACCAGGAAATGGGAAGAATAGCTGAGCTCCCGAAAGGTGCTGCACTCACAACTCCGAAACTGTTATCTTCACTCTCCAGCGGACTTATTACGGGGTGACCAGGAAGGTAGGGTGCTAGATGGGATTTAACACCGATTGGTCCCATACCGGGCCCACCTCCTCCGTGGGGTATACAAAACGTTTTGTGTAAATTTAAGTGAGAAACATCACTTCCATAATCTCCAGGTCGGCAGAGTCCAACCTGAGCATTCATATTTGCCCCATCCAGATAAACCTGCCCTCCATGCTGGTGTATAAGGTTACAAATATCAGCGACTGTTTCCTCAAAAACCCCCATAGTTGATGGATAGGTAATCATAAGGCATGACAGATTGTTGCTGTACTCTGAAACTTTTTCCTTCAAATGCGTTATGTCTATGCTCCCATCGGACTTAATTCGAATTGGTTGGACTTTCATACCTGCCATTTGAGCAGATGCGGGATTTGTCCCATGAGCGCTTATGGGTATCAAGCAAATATTTCGGTGGCCTTCATTGCGATGTTCGTGGTAAGAACGAATTGTACGCAATCCAGCATATTCGCCCTGTGCACCGCTGTTTGGCTGAAATGATATCTTATCGTAACCAGTGATCTCACATAGATCTTTTTCCAATTCTTTAAACATTTGATGATATCCCTTAGCCTGTTCCACTGGTGCAAAGGGGTGTATTTCTGTGAAATGTCGAAATGAACAAGGAATCATTTCGGTTGTAGAATTTAATTTCATTGTGCACGATCCTAATGGAATCATTGAATGGACCAAAGAGATGTCCTTATTTTCAAGCTTTTTCATATACCGAACCATTCTGGTTTCACTATGATGCATGCTAAACACCGGGTGCGTTAAGTAAGACGAGGTCCGCAGAAATTTCGAACTTTCGATCGAGATTTTCTTCAAATCCGCCTCTTCTAACACATCCTCTATAGATTTACTTTTGAACACCCATAGAAGGTCTGATATATCCTTAAGCGATACGGTTTCGTCTAATGCAACTCCTATCGTTCCATCATGGAAGTATCTAAAATTGATTTGTTTTGCTTCTGCTCTGGACCGAATCTCCTCAGTGGTCATTTCGTTCGATGGCTGTATGTGCAGTGTGTCAAAAAACCGACTATTGCTAACCTTGTGACCTGCATTAATAACTCCGGCGTATAGCATAAGTGTAAAGTGATGAATACGTTTGGCGATTTCTTTGAGTCCATCGGGACCGTGGTACACAGCGAACATAGCGGACATGTTCGCTAACAATGCTTGAGCAGTGCAAATATTGCTCGTTGCTCTATCTCGTCTAATATGCTGCTCTCGAGTCTGTAAAGCAAGTCTGTAAGCATCGTGTCCTTCAGAGTCGCGAGTTACACCAATCATTCGACCAGGCATAAGGCGCACTAGACTCTGTTTACATGCAAAGAATCCTGCATGTGGTCCGCCGTAACCGAGAGGCACACCTAATCTCTGCGTAGTTCCGATAGCTATATCAGCTCCAAATTCCGCAGGAGGTCTCAACAAAGTTAAAGCTAAGAGATCTGTTGCAACCACTACCAACGTCTAGGAAATATTATTGCTAATATGCATTTTTCAATATTTTTTTCCTACTTACTCCATTTTTTCTAGCTACGTCTGATATATTTTCAAAATCTTTTACATCGCCGTAAGTATCGGGGTACTGAAGCAAAATTCCGGACAAATTTCGGCTCTCCAAATTAGCACTTTCAATGGGACCAATTTCGATATCAAGCCCCAAAGCGGATGCTCGGGTTTGAACTACCGAAGTAGTTTGTGGATGGATTTTATTAGAAAGGTATAATTTCTTACGCTTATTATGTCTGGATGAAGAAAATATTATAATTTAGGGAGCAAAAAATTTATAAAATACCTTGCACATAAACACATGGCTTCTGCTGCTGCAGTTCCTTCGTCCAAAAGTGACGCATTTGCCACATCAAGTCCAGTCATTTCAGTAACGAGGGTTTGATAGTTAAGAAGTGACTCTAGCCTTCCTTGGGCGATTTCTGGCTGATATGGAGTGTATTGTGTTGTCCTGCAAATTAAACATTCATGATCAGTTCGTCAACAATATGAAAAACTTTAATACCATCCAGGATTTTCGAATATGTTCCTTTGTATAGTTTGTGGGACAAAACAGTTGTGATATCCCATACCGATGTATGACCTCCAAATTTCATTTCGGTTTGCAATAGATCGAATTCGCTCAACAAGTTCATGTTCACCTATAATATTTGTGTATAGTATTAAAATTAGACTAGGGTTAAAGGATTTAATAGTAATTATATTACGCGACAGTTCACAGGGACTAGGGCCTTGCTTTTAAATTGGTTCTCTGATTTAAATGAAAAAAAATGGCCTTAACAGCAGACAATAACAGAAAGATACAACAATTTTGGTAATAACACTGTATTTACAATACAAAGTATGATTCTCTCACTATAAGTGGTTGGAATTTGTTCAAATTCTACCTACAAAATTACAGTTTGGATAAGTTAAGGAAAGTCAGGCGAAAATCGTAAAAAAAACATTGGAGAAATACAACATTTGAACAGGAAGAAAAATACGTCAAAAAAGCGAATCGCTAATGAGTTGGCAATCGATGTGGGACTTTCACGCTGAACTACAGAGGCACGTTCAAGTGCCCTTATCGATTCATCGCCGAACAAGAACAGAGTCAATTGATAATTTGAAAAAACAGCTGTTCCAAAATTTGCTTTTGTTTATAGTGATTTGTCGGAGTCAGGATTTCTGTCAGAGATAAAGAGTTGAAAAGTATTTTAAAAGCGGTAGTCACACAACATCTAATTGGATAGTTTTTGACTTTCTACTACATCATCATTATCGCATTTCAAATTTGTATTACAACTACGAAAGTTTAAATACGATTTCTGAATATTGTTAGAAAATCAAACAATAACAAGTATATGCGTACGCTTGTAACGCATCAAACTATACGAAGTCATATAAAAGCTTTTCTATACAATAATAATTTTATGATGTTGATAACGTTACTGATCTAGCACAAATTTGTCATTTATTATTGTTTTTAAACTTAAAGATTCTTACGTCACTGTAATGTTAAAGAGAATAGTGTTACTGTAATATGTATACAAAAACTTTACATCAACGAAACTAAAATAAATAAATTTGATATTAAAATGTTACGAGAATTTTACTTAACAGGATTCTGTCCGCCTGCAATAGCTTAGCTGAATTGTTTTAAAGACGTTAATTTGATAACGATTCACAAGCAAAAAAAAATGCAATTGCTTCCACATCTACACTGTTAAATTAATTCGACTTCAAGCAATTTTTAGTATCCGTATTATAGAGATGTTTATATACACACAGAAATAAAGGTTGAAGACCGAATATCTTAGTTTTGAACATACAGTTGCGGATGCTCCGAACTTGTTTTGAAAAATATTTAAAATATGGTATCAGTTGCATCGCAACAGGTATATCACCATTTTTCAGTCAAAAAGAAAATTGTTACTAAGAGAGTAACAGAACTTAACACCTTTCTATAAAATAGAGTTAAAGTGTATAAATCATCTCTTTGGTTATCATTACTCCGGCCATGCCATTGGGACGATAGAAGAGTTTGCGATTAACACGGTGCAAGAAATAGTAAGGACTTTAACCACTCTTTCGTAGTTAGAAATAACCACTTAAAGTTTGTACGATTATTACGCGCTTAACTTGGGTGTCTTCATTAAAATTTTTAATAGTACATACATTTTCCAATTGTTATTACTTTCCCCACCCTTTTTTACATCATAAAAATCTATAACTAATTAGCCATTACGAATTTTGACTTGTATATGCAAAAGATTTTTGCATTTTTTCATACCTGTTCCTATTAAAAATTCTTAAAGTTCTTTGAGTTCCTCTTTTCTTTGTCGTTAGAGAAATTTCGATATTCCTCCTTAAGAGCTTATGTTTTCAAATCTCACTCCAAAAGAATTTATTGATATTAAGTGCAATAATTATGAAAATACTCATTTTTTCATTTGAGTATGAGAAAAATAAACTCTGTTTTAAATTTAAAATAATATAATATGTTTGAGTTTGTGAGAATAAATATCATTCAACCGTTTTTTATATTCACTTTTGAATAGTGCACTAAAAAAGTATATATAAAATACAAATCAGTTAAAAAAATTATTTGTTCGAAAATTCTCTGTTGAAAATTTTGTTATGTCAAATCACGTTTGAAATGTAATTAATCTTTGTTTTTCATTATCAACGCTATTGGGGGTCTTGTGATTATTAACTCCTATGATGTGAGCCTCCATAAGTGTCGTGGCCTTTTGATAATTAAAGCCGCTTGAAGATAACACTAAATGTCGTTCTTTCATATAAAATAATATGTAGCTTTGTAGAATTTTACACAATATTCTTACTTAATGGCGTGTCCAGGTTAAGATCTCTGTTTAATTGGATATTTTTTGGAACAGCCTTTTCCGTAAGTTCGTTAAGTGACTAGAACAATAAAATATATCATATATTTAATTTATTTTGACTAACATATAATGTGTGGTTGTTTAATTTTATACCTTAAATCCTAATGTGTCGAGCATAGCAACAACGTCTGTTTTCCTAGATCCTATATGACGACTAGGAAAGTTCGACTTTTTTGCAAGTAGAATGTCGTCCTTTGTTGCAAATTTTCGAATACTATTAGTAAACGTACTTCTACTAACACGAGTCAAAAATAACGACACTGATTTAACTTGCAACTTATGCATTTCTAAGGTAAATGTAAGTTATTTATTACAAAAATAACGCTGCGCTGTCTTCTTACTGTCAATTATAGACAATGACTAAATTCGTCTCTTAAAATGAATACTAGACTAACCGTTGGACCGATGATTAAAAGAAATTAAAAGCATCTCTCTTTTCGAATTCTTATCTGTAGCTCTGTGAATTGTTTTTCAGAGAGCATATGCACATATTCTCGAATGTCAACTCTTGTCAAAGAGACTGAGTTTATTATAAGTAAACCGCTGCTTGGATGAGGTTGAAGTGCAATGAGTCCGAAAACTAGTAGATCATTGTCGTCTAGTGATGGGCTGTATCTGGATCTATTGGTGACAAACAAATGATTTACAGTCTGGAAAACTTTGATGAATGTGTTCACACGTATCTGAAAGAGCCCCCTTGCCAAGTTTTCCGAGGCTTTTTACTAGACAATGGAGAAGATTGACAAGTACCTAATACACATGGACAATGTGATGATTTTTTTTATAGCATGCTGTTATTAACTTACTTCACGTGTAAAATAGATGCTGCGTTCAAGGTTTAAACTCTAGGACAGTTTACTGGCGTAGTGGGTAGAGTGCGATATTCATACACAGAATGTCTAGGTTCGATTCCCGGCTAAACACCTGGAATTTTTCACGGCACCACCTCTTTCGAGCTGCTGACAACACTCAAAGAGTTACACTGTATAAAAAAGCTCCTCAAACTTCGCCGTTCGGAGTTGGCAAAAAACTGTAGGTCCTTTCTACTCGTGAGAGAGGGTAGTTCCCTCTGGACTGTCGGGCCATACAATTATTGTTATTATTAAGTCGTTATTATTAAGACCGACTTTAGTCGGCAAAAAGTCATATAAGACAGTGCATGACAACAACTTCTTCCCTAAATAGTGTTGTTTATTGGTGAACCTTGCATTTTTTTCACTACAGAAGCTATCCAATTTTCGATCATTTAAAAACAGCGTTGGTACACATAGACTTCGCGGCAAAGCACTTTAATTTTTTCTAGTTACTGACACTCAAGATGTGGTAAATGTCTACTAAAAAAACTTCTTAATTTCTTTCAAAATCGGTAAAAACCGCAAACTCCTTCTACTTGAGTTAGGTTACAAAATTCAAGATGGTATTTTTGCATTTGTACAATTCCGAAACACAGACATCCAATCAAATGACAAAATAAACTGTGGATTGTTTGGCTAAGAAATTTTGCACAATAAAACAAATTTATATCGATGAATCTGTATATGTTTCTATTTTCTGGGCGAATTTTTACCTTGTACACATTACTTTGGTGTTTCCACGGCAGTTTCTTGTGACGGTAGCTACGGTAGTTCCGGCAAAATAATTATGAATATTAATCTTATATACGGTGAGCACAGCAGTTTTGTTTCTTTTTTTTCTTTATTTCCTCCTATACCTATCAAACATTTGTACGTCGTAAGGAACTAGGGAGAACGATTCATTACTTTTCCACACCAAAACATAAACTCTACAAATTTTCATTTTCATTTAATTTTATTGATTTTATAGTTAACTCCGGGTGACAGCCAATTTCCCATACCTTAATCAGTTAGAGAACAAATCCCTAAAAGAACAGTATGGCTCTATGAGAAAGCCAACTGGAGTGGCCTAAACAACATCTTTAGGGGTTTAACTAGTCACTATGTTTCCTCGATAGTGACGTTAATGCCGCTGATAATATGACTACAAAATAATTTTATTGGGTATGAATCCTTCATTCCTCGCTGAGTGAAGAGTATCAAACCTAAGACAAACGCGTGCTATGAGTTGAGCTGCAAAGAGGCTATCAGGCTGAGAGAAATAAGCTTCCGGACTTTCAAAGCCAACCGGAAGAAGTTCAAAGGACCCGAAATGAGTGCATTAATAAGACGTGTTAAATTCTCCTATGATCAAAAGTTGAGGCAAAAAGTGTTGCATTGTCCCAAGGGCAGCAAAAACTTTTGATCATTCGTAAAAACGCGTACTTGAGAGCGTAAACTTTCCCAAGCGACAAGTCCATTTTTGCACTCGTACACTTGCAAGAGTACTTAAAGATCTAAACTTGCACAAATCCGCTGGCCCGGATGGTATCTGAAATATCCTAAAACCCGGAAGCTTCTTAGTGAACGGCAATACGGCTTCCGCTCATCGAAAAAATGAAACCAATCTTTACACAATGTACGAGAAAGCAAAATCGTTGCGCTTGATATTTCAAACACATTTGACAGAGTCTGGCATCAGGCTCTCTAGTCGAGAATGCGTGCTTTTGGTGTCGATGAATCTCTTCTTCAATGGATTAAAAATTATCTTTCGAACCGTTCAATACAAGTTGTATTGGATGTGTTCAAGTCTGATATTCACCATGTTAACACTGGTGTTGCCCAGGGCTCCGTTTTGTGTCCGACACTCTTCCTCATTTTTATAAATGATCTTCTGTCTGTCACTTCTAATCCAATTCACGCCTTCACTGATGACAGTACCCTCAGCTTTTCATGTTCGATACTCGGCTCTCTACCCTCCTCTTCGGACATAGACTTGGAACGGCAGCTTATTTTAAACTCAACAAATTCCGATCTCGACAGCATAATTGATTTGGGTAAAAAGAATAGGATGGAATTTAATGCTTCCAAAACTCAGTGCTGTCACTCAAGCGATCTCAAAATAACCAGCCATTATCTATGAACGGCTCCTGCTCTTCCTCCCATTGTCTAAAACTGCACCTACTAGATAGAATCCAACAGCGAGCGCTAAAACTTATTAGCAAAGTCAATCGACTCGCTAGAACATCGACTAAATGTCTTTATCGCTATTTCAATAAAAATGCCCTAATGAGTTAGTCAGCTGTATTTCTCCTTTACAAGAATTAACGTCTCGTTAGGAATGCTCATCCGTATAACCCTAAGATCACCTTCGGACGTACAGTTAAGTTTAGAAACTCGTTCTTCAGCCGCACCACACGAATATGGAATGCTCGGTTATCTATCGAACTGTGAGTGCATGAAATGTTATGAAGCAATACATTCAGGTTTCAGTTAACATTTTCATTAGTACAACGAGTATAACGGATTATAAAAGAATTTCAACCTATTCCACCTAAACAAATACCATAAATTGATGCATAAAATACAATACATATGCCTTAAACTAGCATATGTATTGTATTTTATGCATCAATTTATGGTATTTGTTAAAATACAACAAATATAGCCAATACTCCGAAATCTTCCGGATATAGTTTAAGCTTCTTCTTCTTGTGGCGCTACAGTCCGGGGTGGACCTGGGCCTCAACCAGCATGCCTCTCCAGCCAGCATTATCTTCACCAGCTGTCTTCAGTTGCGCACTCCAAGTTGGTTGAGGTCCTTTTCCACTTGTGTGCGCCACCTTAGTCTAGGTCGTCTTCTGTTGCTGTTGTTGTCCCAATGGCTCGGATTCAAAGACTTTTTGGGCCGGAGCAGTGGTGTCCATATGCTCTAAATGGCCTAGCCATCTTAAGCGTTGTATCCGTAGAGGCTTAACCAGGCGCATATCGCTGTACAGCCAATACAGTTCGTCCTGTTTTAAATAGTTCTGTGGACAGTCCGTCCGCTCTAGCAGCATTGTTCGACTTCAGCTTAGATATTGCTATCTTAACCTCGTCTAAGTCGGGAGGACGGAATTCTTTTCTAACATCGTCCAAATCGATTGGAACATTCTGCCTAACAGCGGGATTTGGGCCGTCATCGCCTTTAAGAAGTCTATAGAAATGATCCTTCCAGATTCTCCGCACAGACTGCGACTCTACTACGAGTTGTCCGTTTTGGTCCCGGCAGGTCTCAGTCCGAACCTTGTATCCTCCAGATAGCTGTTTTACCTTTCGGTAAAACTTTCAGACTTCATTCCTGCCATAACACCTTTTCATTTCCTCGACCGCGCGCTTCTCTTGCTCCTTCTTTTTCCTTCTGAGAAGCCGGTGCTCTTCCCTTCTTCTCTGTTCGTAGAGCTCACTAACAGACCTCGTTGTTCGATGCAGCGTCACCTTATATGCGTCTTGTTTAGCTGCGTGCTCTTGCCTGCACTCGTCGTCAAACCATGAGTTCCTTCTGGGTGGTGACGTGAAACCCAGCACATCAGTGGCAGCTTCTTTAATGGCTTCTTGACAACGTTTCCAGTCTTCTTCTATGCTTAGTGCAGGCAGCGTCGAACTCTGAGCGAGTTTCAGGGAGACTCGGTTGGCAAAGTTCCCAGCAATCGACTACGATTGTAGCTTTTCGACTTCAAACCGTTTTGGCCTGTCTCGACTCAGTTGTTCTTTCGATATCCGGGTTCTTACCTTGGCTACGACAAGGTGATGATCCTAGTCGATGTTTGCACCACCACGTCGATTGCAAAGTAATCAATCTGGTTGACGGTTGATTGATCAGGAGCTTGCCAGGTCCCTTTGTAAATGTTCAGGTGTGGAAACCGCGTTCTAGCCACAGAGAGGCTCCGCCCCGATACCAACAGTTGATGATTGATTGGCACCGGCTGAACAGAGGATGTGACGACATGTGTTATATCAAAACTTCCACCCTCTGACTCAATAACTGTATCCAGTACTACTTAGGCATCTTCAATACAGTTAAAATTCTTGGGTCTATGTTGCACTTAGTTTCACAAGTTGTAAAAATGCGATTTGATTTCCATTTTACTGTATGATTCAATTTCTTTACACAGCAATTGTTCTGACGCTACTGTATCTCATCGCAATCTGATGGACATCTCTTAAGGAAAGCACACACCGCAGGCTACCAAGCCAAGTGCAGGGGCTAGCCAAGGTCTCTATAAGCGCTTAAATTAGTAGTTCTTCTGTGTAACATTTTTCCTCTGTTTTGTAGACCATACGAAAAGTAATAACAGACCATTCAGTAATCAGACTCAAGGTCGTTAAACTGTAGTCCTGTTTAAAGTAAGCCAATTTGAAATTCTAACGGCTTAACTCTTTCTACCTTCATATACCAGAAAGTTCAAGTTAGGACCTTGTTTTCATATCATCGACATGGAACTTCTGCATACGAGTATACAGACTCTCACTGTTTATACACAAATAGATGAAGACAATGTATATGGCAGGGGTGCAGTTTACTTCTAAACTTTCTTTCAACTCTCTTTCAACAACATAGTTTTTTCTGACTAAAGAATAATGTCGATCAAGATCAAGTGCCACCAACAGCTACACAGCTGGTTTTGTATGACAACAGAAAACTGTCCGCGAGGTGATGTAGGCACAATGACGACAGTAAATCGTACGTTTTTAAATGAAATGAAGAAGAGTTACGGATAACCAACCTGAGAGTCTCAATTATTGGTGTTTTTGCGTAGTCATCAGCTGTGCGTAGGTCATCAGCTGTGCTAGCACTTATAGGAACCGATTGCACAGTTATTATGCACATCATTTGAGACATTATCAACGCTTCCGCTATTTTTTAATTTTGTCATACCTTTACGACTTGTTTGCATTATCGGTTGATTGAAACAATCATATTTAGAAGTGGCTACTTTCGAATCCCATTTCATAGATAGTATTAAGAATTTTTACACGTTTTTTTTGGGTCCTTAAATTTTTCAATCTGAATAGAAATTTAAGTTTTAAACAAATTTTTAAATTTAATTTGATTGTCCAGCTCAAAGCCCAGATCTAAACTGAATCCTCTCTCTCCATTTCAAAACTCACCAAGGGCTATTACTATCATCCTTAACTGTGCTATTTGGAAAGCACGCAAGAGTCATGAAAATAAATCGCGGCGAACTATTGTACTGGACTGTGCAATAGCCTGCCAAAATCAAATTTAGAAAGCGAGAAATCTGTGGAAGTTCTCCATATTTAAACTTGAAGTAAAAGTGGGTCACGACACTTTAAGTATAGTAATATCGTTATTAAATATAGTTAATTTTTTGTTTTGATTTACTTGAATAATTTTATAGAATTTAAAAAATAAATAAAGTATAAATCGTTTCGCATAGTTGTTGCAAATTTTTGACTTTTGCCTAAAGAAAAAAAACAACGTGTTTTCAGGTTCAAGCGACTATATATGTTTGTGTATATATACTTGTATATCTGAGGAAAAGCAAAAGAGCTTAACAGTAACATATGTATGTACATTGAAATATTCACGCGAAAACTCGGGCAAACTATTATTCGTTTAGAAATACATACTTATAGTAGCTTTTCACCAATTCTCAAATCTGACCTTTGCAATAAGCAAGAAGTGGTCGAAGTTAGAAGGACGGACGGAAGTTATTTCCATTGTATATTGTATATATAAATTAAACTTACGCAAAAAACTACTTTTACAGAAGTAGCGGCAACCCTATTTTAGAAGGAGCTGTCTTAGCAACATCAGCTATCTCTTCTGCTCACATTTCTTCTCTTTACATACACAAGAAAAAGATAAACATATTTATTTACGGAAGCAGTTGAGAGAGAGATTTTCCAATTGTCAGAAATCTAAAAGATGGCGAGGTGTTAGGTGGTGTTTCTCTGCGGTGCATCGCGAATTGCACAATAAAAAAGGAACATTTTCATAAAATTTTCACGAAAACGGTCGGATTGCTAAACTCTGTGTTGCCGATTGCGTGAAAGTATTTGTCAAAATATCTTTGAAATCGTTGTTGATAATGTGGAAAAGTGCAATAAAGTGAACATCTGTGCTGAAGCATCTTGGATATATCTTTTTCAGTTTTTTATTTATTTATTTTTTTGGAGTAACGGCGGTAGGAGGGAGTTTTTCATTGCTTTGCTGTTGTGTTCTCTAGCTGATAATATTTTTGTTACTGGTTAGCTTTAATCCACGTCTTCGTCCTCCGCCGTCCGAATTTACTCCCACTCTTTCAAAAAAACAAAAAAAAATCGCTCTCGTCGCGTTGCACAAATAACCAACCTTTTAATAATTAGGTGATTCTTTTTTCTTGTACGTTGTTGTATAGAAAGCTTCCGTTTTTGCTTTATTTTAAAACAAAATTATTAATCTTGGTTTTATGCTCAGCAGTGAAAAACGAATTCTCTGCCTTATGTTATAAAATAAGTAAAACTGGGTGCGGATCTCATTTCTGGATTGTGGTATTCATCGGAATTCGTAAGCAAAACGAACACTATAACAACCATCTCGATTTCGTCCCTTGATTCGGGTGAACTAAAAATTATTGGATTAATAGACGGCCTTGTATGCACCTTTAAGGTAAGTTTACTGGTATGCACAAGATAAAAGTATATTATGTAATCAAAAGCCAAAAATGTTATATTTCAAAAAATATTTAGAACGGAAAATAGAAAACTTTTCTCTTCCGCAAGAGAAACACTTTAAAGTTGTAATAGGGAGTGGTATTTTACACATACAATTCCAAAACTATTAAATCTATTGAACATCTACGGATATCTAAATATATATTTATGTATTTATTTATATATATGTATATCAGCATATTGTATCTGTACACATACATATATGTATTGTATGTATATATATATTTTTTTTATATATATATCACATTTGATATGTTATTCATACTCTTTGTGGCAATTTTACATTATGTAAAGCGATTGAAAAAAGGAAGGAAATTATATTCCTAAGCGAAAACTATAGTGGGCTAAATATAACCACCCACGCTGCTTAATAGCTTCGTTTGTTTAGTCATACTTTATGCCCGTGTGTTTTCTGTTGTTTTTAAAAAGCGGCGATCAGTTCAATCATCAAAATTCAGGAGAAATCATGACCAGGCAATGTTATCAACGTAAAATATCATTCTTTTATTTGATAAGTTTTGAGATATAGAATGAAATTTATACCTTTTTTAAATTGTGCAGGTTACTTTAGCCGAAATTAATGAACGATTTTTGGCATGCACTTAAATGTAAGCTGTTCCGTGTATACAGTTAAGAGTATTTTTTAAACTTATTTTGCATATGTGCTTTGAATAAATAAAAAAAGTTTATTTTGATTCCATTACACTGATTCATTTTATGCGAGAGGGTAGGAGTTGTCGGATAATACTCGTAGGCAAGGTACTGCCTTTTAATATTCAAACACACACATGTGTACCTATAAGATAAGAAATTGAAAATGAATTTCTTTTAGATATGTGTACACCGACGAATCAGAGTGTAATCGTTGTTTACAAGGTATACCGGTATGAAGTGAGCGTCAAGATACAAATATCTCGATAGGGAACATTTGTTGTGAACGAGCCCTTATTTTTTGTTTGTTTGCTATGACATCTGTGAAAAATATTTAGTATACATCAAGTTACTGAACAGGTAACATCATATTTTTTCTTCGTGTTAAAAATGTCGAATTTTGTACCAGAAAGTGATGATTTGCGGAAAGCATTAATTTTTTGTTTTCATTTGAAGAAAAGTGCTGCAGAGTCAAATCGAATGCTTGTCGGGGCATATGGTGATCATGCTCTATCAGAAGCGACATGCAAAAGATGGTTTCAACGGCTCATAAATAATGATTTTGATGTGAGAAATGAAGAACGTGGTAGACCACCAAAAAAGTTTGAAGACGCCGAATTGCAAACGATATTGGATGGAGATGACACTTTGAGTCAAAAGCAAATGGCAGCAATGTTAAATGTTGCACAACAAACAATTTATGACCGTTTAAAGGCTATGGGAAAGATCCAAAAGTGTGGAAAATGGGTGAATGAAAGACGGATGGAAAACCGAAAAAACACTTGTGAAATTTTGCTTCAAAGACACGAAAGAAAATCGGTTTTGCATCGGATTGTTACTGGCTATGAAAAATGGATTTATTTTAGAATCCTAAATGGAAAAAATCATGGGTTAATCTGGGACAACCATCAACATCGACTGCAAAACCAGATCGATTCGGCAAGAATACAATGCTGTGTGCTTGGTGGGACCAGAAAGGTGTGCTGTACCACGAGCTTTTAAAACTTGGTGAAATCGTTAATACTGATCGCTACCGACAAAAAATGGTCAATTTGAACCATGCATTGATCGAGAAACGACCAGAATGGGTAGGAGACACGGCAAGGTAATTTTGCTCCATGACAATGCACCAGCACACAAAGCAAATCCGGTCCAGGATACAATCAAAACACTTGGCTTGGCTCCTTCCGAATACCATTTGTTTTCATCGATGGGACAAGCAGCACTTGGATTTCTGCGAGGAGGTCGAAAATTGGGTGTCTGATTGGTTTACTTTAAAAAACGGACAATTTTATTGGCGTGGTATTCACAAATTGCCAGAAATGTGGTCAAAATGTGTAGAAAAGAATGGCCAATACTTTGAATAAAATGTTTTTACTTTCCTATCAATAATAAGTGTTTTATTTTAAAAAAAATCGTTCAAAATTCATCATTTCATACCGGTTTACCTGGTAATATAATCACGGATTTCAGTGTTTTGGAGAAATGTAAACAAACGTTGTCAAATACAGCTTTATGGGTTGATTCACCAAAATCGTTTTTCCGAAATATTTATTTTCGAACATTTTAGCATATGTATGTACACTCAATTCTCTTTTTATGCGGTAGATACGTTCCAAAACTGACCGCACAAAAAAAAATCGCATAAAAAAATACACTAATGTAGTGTAAAAGAAGGAATGTGTTTCATTATTTTCAAAAACGAATTAATTACATTATATAATTAGGGTTACGTTCCAAAATGTCATATTTTTGGTTCATAGGACCAAAAAATCGCAAAGAAAAGTCGATATCAACTAATAAAAAATGAGGATACCTGAGAATTTTTGAGCAGAGTATAAAGTTTTGATAATTTCAAATCAAATACATAACATTACTTTATTTTTAATTAAATTTATTTATTTCACATTACTTTAATTAGTAGTTTTATAAAAATTTTATAGTTAGTCATTTTCTTCACTTTCTGATAACACCCGCAACCTTTTGTGAACTGGCGCGAAATCATTATCATCACTGGAATAGACAGAGTATATTTAAAAAGGGGAACCCCATACAAAATACTATAGAAAAACAACGCATAACTTCAAAATCTTGTACAAAAAAGTCAGAATTAGATTCTCAGGAAAAATCGCATAACTTCAAAACCGCATAAAAAAGATTCGCATAAAAAGAGAATTGAGTGTTTATATGTATGAATTTTAAATATGCTGCAACGAAGTTGTAATTATCTATTTTATTTTATTAGATGCCTTACACAGTATATAATTACTTGTTTTATTAGAAAGAGTCTATTGTACTTCTATACATGAATGATAGTCATACAATTTCTGAGGTGTAATAATGCGTTTAATTCAGTGATTTTTATTATTTTTGCCAAGTCTAGAATGATTCGTTTTTTGGTAATAATTCAATAATAACTTTCTATGTGTTATATGAACTGTTCAATTGTTTTGCCTCTAAGTTCAAAACCACTTGTACTAATTTTCATTTACTCAAATCACAATATCACTTATTTGGTTTGATAGTTTTCTTGATCATTATAGCAATCCGTAGTAATATTTGCATTTGTATCTTAATTCTGAATTTTCAACCAGTCATGCAAACATTTGTGTGTGTCAGTTAAGGAAGCAAATATGTTTCCTTCATACACGGCTTATTTCATTTAACTTTTAATTTTTATTTTAAATATATGAGAAATGTGTATGTTATCCAATTTTGTTTTTCCTTTCCCGCGCCCATAGGTAAGCCAATTTGATCATCTTTTTTAAATGTCTTTTCTCAAATATTTTTTTTAATGTATAGTATATTCTGAATAAATATTATAAAAGAATAAAACAAAATTGCTATAATTCAGTATTTGATGAAAAGAAATTTCGAAAAGAAACATATATTTCTACCAGAATTTTGCCGAATTTTTTCGGCTACGATGCCAAGTGAATATTCTGAAACACACAAAACAAACCTGTCACAGACGAGAAAGCATGGATTTGTGTTATGGTATGGGGATTAAAAGTATCGAAAGTTTAAATTTAGGCTAAAATGGACAAAAAAAATAAATCGATATTCTTCAAAGAAATTTGCGCCATTGGGTGGAAAAATTGACCTACCTTTGGAACTACCTTTTCCTCAGGATAAAACCCCAAAACACGCTCCCGTATAATTGTTGATGGTTGTTTTATAACGTCAGGAACCAATTGAAATGACATGACAATCACCGGATATAAATAAATATTATAGGTTGAGATAAAAATGTGCTTGAAAAAGTTACTTTATAAGAAACCGAAGTTTAAAAAATAAGGGAAAGGAATCCACTCTCACACTCACTGAAAATTTGCTGAAATCTATGCCTCGTCGCTTTAAAGCTGTAACTGATGGTAAAGTCTTTCATACAAAGTACAGTACACATTTTTCTAGATACTGAAATTGTTTTACGCATCAACAATGCCTATTTTCTCATAAACGGCGAATTAAATTTGGATGCATAGAGGACTAGGCAAATCTATGGCACAATTTTACTGAAAAATTTAGTTGTTACTATGTAATACAGCGAAATGAATCTGAAATGATACTTATTGTAGATTTCGTATTAGAAAAGGTGCGTTAAATGTGATCCATTTAAGATAAACCTGCTTCTCTTAGTCATCAAATACGAGTCTCCTTAATAAGCAATTCATTCCGTATACTAACGTAAATTTCATCTACAATTTATTACAAGAGTGTGCAGTGCTTTATTTAGACAAAAATCCAATCTAGTAAATGTAGGGATTTATTTCAAAATGTGGTTAAAATATCCATGGGCGTCTATTAAACGTAAAGGAGAATAGCGCGGGAACATTTTCCGCGCGTTCAACATATTATTGGGGTAACTTCCACAACGTGTGCATGTTTAAATGTGAGGCAAATTCACCGTTTATATACTTTTCGTAAAAATTGTTCCCACAATATCAAATGTATGTTAACTACTTTAAACCATCATTTAATCATAAAAAACAGTTTCAAGAAGTATTGGCTCATGATCATTTGGTTTACACAACTAAAAAGAAATGAGAAGCTTAAAAAAAATAAAGAGGAATTGTTTACATCTTTCTTATTACCGCAATGTTCGTAGTCACCCTGCCTTTATTATTTAGCATAATTCATAGTTTTTTCTTTAAATTTTTATTTAATAATATGTTTTCTTTTTGAATTAAATTGGATATTAATGTAAATACGTTTTTCATGAAAAAACGAAGACAACGTTCAATTGAGATAGAATACTGTAGGAAATTTTTAAAACAAATTATAAAACTTTTACTGATTAAAAAAGACTTTTTCCAATTTGTTGTTCTGTTCACTGTTTTCCACATGCATGGTCGAGTACGTGTAAATATGAAAAATTCATATTCAAATAAAGTACTTGTATGAGTAGGTAATTTTTCTTCTCTGTAAGAAATTATTCCTAATAGAGACCATCGGGGTCCCCTACTTTCTAATTACTTTTCGAAAGCAGCTTTACATAGTGACTGACTGGACTGAAAGAACTTTTAAGTGCTAATGAAGCACTTATATTTGCCTGAATATTAGTGAAGTATAACAAAATTCTTCAGAAATTATTCTGTGCTGGTAAATTCGGTCAGGGACTGGCAAGATTTTTTCAGAGAGCTTCACGTTGGCAATAAAGGAAATGATGACGATGCAATAAAGAAATTACGAAAGCTTCTTCAAATAAGGGTCAAGATACTTGCGTATAATATGTAACGTTACATTTGCCTTTTAATTTATTTTTTGGAAATAGTGTCGTTAAGTAAACATCGAGAATAATTTTTGTTTTTTGTAACTTTTGTTTTTAAAACTATTTGGTATCTTACAAAAATATGCTTCAAGAAAATATATATTTATATTTCATCATAATTATAAATGGTACTTCTGTTCAGTTGCTCTCGGTGTAGTAAATTCACTTTAGAATGGAATTTATATGTGTATCAGTAGTAGTAGGAGTTAAGGTTGTGTGAAACGGGAAGAGAAAAGTGAAAGACACCTTGTAAATGTTTATAGATTAAGTTTTTAATCAAACAATTTCTAGATTTACAATATTTGAATAACTTAATTATTAATCCTATATTAATTTAAATACAATCCAATTGTGTTTTTCTTATTTCTGTTGATATTTGCGTTTTAAGTAAAGTGAATTAATATAAAATATTTCTTAAAAATTATTAAATAGTATAATTCATGTCTAGAGCGCATACATACAATCCTGAAACTAGTTTGGGGATAAGTGGGTTTTAAAAGATTTTAATAATTTACTTAGACGGCACAAATTAGTTCTAAGAGACAACGTTTTATACGTAAGTACTTTAGCACCAACGGTCCTTTTCAAATAGGAATCAAAATGGATTTGACTTATTCAGTCCACAATTAACCAATTAAATCTTGTCACTGTCTCCGATTCAAAAATTTTTTGGTCCGGAGCTGTGGTCTCCATACGCTCTACATGGTCTAGTCATTTTAAGTGTCATAGCAAGCGAAATTCTGCGTTTGATTCGGTAATGTTTAAGATATTGTGGTTATGAAAGTTATAATACACAATCAACATAATGAGATTCTGGTCCTCTGGAATGTTCTTAAGGACTGAAGCTGTTCGGTCTCAACAAACATACTCAAGTGATGAGGAAAAAACGAGTGAAAAAATATGTCTTAAGCAACTTGAATTACTCATTTTCCTGTTGCGATTTTATTTAAGTCTTTCTCTAATTTTACAATATCTCTTCATTTTCCTCAAATTTAGTAGTCAAGCTTACTAGGCTTGTTGCCTTCCACCCACATAACTGTGCAAGCCTGAACAATTTACACACATTTTATTAATAACAGATTACTTACAAGAAATAAAAAAATAATGTTTTTTTTTATTTTTTTTTTTAAAGTTTTTAAGCTGTCATGCTTTCAGCATACTTTTATTATGCTTTGGAAAACTAGATAGCTACACCCAACATTAACGTAATTCAAGTTAAACCTTTCATAAAACTGTTACCATTTCTGACTGGAAGTTTATAGAATTACCGTAGGCTAATGCCTAGACTTGTCCCAGTGGCCAGTCTCAATAACTTTCCTGTCACAACTCTACTCATATTTTTCAGAAAATTATCGGTTCATATATATGCAGAATAGAATCCAAAATTTGTTTCTTTCCATTTAAACGAGGAAGCCTCTGACTTATAGCTCCCGATTCTAGAACAAAAGAAAAAGATCTCGATAGACATCTACAACTTCAAAATTTAACTAGAAAATGTTGTATATTTGCCTATCTTGTGAAGAGAATGGTCTGTTGCACAAGCCTACATCAACGAATAGTTATTGAAAATGTGCACTGGCAAAAAAGGAAGGATTTAAATGAAAGTTGATGAGGTTTCCGAGAATCACATGAGGTACAAGAAGACAGCAATTAATAAATTATTAATATATACATATATATAAGGTTGTCAAATATCCTTTTTGTCTTTTGAATTTTCCGGCTATGTACAAAGCGCTACAGAAAGGACTTGACATAACCTATAAAACGACGCTATGCATGGGTTGGATATTGGGTTCGACAGTTATAGACGTGTAAACATGGAGTTCACTAACGCCGAAATTCGCGCTATTTTAATGTTTTCCTTCGTTAAAGACAAATCTGCTAGAAAAACGTTCCGTGAGAATAAAATTGTTTTGGGGGATGGTACTCTATCACTTCGAACCGCGGAGGAATGGTTTCGACGATTCAGAGCCGGTGAAAACGACACAAACAGTGGCCAAGTCGGGATTGACGGCCAGGAAAGTTTTGCTGTATGTTTGGTGGGATTGGAATCATCCACTATGAGCAGCTCCCATATGGCCAGACGCTTAATTCTACCATATACTGCGAAAAACTGAACCGCTTGAAGCAGGCGATCGACCAGAAGCATCCAGAATTGACCAACAGGAAGGGTGTAGTGTTCCACAAGAACAACGCCAGACCACACACTTCGTTGATGACTCGTCAGAAGCTACGGGAGAACGGATGGGAGATTTTATCGCATCCACCATATAGCCCGAACACAGTACCAAGTGATTACTACCTGTTCCTGTCCATAGCGAACGACCTTGGTGGTGTGTTGAATTCAAAAAAGGCTTTTGAAAAGTGGCTGTTCTACGAGGGGGATGTTATGAAGTTACCGTCTAGATGGAAACAGATTATCGAAAAAAAACGTCGCATATTTGAACTAAATCCGATCACTGTAACACTTTTATGAAGCATTGAATGGCGCAAAAAAGCGAGAGAGAGAGAGATATTTGACAACAGTTTATAACAATGCGAACATTGACAGGAATTGAAGAAAAATACTGAATTCACAATTGTCATATATGTATACGACCGATCACATCTTTATTTAAGTCATTCCGATGCCCTTACGTCGTGAGCCCCAGATACTATAATGTTTGACTTTCTGTCAGTGTCTTTATTGCCTTCAGAGCTCAAAGGGAGTAAGTAAGACCAATTTTTGCAATTCATATTTAAATTAAAATCAACATAAATAGTTGTTTTATTGTTGTATTTTTAAAAATAAAGCTTTGATTGAGACTTAAAATTACCTGAAAGGGGATAAATAGGTTTGAGTATAAAAATATGTTTCAAAAACGTTCTATTTCGTTTTACTATTTTTAGTCATCAACAGCTATGCAGTGACACTCGTAATATCCACTAAAATCACCTCTTAGAAAATTTTAATTGTATTATAACCATTCAACAAATAGAACAAAGTGTTTCTTAATTATAAGGTAAAAAACATACGATTTTTTATTATGTAATGATGCAGTTTAAGATAAAATATTTATTTTTATTATAGTAATTGAATAACGTCATATTAGTCCTCATGACGTCATAAAAATAATATTTTTAGACAAAGGCAATTGAATTCAGTGCGTCCTCTTTCCCCGTTCTTATTATTACCAGATATTGCAACCCGCTTGAACATACTGCTATCGCTTATTGTACTTATGACAGGAACATGCAGCCGAGTACATTTTTTTTGTCGCCGCCGTTGAACAGTTTGAATACATTTTTTCCAAATTATTTTCATTGACAGCAGCTATAGTATCAGTTTTTCGTTTTCGTTCATTCCTTATTATTGGTTAGATCGGAAGATCCGCTGCATTAACTATTTTAAATTTAAAACTTCATTGCTCAATTTTCACGAAATTAGCTCGAAAACCAAATAAACTTTTAAGTCGAGGACTTTTATATGTTCTCAAAGAACTCTATATTTTGTCACTATATTTTGATCAATCCATCTTATTTTTGAATGAAAAAAAAACATAAGATTGCGTATTTCTTATACAGTGGCGAGCATAAATGTTCGAATGTTTACTGTTTTTATATTTACCTATCCATAAAATCTTTATTTTTATGTTTCATACTTTATTTATTTGTCAAAAATTTTGCACGTTTTTAATTAAAAGAAAAGCGAAAACAAAAAAATAAAACACGTTACAAAAAAAAAGTTATTTCGGTTGTTGACAACCGTCTGTCAACAACCTTCGGTGTCCTTTAGAAACTGTATTGTTGCTTACATTTCGTCTTTTTTGGGTTCTGTTTTCGATTTCTTCCGATACTTTACGCATTTTTAAAAATCACAAAAAAGTATCAAAACTTCAAACTATATTTTAAAGTAATTAAAGTAACACAGTGATGTCAGTTAAATCATCAGCGAAAAAAATAGCAGATAACGGTTTGGCTAGTTTGCAAAAGTGTTCGAACAGGGTGATGGCGTTTGGTTGTTTTGTTTTCGCTTTTCTTTTAATTAAAAATGTGCAGAATTTTAAACAAATAAATTAATTATAAAACATTAAAAAATGGTTGTATTCCGTTTAAAAATAAAGATTTAATGGATAGGTAGATATGAAAACAGTAAACATATGAACATTTATGCTCGCTAGAAAAACGTTCCGTGAGAATAAAATTGTTTTGGGGGATGGTACTCTATCACTTCGAACCGCGGAGGAATGGTTTCGACGATTCAGAGCCGGTGAAAACGACACAAACAGTGGCCAAGTCGGGATTGACGGCCAGGAAAGTTTTGCTGTATGTTTGGTGGGATTGGAATCATCCACTATGAGCAGCTCCCATATGGCCAGACGCTTAATTCTACCATATACTGCGAAAAACTGAACCGCTTGAAGCAGGCGATCGACCAGAAGCATCCAGAATTGACCAACAGGAAGGGTGTAGTGTTCCACAAGAACAACGCCAGACCACACACTTCGTTGATGACTCGTCAGAAGCTACGGGAGAACGGATGGGAGATTTTATCGCATCCACCATATAGCCCGAACACAGTACCAAGTGATTACTACCTGTTCCTGTCCATAGCGAACGACCTTGGTGGTGTGTTGAATTCAAAAAAGGCTTTTGAAAAGTGGCTGTTCTACGAGGGGGATGTTATGAAGTTACCGTCTAGATGGAAACAGATTATCGAAAAAAAACGTCGCATATTTGAACTAAATCCGATCACTGTAACACTTTTATGAAGCATTGAATGGCGCAAAAAAGCGAGAGAGAGAGAGATATTTGACAACAGTTTATAACAATGCGAACATTGACAGGAATTGAAGAAAAATACTGAATTCACAATTGTCATATATGTATACGACCGATCACATCTTTATTTAAGTCATTCCGATGCCCTTACGTCGTGAGCCCCAGATACTATAATGTTTGACTTTCTGTCAGTGTCTTTATTGCCTTCAGAGCTCAAAGGGAGTAAGTAAGACCAATTTTTGCAATTCATATTTAAATTAAAATCAACATAAATAGTTGTTTTATTGTTGTATTTTTAAAAATAAAGCTTTGATTGAGACTTAAAATTACCTGAAAGGGGATAAATAGGTTTGAGTATAAAAATATGTTTCAAAAACGTTCTATTTCGTTTTACTATTTTTAGTCATCAACAGCTATGCAGTGACACTCGTAATATCCACTAAAATCACCTCTTAGAAAATTTTAATTGTATTATAACCATTCAACAAATAGAACAAAGTGTTTCTTAATTATAAGGTAAAAAACATACGATTTTTTATTATGTAATGATGCAGTTTAAGATAAAATATTTATTTTTATTATAGTAATTGAATAACGTCATATTAGTCCTCATGACGTCATAAAAATAATATTTTTAGACAAAGGCAATTGAATTCAGTGCGTCCTCTTTCCCCGTTCTTATTATTACCAGATATTGCAACCCGCTTGAACATACTGCTATCGCTTATTGTACTTATGACAGGAACATGCAGCCGAGTACATTTTTTTTGTCGCCGCCGTTGAACAGTTTGAATACATTTTTTCCAAATTATTTTCATTGACAGCAGCTATAGTATCAGTTTTTCGTTTTCGTTCATTCCTTATTATTGGTTAGATCGGAAGATCCGCTGCATTAACTATTTTAAATTTAAAACTTCATTGCTCAATTTTCACGAAATTAGCTCGAAAACCAAATAAACTTTTAAGTCGAGGACTTTTATATGTTCTCAAAGAACTCTATATTTTGTCACTATATTTTGATCAATCCATCTTATTTTTGAATGAAAAAAAAACATAAGATTGCGTATTTCTTATACAGTGGCGAGCATAAATGTTCGAATGTTTACTGTTTTTATATTTACCTATCCATAAAATCTTTATTTTTATGTTTCATACTTTATTTATTTGTCAAAAATTTTGCACGTTTTTAATTAAAAGAAAAGCGAAAACAAAAAAATAAAACACGTTACAAAAAAAAAGTTATTTCGGTTGTTGACAACCGTCTGTCAACAACCTTCGGTGTCCTTTAGAAACTGTATTGTTGCTTACATTTCGTCTTTTTTGGGTTCTGTTTTCGATTTCTTCCGATACTTTACGCATTTTTAAAAATCACAAAAAAGTATCAAAACTTCAAACTATATTTTAAAGTAATTAAAGTAACACAGTGATGTCAGTTAAATCATCAGCGAAAAAAATAGCAGATAACGGTTTGGCTAGTTTGCAAAAGTGTTCGAACAGGGTGATGGCGTTTGGTTGTTTTGTTTTCGCTTTTCTTTTAATTAAAAATGTGCAGAATTTTAAACAAATAAATTAATTATAAAACATTAAAAAATGGTTGTATTCCGTTTAAAAATAAAGATTTAATGGATAGGTAGATATGAAAACAGTAAACATATGAACATTTATGCTCGCCACTGTATATATCACTCCTTTTGGCGTCAGTATAACCCAATTCTCTTTGCAATATACTAACAGCAATAAATCTGCAAATGTTTAAATATGCGTTTTCGTTATGTTTTTCTTTCTTTATATCCTAACAATGATGTTTTTCAAATGTGTTACCCATTAATTCTTCACTTTTAGAGGTAATATGTATATGATATCAATAAATTAATAAACGTTGCTTTGTTAATTTAACATAAAAAACTTGGCATTTTTTATATTCTTTTTTTTAAGTTTATTTTAGTTTAGTATTTAATTTAAAAGATATGGTTAAGGTACCTTATTACTACAAAATTAATACAATTGGTTACAGTAATATCACAGATCTTTTTGAAGGAAAAGCCTTTATAAAAAACCTCCATTAGACCAGAATCAACCATTGTAGAGAAAAGAGGAGTTATGTTTAGACATACGATCTTAATTACATTGGTATTGACTTTTCTTCTTTGAACCTATTTAGCGCATTTTTTCCAACTTTGTTAATAAATTGCACTCCTGAGAAATTGTCAGTCATTCATTAAACAAAATTAAAGCATTAAAATGGTTCAAAGGTGTCACAGCAAAAAATTGAAAGAATGATAAAAAGTTTTTCTATGTAAAGTGATCTAAAATATAAACTGACATCAAAGTAAATCATGGAATATGTGATAACGCGGAGTTCCCAATTTCCTACACATAAATGAATATGATAATAACATGGTAAAAAACACTCATATTCAAAAAACCCCGTGTTGTAAGATACCTTTTGCAAATTTCGAAGTTGGAGCAGTCTGGATAAATAAATAATAAATATAAATAAATTTTCTACAAAATTTTGAAGTGCTAAAATATGACTTACAAGATGTTATATATGCCTGGGGATTTCTCAATTCATTCATTTTCAATAGTTAGCGTTTTAAATGTACTTGCAAATTTTATTCTTATTTTAGTTTTTATAAAGGCCATGTTTATAAATTAAATTAAAAAAATATTACACATTTTTTTCTTTGACGTTTAATATTTGTATTGTATATTGTACGATCAGCTGCGTATACATTTTTTTAAGAAGCGAGTGTATGCATATGTGCAATATATACAATAGAAAAGTTCATTAACCCTTTAAATGTGAATGTCTCCAAAGTGAAACTACAAATTACCAAATATTACACTAATCTTTAATATTATTTATATTTATATTCTTCTTCTTCTTATGGCGCTACAGTTCGGGGTGGACCTGACCCTCAACCAACATGTCTCTTCAGCCAGCACGATTTTTGCCTAGAGTTACGCTCTGTCCAAGACGTCGATGTCGTCTTTTTTTGATGACAGCATGTAAATTGTTTTACCCTCATTTACCAGACCCATTTTGATATTGAAGGTCTCGGTGAGTTCGTTAACGATCTTGACGGAGCAGCGAGAGTTCTCCATCGTCAACCTACGCAATCTGACGAGTGTGGGGGGAATGCCAAAACTAAACATTGCAATGTATAGCTCGTCTCTATGTACACTGTCATATGCGGCTTTTAAATCGACGAATAGGTGGTGAGTGTCGATTTGCACTTTTTGGGTCTTTTCTAGGATCTGCCATGATGTTGAGATCTTGTCTATTGTGAACTTCCCTGGTCTGAAACTACGCTGCTAGGGACCTATCAGGTTATGGACAAACGGTTTCAGACGCTCACACAATACTGCCGTATGCGATGTTAAGAAGGCTGATCGATAATTGGCGCAGCCTTCTTGTGTACCGGGCAAACGACGCTGAGATTCCACTCGTCGGGTATGCTTTCCTCCTGTCATATTTTACAGATGAGCTGGTGCATGCGCCCAACCAGGTCTGCGGGCAGTCCGTCCGCTCCAGCAGCTTTGTTCGACTTTAGCTTCGATATTACTATCTTCACCTCGTTTAAGTCGGGGGACAAAATTCAGCCTAACAGCGAAATTTTGGGCCGTAATCGCCGTTAAGGAATCTACAGACATGATCCTTCCAGATTCTCCGCACAGACTGCTACTGTACCACAAGTTGTCCATTTTGATCCCGGCAGGCTTCGGTCCAAGCCTTGCATCCTCCAGATAGCTGCTTTACCTTTCTGTAAAACTTTTGGACTTTATTCCTCTTCGCTTCTCATGCTCCTTCTTTTTTCTTCTGAGAAGACTGCGCTCTTCCCTTCTTCTGTGTTCGTAGAGCTCACGGACAGCACTCGTTATTCGATGCAGCGTTGCCTTATAGCCGTCTTATTTGGCTGCATGTGCTTGCCTGCACTCGTCGTCAAACCATGGGTTCCTCTTGGGTGACGGCGTGAAACCCAGCACACCAGTGGAAGCTTCTTCGATGACTTCTTGACAACGTTTCCAGTCTTCTTCTATGATTACTGCAGGCAGCGTCGAACTCTGAGCGAGTTTTGAGAGACTCGGTCGGCAAAGTTCCCAGCAATCGACTGCGATTGTAGCTTGTCGACGTCAAACCGTTTTGATCTATCTCGACTCCGTTGTTCTCTCGATATCCGGGTTCTTACCTTGGCTACAACAAGGTAATGATCCGAGTCGATGCTTGCACATCGGAAGGTTCGGACATCAAGAATACTAGAGGAGTGTCTGACGTCGATCGCATCGTGATCAATCCGGTTGACGGTTGATTGATCAGGAGATCGCCAGGTCCCTTTGTGAATGTCCAGGTGTGGGAACCGCGTGCTAGCCAGAGAGAGGTTCCGCCCGTGTCGAAGTCCAACAGCCTGAGTCCGTTTCGGGATGGAATCATAAAAAATGGAATCAGAAAAAAAAGGCTTTGTAAAGCAATGTTATATAACCATGTCCCTTTTTATAAAAAAAAAAATATTATAAAAACTGAATTTAACAAATATATGAGAAATATGGAAGGCCACCCGATAAGTAGTTTGCCTCCTTTTATATAAGAACACTTGACAAGATAGTTACCGTGGTGGAAGACCACCTTTTTTCTTTAGTCGGTATAATCGTTTTAATAATACGCATAATACGGTCTCGTGACCATTCTTCCTTTCTTGAGATATTTTTGTTTTGTAAATCTAAGAAAACAACGGTCATCTCTTTAAAGTGTACAGAATATTCTCCGAATGTATTTAAACAGCGTCAATCAAGTGTTTGACGGAGTGTGAAGTGTTTGACAATCAAAGTATTTATGTTTATACATCATAATGTTATACAATAATGTCTTAATTTAATTGTTTTTTTAGTTAAATATGTAACTTATGTAAGTAGTGCAATAAAAACTAATCACTATATTGTTTTTGTCTTTAAAAATGCAAGAATATTTAACGAGTACGCGTGGCACTTGTTGAGATATGTCCACAGCAGTTTTTCCTCGACATGAATTTTTTACTATAACGTACACACTTTTTAAGAGTTTTCACCCCACACCATAAGAAAGCCTGCATTCGAAGTTATTCTACTAACGAAAACCAAACACATTTACACAATATATATTTCGTACGTTTAGGAAAAACACATAAGGACAATTTGTCTGTTAATTCGTTTTCTGAGATTTCCTATGTTTGTTTCAGTTAAAAAGTATTGAACAGCTGCAGAAACAATATAGTGCCTCTTTTCGTGAATACGCTTCGGCCAGCATTCGCGGGAAGTAATATTAGATGTTGTAGAAGACTATTCTTAAAATTCCCTATGTTCACAAACAAACGTGTGTACATATTAATTAGTCCACTATTAAAGATATCAACATTTCATTAGAAAAGCATAACGTTCCTTAATTATTTTATCATTTATTATTTCAAAAACGGTGCACAACACGGTTTTTTTGATGCTGTGTGTGTTCTTGGTAGTATATCTCTTTCCGTCTCTCTCACAAAAAAAAATTAACATGTACTGCGTACACATTGTTGTGTATAAAAATGTTCATACTTATGGCTGAAGAATATAATATTAACATTAAACCATGTGGTCTAAAAGAAGTTTGGTTTCTGTCATATTTGTTACGTTGAACTTTTATTTCTTTAATGTATGGCGCATATTTGGAAAATTAATTTAAATAATGATTTGTGTTATATTTTGTAATTCAGTAATTTCTTTTCGTGCAATTAAAAGAAATACAACAAAAATTAATAAAGCTACGTGTTCTAACTGTCAATCAGAATATTTTTAAAATGTATGCACATATATATATGTAAATTTTTTTTATTAGACCGCGTTCGCACGGTCTTCCATGTGTCTGTGCATACAATGAAATAAATGTAAAAACCGTAGCCGAAAATAACACATTCCCTTTCTCATTTTATTTTTAGGATTGTGTTCAGATTGAAGACTTCGTTTACGCAAGGAAGAGATAGAAAGAAGTGTCAAAAATTTAAGTAAATTTTCGTAGAGTATATTAAGTTAAATTTCAGATCGGACGGTTCCACGCGTTTACGGTTAAAATTTAAGGAAAAAAAAAATTAAAAAAAACTTGTCTCAAATATAAGACTATAGTAAATATTTGAATTAAACGAAATAAATCCTATGGGGAAAAAGGAAATATATCCACTTTAAATAAAAAAAAAATGTACGTGCACAGCTAAATGCTATTTTTAAAACAGTTTCTTCTGTAGTCTGCAGTGTAGTAAAGTTTTTACGTATTCCTTTTAAATATTGGTAATTGTTCCTATGAGTTATTGATATCTAAATCTGACATTTTCAAAAGTAAAGTGATTAATTATAACAATGTTTAATCCTAAGTTATAAGTACAAATGTACGAAATAAAATTATGTCTACGTAACTGATCTAGGGGACCAAGCATTCGAAATAAATTTCCATCAGCAAGAAATATGAGGAAAGAAATTTTGTGTTCGTAGGACATACTCTCTGAATTGAAGATGATAAAACCATAAAACGTAAAACAAACTGAAGTTTGTTGATAGCATGACAGAAAAAAAAGACAAACGCAGTGGATACAAAAAACCGAACTCAAAATCTAATTTATGATTTAACACAAAATATTATAATTTTAATTTTCGAAAAAACGCTAAACCACGGCTCATTTGTTTAACCAGAAAAATTTAATATCAATGGTGATTGTTTGATAAAGGTAATAATATAGCTTGATAAACATAAAATTATGTTAATGATTTTAAGTATGTTAATTTTCTGATATATGGTCATATAATAGTTACACAAAAAAATAGTTTTTTTTTGTCCCAAATAGTTGCATTTTATAAATCTTCTCGATCAGTATTTCAAACGTTCATATTCGAAAACATAATGCCGGTCGGTTATTTTCCGTAATTCTAAACATAGGCCATTAACTTAGATATTAAATTATTATATCACATTTGCGTCTTTTTACTCGGTTTGATCCTTTTTACAAATGAAACCATTTTATCACCAAAACTAAGTCGAGAGAACAGTTGCATTCAAATTTTATACTTTACTGTTATGCTTATTAACAAGCGTTTATGAGTTTCTAACCCCACATATGCTTGGATAGAGATATATAAACGATACGTGTATCTGGTTGCATATACCACCGGAATGTACCATTTCAATTGTAATAATCCAATTCTTCCTTAAAAAAGACCTTGACGAAATATTAACTAGGTCACACTTGCCTGTTGTTTAAAATTTCTTCCATCTCCCACAATTCTTCGAAGTCAGATTAAATAAAACAAATATGTATTTGAAAATACATCTTAACATTGTTTTTCCTCCATTGTCGTCTACTGAATTCAATTTTTAAAATAAGAAAATGTTTTCCATTTTTTTTGCCAATTTAGCGAGATAGATTTTATTTAAATTAAAATTAAGTTAGTGTTGTGCTGCACTAAATATATTATTTGGTCAAAAATGGTGTATTGAGAAGAAACTCAATTATAGCTAGCCCATTTTTTTCTTTTTGTTTTGCGATACCTTCATGACGCACATATATAATAACATTTTCATTTTTGCCATATTTTTAATCAACTGACCTTAATAATGTTAATAATAGTCCCAATATTTCTGATGACAAGAAAATGATCACGTTTTAAAATATTTACAATTTGACTTTGATGTAGTTCAGCGCACTTTTCAATTTCGTGGGCATAAAAAATTCAAGCATTCTGGTTCGTTGGTGCTGATGAAGCAACTGCGGTTAAATTCGGTAATGGCGTACTCTCTCTTGCTCGCTCTTTCTCTTTCTTATTTTCGTTTAATCACATTTTCTCAGGAAATATTTTTAAGAATCATGAAACAAGGAACACAAAATTTTGGAATTATTCCAGAATAGTTTTGTATGCTTTGAGTAGAAACAATAATGTATGTGTCAACGATTTTTTTTTAATTTTTAATTATTACACATATGCCTTTAAAGTGGTACTGTGCGTGTACGTAATTTATTTAATTCCCATTGAAATATTTGTTTTGTATAACTTCATATTATTCGTTCTTTTACAATTGTAAATTGAGTATACATCTAAACACTCATAAATTAAATTAGGATTTGGTTTCTTCCTTATCGTTGTCATTATTACATGAATCATTTTATTTATTTATTAAACGAACGTCTTTTAAACAGTGCTAGCTATGGATATTATACTTTATTTACGTGTATAAGTACACTGTAACATTGATGTTCCAAGTTACAGGGAGTGCAGCTTATGAATTTCAATAGTTTTTGAATTTAACCCAATCACATAACGCGGGGATATAGTATGCGGTTACGATAAAATTATTTTATGCTAAACTATCCAGAGTTATTTCAAATTTAATCGAATTGTGCATTATAAAAAATATTCATGTTTTTCTTATTTATATTTTATTTTTATTTATTTATTTTTCTTTTCTTCAAATTCAGAAAATATTTATTTTTTATGTAATGTTAAAAGTATTTTTTCATTGGCGAAGGTTACCAAATACGTATTACAAGTTAAAGTCAAAAAAACGACAGAATGGTGAAAAAGTAATTGTCTTTTCTTTTAATTTTCAGATCATACAATAAAAGGACAAGATGGTGATAGGCAACGCAGATGATGCGGAAGGCGTCAATGCACTGGCGCATCCATCCGGTATACCGCAAGATAAAATAGACAATATTATGAGTGGCATAAGCAATACAGGTGCTGTTAAAATGAACAATCACAGAAAGAAGCTCCGACAGAGGTAAATAAAAATAAATAAGATATTCTTTTTAATGACTATTTTTTTTGCTTCGTATCCATACTCAGGTTTGATATTATAAAAAAATTAGGGCAAGGCACTTATGGCAAAGTGCAACTTGGAATCAATAAGGAAACTGGTCAAGAAGTTGCCATTAAGACAATAAAAAAATGTAAAATAGAAGCTGAAGCTGACTTAATTCGCATAAGAAGAGAGGTTCAAATTATGAGTTCTGTGCAACATCCTAATATAATTCACATATATGAAGGTAAATTTGCATTATTAATTTAAAATCATACCATAAAATGAAATATAAATCGCGGCTCACGTTTGCTTTGCGGTTGGTGATTGCCAACAAATTAATATTAATAATTTATCAAAGATCAAATAAAGGACTGCTATTTTTCAATTAAATGTGATTCGACGTCGCTTCGCAAGATTAATACTTTTTATTTTTGCGCCGTTTCAACTATTTATCTTCTTTCGAGACGGCGCATACAAGTGGATCTCGCCCAACCTCCTTTCCGAAATAAGAGCCAACTGACGAAAAACCGCGATAATCGAAAAGGTCTGTTGCCCATTTAGGACTGTGGCACCAACAAAAAAAAGCTTAGTTTATATACAGTTATGGACAAAAAAATAAGAACAGTACAGAAAACATCGAACATTCACCCTATTCTCACTGAAATAAAATGTAATATGACGCCTGTTTGCATATTTCCCTTTGTTAGCAACGGTACTTCCTTCCAAAAAAAAAATAGAAGGAAGAAGAAAATTTGTTTTTAAATACGTTGGGACAAAATAATAAGACCAGCTTAATTGTCTTTTATTTTTTTTAGTGTGAATAATTGTGTCTTATATAATTTTTGAACCAATTCACTGTAAGTATAGTAATGACAATTTCTGTGTGTTAGAATGCATCGAATTATTCATAAAAGCAGGTTAAATTGGCCGCGGCCTGCACTGCTCTGCAATCCGTAAACTAACACAGGACGGAAAGTCACAGCGAGAGGTGTCCAGACTTGTGGGAAGATCAAAGACATTTGTTTTTAATGCGCTACAGCCGCAAAAAATTCACATGCCAAAACGGTCACTCACGAAAAACATCTCCAAAATATAACGTCCACATTAAGCGCTTGTAAAAAGAAGACCCGTTTTTGTGAGCTGCAGACATCAAACGTAAACTGGACTTACCTGTTTGTTCTATAACAGCGGGAAGAAAGCTAGAAGAACAAAATCTCTTTTTTTTAAGAAGCAGTAGGATCGTACCTATTCTTACAAAAAAAAAATAAGAAAAGGAGAATTTGCAAAAGAACATCTCGAACGGATAGGCCCAGAAAACGAAAAGAAATTACGAAAAATTTTTTGGTGGGATGAAAGTAGGATCAATTTTGTGGGATCAGATGGTAAGAGGTGGGTCTGGCGTTCGAAAAAAGCAGCCTCAGAACACAAACAAAACCGTAAAACTTGCAGGTTATGGTTTGGGGATACTTTTCTTGATACGGTGTCCATTATATTGGTCCATTATATTGGATAAAGGATACCATGGACCAGCATTTGTACACCAAAATATTGCAAAACGTGATGTTCCCGTATGCTGAGTGGGAAATGACATTAAAGTGACATTTTATGTATACGGCGGGCAAAGTAAAAAGGTGATTGGAAGAGCATAATGTCGATTCCATGACGTGGTCCTTTCAAACTCCAGACCTCAATCCCCTTAAAAACTTGTGGGGAATGGTGAAAAAGTCCCTTAGAGCTGAAAGACCAAAAAATAAAGAAGAGTTGTGGCACAAAATTCAATCAACTTGTTACCGACAAACAGTTGTCACAGACTGCCCCGTAGAGTGCTGGCTGTAGTACAAAAAAAGAATATTCCACTAAATAGAAGAGAACACCGTACATTAATTGTGAATTTACTACCTTTCCAATCACGCTTTTTATACAAAGAAATTTTTTTTATGACATGAAATGATATTCAGTGGTCCTATTCCTTTGCCCGTCACCGTATGTTATACATGTATATTTATAATAATAATAATAATTGTTGGCGCGACAGTCCAAAGGGGGACCAGGGCCTACTCTCACGAGTAGAAAGGACCTACAGTTTTTTGCCGACTCCGAACTGCGAAATTTGAGAAGCTTTCTTAGACAGTTATTACTCTGAGTGTTGTCAGCAGCTCGAAAGAGGTGGTACCGTGAAAAATTCGAAAAATTGGTGTTTAGCTGGGAATCGAACCTACAACCTTTTGCGTGTGAACATCGCACTCTACCCACTGCGCCACGGCTGCCACACACACACACACACATATATATATATATATATATATATATATCCTTCTTCTTAGACAGAGTAATTATAATAATAATAATAATAATTGTTGGCGCTACAGTCCAAAGGGGGACCAGGGCCTAGCTTGCTCATCAACTACTCGTCTTGTGCGCGCTACTGTTCTCTCACGAGTAGAAGGGACCTACAGTTTTTTGCCGACTCCGAACGGCGAAATTTGAGAAGCTTTCTTAGACAGTTATTACTCTTTGATTGTAGTCAGCAGATCGAAAGAGGTGGTGCCCTGAAATATTAGAAAAATTGGTGTTGAACTGGGAGTCGTACCTAGACCCTTCGGCGTGTGAGCGTCGCACTCTACCCACTACGCCACGGCGTGCAAAATAATAGCACCACAAGTAAAACGTCGTAAATAAAATGCAAAATTTAGTGGAATAGTACGGTTTTTATTTTTTTATTTATATTACTGTTCTAGTACTTCGTCTCATAACCCTTATTTTTGAGCACAGCGGCACAACGTCGTGGCATAGAGTCGATTAGTGCCTGACATCGCCGAATTGGAATATCCCTCCACGCAGCCTGCACAGCTTCCCATAGCTGTAGTGTATTTTTTGGTTTCGCTTTAAAAACAGCTTTCTTAACATCTGTCCAAAGATTTTCAATGGGGTTTAGGTCTGGAGATTGCGGCGGTCATTCCATAACTTGAACCCCATTCCTCGCAAAAAATTCCTTGGCCAATTTGCTCGCGCCGCCGTGCTTAATGGTTTTTAAAGTACACTCCGGTTTAAACTCTTGGTTTTTTTTTGCCTGCGAACAAATGTCCTGGTCCCAGGAGTTCCAAAAAAAACAATTTTAGACTCATCTGTCCATAATATATTACGCCATTTGGTTACTTCCCAGTTCAAATGTTCTTGCGCAAATTGTTTTCTTTTATGAAGATGAACCTTTGTTAGCAAGGGTACTTTTCTGGGACTTCTGGCAGGTAGTTCCTTCTCTATCAACTTCCTTCTTATGGTTGATGTTGATACGGGCAGATTTAGTTCCTCTTTTATTTTGTTTGATGTGAAGAATGGGTTTTGTTTCACTAATCTTATCATTCTTCGCTCGTCGGTAGAGGTTAATTTCGATTTTCTACCCCTTGTTTCTTTTTTTTCGACGTGTTTTTTGCATTAGTAATCATTTTATTCGAACAACCAACGACTTCCCGAATAAATTTGTACGTTTTTCCGTCAGAAATTAATTTTTTTTATAAGTTCACGTTTCTTAGGAGTACAATGCACACCGCGACCCATTTTATTTGTGTATAACGTTGTATTTTAAAAATACTAGTTTCAAAATACTTAAATATTTTTACTTAAATCTTTTGACGCACAAAAAAAAAAACTAAACAACATTAAACACTTCGAAAATACTTTTTAGAATGACATGGTGCTATTATTTTGCACACCAAAATTTCGGTTTCATTTCGTATAACGGGAATTTTCTTGTGTTAAAAAGCATCTTTGCTTATCTTGTTTTTTGCATTTTATTATGTCCTACAATAAATATCGTGTCTTTACATGAGCATGGAGAAAATTAATTTGCATCCAAAGTACAGACCTCAACGTGGTGCTATTTTTTGCACAGAGCTGTATATATATATATATAAGAGAAACAAGGCAAATTCTCAATGCAGTTCTTGTTTCATCTTCTTTAGTGAAGTATAACGATTTTAGTGTTTTGTGTTTGTGCCAATCTATTTAAATAATTTAATTTTAACAGTTAAGTGAACATTTTATGGCTCGCGGAGTGCACTGTACCGATACCACGCGGAACTTAATTAAAAATCTTAGTAAAGACGAAAAAGAAACTGATGTAATATCCAAATTATTAAGTGTTTAAAGAAAAAAGTCTTGACAGAAAACCCAAAACAGGAAAATAGGGGAAGAAAACGTAAAACAACATATAGTTTTGAAAAAAAAAAAAACATATATTTGCCTTCATCAAACGATCTGAAAAATGATCCTGATGCAGCAGTAAAGAGTCACACTTTAAGAAATCGGTTGAGAGAAGGAGACTGTTTAACAGATCTTCTAGGAAGGTACCTTTTCTCAGTAAGCAAAATGTTTAAAGGAGATTTTATATCGCGACCAGGCACATTCATCGTGAAAACCAACCAAAAACCAAAACGACCAAACCATAGTGAATCCAAGGTTAATTTCTTTTGGTTTCGCGACCAGGCACCTTCATCTTGAAAACCAACCAAAAACCAAAACGAACCAAACCATCGTGAAAGGAAAGTTAATTTCTTTGGTTCCTACGGGAAAACGTACGAGGTCGAATTATTTGGATAGAAAACAAAATGTGTTCAGTTGAGTACGTACATATGCCATTGTACGGCCATGCGCCGAAGAGGACATGCCAATGAAGTGGGAGTTTATGCGGGACAATAACCCTAAACACTTTGAAGCTAGCGAAAAAGTGGTGTACGTGTCATAAAATAGCAGTTATGGGGTGGCCATAATAACCCCCCGATCCTAGTCCCTAAGAACACATATAGGGAACACTGAAACGCAAGATCGGGGAACACCTGTGGTCCAAAATTAAAACTGCGTGGTTCTCCATTTCTGCTGAAACTTGTAGCAAATTGTGTTATTCCATTGGACGAAGATGTGCTGCAGTGATAAAAAACAAAGGCTCAGTAATCAAATATTAAAGAGTTGGAAACAATTTAAGTGTAATTTAGTTTCTTTTCCATATTCATTTTCTTAAACTCAATTTGTTTCTATTATGGCCAAAAACAAAAATCAGTTCATTTTCGCCATTCTTAATTTCTTTGGTGAAAAACTTGTTGAATGTTTGTAATACATTTCAATAAATCAACCGGCGTAAATTTTAGATAATGAATACCATAAAATAATCTCATTTCTATTACTTTTTTCCACCACTGTAAATATAATGTAAATAAGAGTACAATATATAAAATTGTCAAATATCTTCCGTTTTTTTGTTCTTCATTCAATGATTTATAAAAAGTGTTACAGTAATCGGATTTAGTTAAAATATGCGACGTTTTGTTCGATAATCTGTTTCCATCTAGACGGCAACTTCATAACACCCACCTCGTAGAAGCCCCCCTTCTTATTTGCGAAGAACTCGGACAGCCACTTTTCACAAGCCTCTTTTGAGTTCAACTTTATTCCACCAAGGACGTTCGCCATGGACAGGAACAGGTGGTAATCACTTGGCACTATTTTCGGGCTATATGGTGGATGCGATAAAACCTCCCATCCGTTCTCCCGTAGCTTCTGACGAGTCATTAACGAAGTGTGTGGTCTGGCGTTGTCCTGGTAGAATACTACACCCTTCCTGTTGGCCAATTCATTACATATATATATTGAAGCGTGGTAGCGTTTAAATTAATTTAAGTTTAGTTTTAGTAAAAGGAAATAGTGTTAATTTTTCATAAGTAATTTAGTAACCGATGAAGAGTAATTAACTAAATTCAAAAACTATGTAGAAAGTAAAGACATACACTTCAAACAATTTAACTAACATTATACTAAAACAAAAAACCTTTTCTTTTAATACCAATAACGGATAATGTAACTTTTTGATATAAAAATTCTTAATTTACGTACAGTTTTTTTACATAGCTTTGAATATTTGCTTTTCTTCTCTGTTGTACATTATTATTTTTCGGTTACTTATAGTTTATCCCATAAAGAAATAACAATTAAATTCTGTTTAATCTAAGCTTGATGTGGATAAATTAAAATAATACCTGTTTTTGAACGAGTATACTGTAGGTGAGTGGCCGCGGTGGCGTAGTGGGTAAAGTGCGACACTCACACGCCGAAGGTCCATGTTCGATTCCTCAAATTTTTCCCGGCACCACCTCTTTCAAGCTGCTGATAACACTTAAAGAATAATAACTGCCCAAGAAAAAGCTTTTCAAACTTCGCTGTTCGGAGTCGAAAAAAAACTGTAGGTCCCTTTACTCGTGAGAAAACAGTAGCGCGCACAACACGAGTAGTTGATAAGCAAGCTACGACCGGGTCTCTGTGAACTGTAGCGTCACCCAATTAATATTATTATTATTATTGCTGTACGCGAAAACATTTTTTATGTACTGCAGGTTTAGTATGTCATGCTGTCATATATGCATATGTGCACACAAACTGAGCATTAGAGTACGTTTCGACCTTGTAAGGTGTCAAATATGAAAGCAAGTAGGAAAAATACAACAATTCGCCCTGACATACATAGGATAAATATTATGCTTATATGGTCATGTTTGCAGATGGCAAAATTATCCATCTGCCCAAAGCGCTGTAAACTTAAACATTTCTAAAAATTATTGGGGTATGTTATAAGCAATGGTGCTATATCAGCACCATATATATATATATATATATATATCTCAGATGTATTTATGCCCCGGGAATCAAGCCAGAAATGTAGCCAATTTAAATTTTATAAAACGTTATTCAAGAACTTTAATTGAATGCCCGGATTGATGATGAAGTTCCCATCTAAAATCGTTATAAAAACTTTATGTGGCTTTCTAAATAGTCATGCGCCCTGTCTAAAAACTCTTCAATTATTTCTTAATATATAAGTAATAATTCTGGTATTGTAATATGTTGTATATACCGACACCTACACACATATTGCGATAAACAAATCTCATATCTAAAACAACAACTGAGTCCATAAATATGTTAAATCAAATTTTTAATTTCAGTTTTCGAAAATCGTGAAAAAATGGTCCTAGTAATGGAATTCGCGGCGGGTGGTGAATTGTATGATTACTTATCAGAACGAAAGGTACTTACAGAAGAAGAAGCCAGACGAATTTTTCGTCAGGTATCTACTGCAGTTTATTATTGCCATAAACATAAAATATGCCATCGCGACTTGAAACTGGAAAACATATTGTTAGATGAACATGGAAATGCAAAGGTATGGTATATGATACATTCATTTAGGAAGTTTATTATAAACTTATTGTTTGAATAGATTGCTGATTTCGGTTTGTCAAATGTGTTTGATGAACAGCGACTTCTATCGACATTCTGTGGTTCGCCGTTGTATGCCTCCCCAGAAATTGTAGAAGGAACCCCATACCAGGGACCAGAAGTGGACTGTTGGTCGCTGGGTGTATTGCTGTATACATTAGTCTACGGATCGATGCCATTTGATGGGTCGAATTTCAAACGGTTGGTAAAGCAGATAAGTCAAGGTGATTATTATGAGCCTAAGAAACCATCCAGAGCTTCGTCATTAATCAGAGAAATGTTGACTGTATGTCCGCGAAAGAGGGCAACTATAGAACAGATTTGTAGTCATTGGTAACTTATAATAACCATCAGAAAGAATTAAAAACACATAACGGTTTTTTTGTAATAGGTGGGTTAATGAGAATGATAATGTTTCGTGCCTAGAACTGGCTGAAAATTTAGCAAATCAAACACCAGTTCGATTGGATGTTTTATTATCATTATCGCCACCATCAGTCACAGCTGACCAGTTGGTTGTCCCAAATGCAGACACAAATGTTAAGAGCACCGAAAGAGTAGCCCGAAGTCATTCTGTCGGATCTATAAGAGAAATAGGTAATTCAGAAGCGGAAAGGAGGATTTTGGACATGGTTGCAGGTAGGAGAAATAATTAAATATGTGATGCGTACAAATGGTTCGTAATATAATATAATATAATATTTTGTTTAGCTGGTGGAGAAGCTGCACTTATGCCATCACCCACACGCACAATTACTCCAGCACAGAGTCCAGTGCAGGTGAAACGAAAGCTGGAAACAACTGTTTCTACAGAGAGTGCTGTTGGTGCAGTGAAGAAAAAAGAACGTCCAATGGAAGTAATTGCCGCTGAAGAGTCAGAATTAGAGGAATCTTCACAGATGGAGGTGGCAGAAAGTGTTGTTGAGACTGAAAGTAACTTATCAAAATCAGAAACTCCCAATGAATTTTCAAAGCAAGACATGGAGCTAGTTGAGAATTTATGTGATAAATTGATACAAGAACCATTTCCAACAGCATCACCGCCAACCTTAGAACAACAAATGTTAAGTCGGCAAAAGACTGCAGTTAAATTAGACGCTGTATCGGAAGCTGCTGAAGAAGTGCCTGAAGAGAACACTCCTACAAAAGTCATTAAAAAGTTTGTAAACAAGCATAAGACTGCTGATCTTGTTGCAGCCATAAATAAAATTTCTCCAGAGAAAACAGATGATCCAATTAAGGCACATGCAATATCACATTTACGTAAAAGCAGTTTACCAGACGAATCTCTGGGGAAATTTAATGGTGATCGAAGGAAATCGCGTATACTAGAGACAGCTGAAAAATTTCAAAATATGGGAAGTCCCAACGTCGAAAAACCAAAAAAGATTCCGATTTCCGGAATAAGTGTAGGCAATTTCAAAAAAGAATTTGAAAGAAAAGCTTCGCTTACGAATGTGCCTACATCAGCTGAACGTCGGACTTTAGAGAAATTATCAGAATCCGCTGCAAAAGACAATAGTGCAGAAAAAGAAAGCGAACAACCTGCGGCAGAGAAGAAACTTGTGACACAAAAAAATTTAACAGACAGGGAAACGAATAGTTCCACAATATCACCAAGTAATTCCGTCGAAGGAAGTGGATCCAAAAATTCGTTGACTAATTTCTCTCTAGAAGAAGCCAAACGTTCAATGGAAAATTCAATTGCACTAATAACACAAGCGAAGAATGAATCATCGCAGGAAGTTGATCAACTCTGTGCGAAAACAGAAAGTGTTGCAGTATCTGACGATCATTTATCGGAACGTGAAAGAAAATTAAAAAATGCTCGTGCAATTATTGGCAATGCTATACAACCAGGTAAGAAATAATCACATTCGTTGTGTGAAACTGTTTTCGTGTTCATCTTACAGGACTAGAAACAAAACAAATACCCCTCGCATATTCACATTTTTTTAGGTATACGCAGGCCATCTCTTTTCGGCATGGGTGGTGGCCGTTCTATATCGGGCAGTGCTGTCATACCAGACACACGACATATTCGCATTGGTTCTGGCCCCCTTGAGATTCCCATGTCTTCGATGCACTCAGGTTTTAAAAGTAAGTTTGTTTTTCAGTCAGGGATTTTACTCTGATCGTTGAGTAGTTACATTACCATGTTCAGTGCTTGGCTCTTAGCTGCCATATGATACCAACAACCTTTTCGATTGAAAAGATATACATTTATCTTTTCCGATTTTTCGAAAGTACTTCGTAGTTGCTGTAGCATAATGTGTTCTAATTGCGTATGTAAAACATCCGACATGCAATAGTCGCATTTCTCAGTCAGACTGAGAACAACAGATTGTGCTACAAATTTTGTAAATACATGTAAATCAAATACTGAATGTTGTACAATAACTACTTTTTAATAAAATGTATAATGAAATTTGGGGCAATCTAGTGTGTTATAACTGTTCCCTAAAAAACCCAAACGTTTTCCTCTTAAAATCTACCAAACAAGTGTATCCATTTTATATCTTTGCGTCACAATTTTCATAACCATGTATAAGATGTATTAGTTTTTTCCGATATGTGTGATTGAATTATTATCATTTACTTGTTCTCAATAGAAATTTGATTTCTTTAGGTGTATTAAAAATATAAATATGCTTATGCATATATATATAGATATACATGTATACATATATATTATTTTTTGGTATATCCTCCTATACCGATATTGCTGCTTCGTGTAATAACTTTCCTATACAAATTGTACACGGAATTCACGACATGGCAAGAATATGTTTCATCTGATTTATGTAAACTTTGAGAAAAATTAACGCAAGCTAATTCCTTTCAAGCTTTGTTTTAACAGAACAAAACTAAATATATTAAGTAATGAGATTCCAGGCATTATACCTTTTGGAATCGGTTGCATAAATTGAAATTTATTAATTGAAGTATATGATTGCGTTTATTATATATGTAAGTTTTTGTATACAGCCTGTCATCTGGTATGGATATAGTTTAAAATATTTTTTTCACGTATAGCTTAATTTAAAAATATATAATGCAAATAATGTATAATATTAATACAATTCGCGAAAATCACTTATTTGTATGACATATTTTAATTTATTCATATAAAAATTACTTACTTGCTCTACACATTCCAACTCAACTTACTCATAAAATATATTTATGTAAGGTGGTAAAGTGTATCCAAGAAAATTTTTTATGTACAGAGTACATGACTGAACTATTTTATAAGCTGAAATATCCAATTTAATATTTTTTTTATTATTTTCACATTTTAAATTAAAACAAATTAATATACAAATATAACCTTGTTTTTATCGACCTGAGTTGTAAGTTACGGTTTCCCAAATTAAAAAATCGAAAATTTTTATTGTTTAATTTCATTTATTTAAACATCCCATTTCCTGTCCCATATCATACCCACCTCATTTGCAATATCCAATATTAAATTTAATTAAACTACAAATGTTTTTAGCATCCCTCTCAAACATGGAACCATCGCAACAAGCATCTGGCCCTGGAACGGTTAAGACATCCCGCGCTGAAATAACACTTAAATCTGCAACGCTTCCACGACGCAAACCGTCAACAAAAACCGAAGTTCAATTGGATATTAAACCCAGAATAATGGAACAATCACCAATGCGATTTACGACAGAAATACAGCATCCCGTACCGGACTTACGAAGTGCTCCAATTCGAGAAGGACCATATAGTCCCATACCTGCATCAATTCATCATAGAGCAACAAGCCTAGAACCTCGGGAACAAACCAGAGAGCACATTATTCCCATACAGAGACCGCCAGTATATACGCGCACTGCTTCTAATACAACGAATAGGTATGACTTCAAACAGTTTAATACGCTTTTTTAAAATAAATTAATTGATTGCAATATTTAAGATCTGGGTCATTATCACGTCAATCAACATTGGAATCAGAATCTGACACAACTACCACAAATCTCTCCCAAACAACCTTAACGGGATCTTCACAACCAATAAAAAAGAGTCCTCGTGAATTTATCATACCGATTGCAGTTGAAGGGGGTGGATATATAACTCCCAGAGCTGGAAGTATTGAGCCATCTGAGTCAAGCCAAACAACCACTAGTGGATCAACGTTCAGTCGAATAAAACCAATGCGAATGGGGTAAGAAAGAACTAAAATATAATAAATACAGGGTTAGATAAAACTATTCTTTTTAGATTATCCAGTTCAATAAGCAGGGAAGGGGAGAATGATCCCAGATTTACACTTCATCGGTTGAGGTACAGTGTAGTCAAATACACAATTTAAAATTTTTTTTATGAATTTGTTTGTTTGCAGAAGCTCACGGCCTGTAAAAAAAGTAAGCCAAGAAAATGATTCACAAAGCTCTGGCGAAGAAGATGATGACGATGGTTTCGAGATCCTAACAGCCGAGAACTTATTTTCAACACTTTTACAACGAGTACGTACCTTAATGCTATTTATACATAAATATATGTATGTTTATGTGCTAGTTCTATTTAATTTAATATTTGATAAAATTTTAACTTGTATTTGTCATCCATATATGATTTCTATCTATATAGGTGCGAGCGTTAACTAATCGACTGAATGTGAACAACGACTTCACATCAGGCTTTCCAAATTCAAGCCGTTTACTGAGCGATATGCGACAAAATCAGAGTCCTTTTTGGAATCAGGAGCCTTTTGGAAGGTGATTTTATTGTCTTATTTAATTATTTTAGTCAAGTCATTACATTGATAGTAAGATTTAGTATTGCATCAAACAGAAAAACATCTAACATTTCTTTTTTGTTTTCATGCTGCGCCTTATTAACTCTCCTCCCTCAAATTTATTATATAAACGATAATTTGAACTTGTAATACTAATTCTTAATTCACACCAATCATTGCACACAACATACGACAAGGTCTCAGTTCAGTTACTCATACACGAGTGAAACTGTTGAAAAGAAGCAAACGTAAGTATTAAGCCTTTAAAATGTTGCAAAAACACATTAAACATAATGTACCATATATTCTCCAAAGCTGTGTATCCCATCAAAATTAAGCTGTTTCTTGTTGTTGTTGATTATGTATTTCATTATGAAGGAAAGTTCTTCTAGGTTCCTAGAGGCTATATTTTCTTTAAGGAATTATGAACTGACAAAGTTTTCAAGAGTTTGTGGTTAGTGCATATTTAAAACACAGTAGATTTGAGGTAAAACTTCACTATGGAGTCGATTGTATGAAATTATGTATAAAACTAACCGGCATTATCTTTGAATCTTACTTTTGTTAATCATTTTCTCCCCTATTGGGCAAGTATAAGCATTGAAAATATTCTTAATATAATGGAAAATCCATATTATATAAAAATTATTTTTAGTTTTCAATATTTTATACATAAACAGGTTTATCACGTCAAGAGATTAGCTTCAAATAGCCTCAAAAATATATGCTACCGTTTTCTCTGCAAAAGTGCCATTTTTGCCTCCTTAAGCTCTTCATAATCTAAAAATCACATTCCTCCAAAGTTTTTTTTTTGTTTCTAATCAGGAAACAACAAATAATCACCGAAGGCAAGGTCTATTCAATACGGTGAGTGTTGGGGGCTTTACTGATTTGTTTTGAATACTGCTCAGCTTAAAAAATTTATCATCTCGATAAAACATGAAAACTAACTACATATATGGGAAAAATATTTAATAATAATACTTGAATATACCTCTGTATGTAAAAAGCTGAATGGAAGTTCATGTGCCTAGTGTAAACTGAGTCTTCATAAAAAGCACTTTGTATTTACAGAATACCTAACCAATGGCTTGAGTAATTGCAGAAGTGAAACGAAAATAATACAACAAAAATCCTATACACTTCTTCTTCTTCTTGTGGCGCTACAGTCCGGGGTGGACCTTGGTCTCAACCAACATGTCTCTCCAGCCAATACGATCTTTCGCCAGCCTCCAGTTGCGCACTCCAAGTTGGTTGAGGTCTTTCTCTACCTGTGTGCGCCACCTTAGCCTAAGCCGTTCTCTGTTGCGTTGTCCCAATGGCTCAGAATCGAAGACTTTTCAGGTAGGAGCATCTTAAACGTTGTATCCGTAGACGCTTGACCAGGCACATGTCGCTGTACAGCCCATAGAGTTCGTCGTAAATCTTCTCCTTCAGATGCCATCAACGCAAACAGGACCAAAGATCGCACGCAAAACTTTTCTCTCGAAATAACTAAGGGCTTCTTCATCCGCCTTTGGTAACGTTCAGGTTTCCGCGCCATAGAGTAGGATTGGGATGATCAAGCTATCATCAAAGCGAGCTTTGTCTTTCGAGAGAGGGCTTTATTTCTCAATTGCCTCTTGAGCCCAAAGAAACAACGATCGGCATGAGTGATTATGCGTTTGATTTCGGTACTGATGTTGTTGTCCCTATTTACTGCGAAGCCGAGGTAAACGAAGTCTTTAACTACCTTGAAGTTTCTGCTGCCTAGTGTGCCGTTTTGTCTGAGACATCGATGTTGTGTGTCCTTGATGACAGCATGTACTTAGTTTTGCTCTCATTTACCGCCAGACCCATTTACTGCCGCTTCAATACCAGCAAATGCCTCATCGACGGCTTGTTGTGTTCGTCCAATCACATCTATGTCATCAGCATAAGCTAGCAATTGAACTAACTTTTGGAAGATAGTGCCTCTGGTGTTGACTTGTGAGTTACGCACGATCTTCTCCAGGATGATGTTGAAGAAGTCACATGACAGCCTTGTGTAAAACCTTTTCCGACATTGAAAGTCCCTATACACACTAAGATTTAATAAACTTTCCAACTTCTAACTTATAAAATTTATATAAAGCACATGGTATGTTTGTTCTGGAAGAGACTTAATAATTTTACTAAACAAAATCAATTAAAATAATGCTAACTCAAATAAAACCACATATTGATCATGATTTTTAATAATCTGTTACATTTCGTTTTTTGTGCGTATAGTCTATTGCTTAATACCACAGGGACTAATGTATATTGTGTTGTAAAAAAAGTATAAGTTTATTTTAATTACAACGGGTTTTAAGGTTAGCTGTTTTTTAGTTAGTGATTAATTTTGATTTTTTTTATTTTCACCATTATATCCTATTTAGAGAGTATGCCTTATGTTTTAAGCTATAAGTAAATATATTTAATCATAAAATTTGCATTGTAATATATTTAATAGATAAAAAACTTATATCATTTCAGTCGCTTAGCGAGCCCAAGCAATGTAGGAGCCCCATGGCGTCATAGTATGTCACGCGATCTGGGAACTGACATGGAGTCAATGTTCTCTCGAACAGGTGCAACATTGCCTAGAGGTGAATATCACAGATTAAAGAGTAAATTTCTCGATTATTAAAATAGGGACATAGTGGTGTTGAACGTTTTGTAAACTCAAACGTTAACAATTAGGATTCAGTTTTATGATTAAAAATTGATTTAAATAATGGCTTTTTATTATAATTTATGTCTATTGGAATATATTAATTTTATTTTTTGTACGTCACTTATAAATAATAACTAAAAGAAAACTTAGTAACTTGACTTTACACAAACAAAAAAATTATAAATTGTATATTTTCAAAACAATTTTCAGTGTTTGAACGTTAATTGAATTGATTCTGATGAAGATAGAAAAACACAATGCACTTTTATTTATGAAAAACAAACTTCACACTAGACAGTTCAAAACTGAGAGTTAAAAAAATATTTTTACTAGACATAGTTAATTTCGATTTAAAGCTAATATCTTTTATTTTATATAACTTTTTTTCAAAATCATAGAAATTTTGTAATATCAACGATTATTTTTTTTTCGTATTCAAAGTTTTGAGTAAGCGCAATCATATTTTTAAATATGTAAATAACTTGTTAGGTAATTGTTTATGGACCTTATTTATTTACACATAAATCATAAAAAATAAAATGAAAACTGTTTGGAAAATTTTGCGAATAATAAACGAAAATATATCTAAACTATTCATTGGATGTTTTGTTATTATTTTCACTTTCCACATATAGTTGTTTTTTTTTAAGAATGATTCTTAACTTCAGAGCCCTTTTTCTTTAAACGAAAGCTAACACCATCTTAACAAGTGCATACAAACTCATTAAGATATCTTAACTAAATGAGCATGTACATACATAAATACGTTAATTGTATATTAATTTATTTTGTTTTAAATTAGTTTTTTTGTGACAATTTGAAATTATTATTTTTTTTTATTTAGAGTTCTGGGCCTTTTTTATAAATAGTCATGACTAGTATGATATTTCCAAAACAAATTGTGACGCATTATTAAATAACTCAAAATTGATACTGATTAGAATTACTTAAAAAAATGTCCAAAACTTTGAATACGAAAATGTAAAATAATAATTTAATAATCAATTTTTTTGTTTGTTCGATCAATAAAACGTTTTCTTTTACCCGCATATTTTCCAAATGTTGAACAAATTCATTTAATCAATTGACGGCATTAAATCAGTGAGATCAACTTTTAACTATTTTTATTTATTTTAATTGATTACTTAACATAATTTTGATTGCTGCTTGTTATGTACTTCTTTTTTATATACTTATGCTTGCAGTGGGGTTACGTGTGTCCCAATCGCATGTTCAAAAATTTAGAGACCCTCAACCAACAACATTTGTCCAACACAAAATAAGCAATAAACTGAAAGACTAATCACAAAATAGTACGTCGAGGATACTGTTGACTTTAAATATTTTCTTTTATATTACTAAAGGAATGTCTAAAACATACTAAATGTCATCTTCAATTCATATTGTTGATGTATTCAAATAAAAAAATAAGATATATGTATGTAGAATCCCGTGTAATTCAAATTGAAAATTTCAAAATTAAATTATTACTAACGGCTACATTTAACATTCACAAGATAGTATCGCTTCTACTGCGAGCAAATTACAAATTCCTTAGCACGTGAGTTTATTTGTTGTTATTAATTTTGTTATTTATTATATTTTTAATAAAGTTTTAAACTAATATAGATGTTGTTTGGTATGTTTTTTTTATTATTTTATTTTGTAAAAACTTGTTTTTTGTCTGTTAATTTTTGCAAAAGGGTATTCGAATTTAAATTAAAAAAGTTAAGAGATATTTTTTAAGGTAAGTTTTTATAATTGAATATATGTGTTTAATACAGATTATTTAGTTTTCATCTAAAAAAATAAATTAAGATGCAAAAATCATTAAATATCGCAGTCGAATGACAGTAATTGTATGCGGTAAGTTTATAAATGTGTGGAAATATGCCTGTCTGAACCACGCCGAGCTCATAATAATTTCGCAGAATATCTTCTGTTTCATTGAAAACATATGTTTATGTAAGGTCAACATTTAAAAAGTTAAAAGCTACTTGTTCCATTACTGGTTTAATTTGTATAACAAAACTAATTTTAAGTGATGAAACTCTCAGATGAAATTAAGTAGTAAGAAGACAAATAAATAGCGTAGTTACATACTCATTCTTTGTGGTAAGTGAAACTATCTGCAAAATATGAACTTTTTCAAAAAAATACGTTCCATGAATAGAAACTTAAATATGTTTGAAAGTGATAAATTTGTAAGAAAAATTTATAATATTTTCAGGAACTAAAAAGATACAGAATTCAAAAAAAGTTGAAAACAAAGATACTCCACAACACGTTCTAGAAAAAGATAACGAAGCACCGCTTGATCTAGCTGACTTGGATTTGTCTCGGTTACGTCTTAGCAAAAAGGACTTAGAAACTTTGTCTACCATTACTCCAGGGCTGCCAAAATGCTTTCAGGAACAACTACTCGCCAAACTACCGCCAACACAGGCAAGAAAATTATCACGAACATTATCAATGCAAAACAGTATTCATCATCCAAACGTAAGAGTATATAAGCGCAGTCAAAGCAGCGGCAGAAACATGGCCCCGTTAGACATTGAAGGAGTACCTTCCAAAGAAACAGACCACCCAATAGGGAAAAAAAGTGATGACACTGATCGCAGTCGTAGTTTAGTATACAGACGAAGCTTGAGTAGAAGTCGTTATGATAATGAGAATAACACAGAGGCAAAATTTAGAAGCGCTAGTGTCTGTCGTGTTTCCGATGACTTTAGCAAATCTCTCTGTTCATCGTATTCAAGTGATATTAGCGACAAATATAAATATTATTCTCCATATTTAGCGAAAGGTAGAGATACTGAAAGTTCATCAGTATCACCCTATAAGCGATATGAAAGTATTTCACCAAAAGAAACAGGTTTGAGTTCATCTAAAGATTTCAATAGTCGATCTTCAGGTGACTGCATTTCGCCTACAACAGACATTTCTGGGATCCATAGAAGGTACTCGAGATTTTCGCGACAAGAAGCCAACAACTGTAACATCGATGAAAATCGTTCTTTAACAGATAAGAAAATTAGAGAACGGGAAAATCAATGTGCCCTTCGTGAAATAAAAGAAAAAAGTAGGGAATCAAGCAGAGATAGACTAAGTCAAAGTATGGAACTCGAGCAATCTATAGATGACACTAAGAAAAATACGGATACAGCACGTCACGTTAGGAATAAAAGCCTTGACATTTATTACGATGCAAATAACCACAGTCGCCACGCTTCAAGATGTAGGGAAACGTCCGAGAAATCTCTACAAAAAGACGAAATAGCTTCAAATATATTAGCAGAACTGCAAACCTTGTCTGCAATAAAAACGAAGAAGGAAAAGTCAGAAGAAACTTCAAGTAGCGCTTCAAAAGAAGCAGTTCCTGAAAAAGTTGTCAAGAAAGTAAAAAAAGTAAAGCCAAAAGAAAAGTGTTTAGATTCTACTTCAACGGATGCGGCTACAACTGGGGATACAAAAACAACAGTGATTAAAAAAGTGAAGAAAATTGTAAAACGATCTGAAACGAAGGGAGAAGAAAAGACTGGAGGTATTCAGCCAGAGTCGTCAACATCAAAATCTGATCTAGAAAAACCGAAAAAAGAATCCAAACTAAAACGCCCAAAATCATTTCCCATTAAAGAAACCGATAAAATTACGCCACTTAACGCCAAAAACGATATAGCCGAGACTTGCACTAATGAAACCAAGGTGTTATCTCCAAGAATCCCAGTTGAATCGTCTCTTGAAACTTATGTTGAACCAAAAGAAGTAAGACTTATACGTCCTAAAAGTTACCCTGCATCTAAATTAACTCCTCCTAAAGAAATAAAAAGGATAATATCAAACTCCCCCGAAAAGCAAACAAGTGATTTAACTGCTAAGCTAAACCAAAAACACTCAAGCTTTTCTGAAGATAATTCTTCTTCAACGCCTATAGCAACTGGAAAGAGTAATGAATCGGTATCTCCAACAGAAACAAAACCTCCTCCTGGGAAAAAAATTATTAAGGTTTCAAGAAAATCAAAAATAACTAGTCCTACATTGGTTCCAAAATCCACATTAGATGCAGAAACCAAAAACAAAGACATAAGTCCAATTATACCTACACTTAAGGAGAGATCCCCAGAAAAAAAAAGTAAAGGCTTACTTTATGCAATAGGGCAGAAATTTGAGAAACTTCGAGACTCTGCAAAGAGTAAAGAGAAGAAAATCGCAACCAAAGCAACCACTAGTGCCAACGGCATACCGCTGAAAGTATCAGATGATTCAAAAGAAAAAGTATCGATACTAAAAAAGAAAAAAGCAAAGTCAACAACAGAATGTTTCCCCACAGAGAGCACCGAGGAAAAGACTGAGGAGAAATCCCAAAAAACAGAAATTCGGCGTTCAAGGATTGACGCTATGATTAGATCACTTCGTGAAAGATCTGTACCTAGAACACCTGTTCTCACAGAGTCGACACTAATAAAAAGGGCGGTTAGTGTTGAGGAGATGCCAGGCACATTCAATAAATGTTCCGTTAATCGAGTTCTAGGACTATTTAAACGGTTTGAAAAAGACGGTAGTGATCGCAAAGTGAGGAGCACCCGTTCCACGAGTAATATTGAAAGACAAATGCACAAATCTGATTCACCTATCCACTATCGCACTGATCGTCCAAAATCGAGTGGTTTTCTAACAAAACCAGGTAAAAATGCAAACATTATTTTGATTAGTAAGTCTGAAGCAGGCAACCGATTCCATAATCAAGCAAACACCATTCCAAAACAGAATGAAATACTAAATTCGTCCGAATTGCTTACCCAAGCTGCAAATACTATAATATGCCCCGATTGCAATCAGGACCAACAAAATCCTTCCGTTGCAAAGGCTACTGAAAAAGAGGATCCGGTTCCTGTAAGTTTAAGCAAGGACTGCTTAAAGGACAAACGAAAAACATTAGTCTTAGACTTTACTAAGTTAGATAAAATTGACAATAAATTAGTGTCAACAATGCGTCAAAATACATCGGTAAATGGTAATACCATTCATAACGCTTCATATCACGATACAAACAGCAATAACAATAATTTTAGGACGTCATCAAATGAGATTAATCGTAACCATATATTCTCCCCACCAAACGATAACGGAACAACATATTCTTCTGATTCGAGGAGTTTTCACGACGATTGCGCTTCGTCTAGTACGTTCCTTTCTCCTACTGATGAACCAGAGCTGTGTTTTGATAATTGGTCAATTTGCTCAGAAGATAACTATATGCTTGCAACACCTTCTCCCACTGTGTCACGTCTTTCAAGAACCTCGCACTACTCTTCGCCTACACACACATCTGATGCTAATGAAAGCGTTATAGATCGTATAAAGAGAAGAAGTTTCTACAGCAGATTTAATGAGAAACGTCCAAAGCGACAAAGCTCGATTGTGGGCCCAGCTGCTCGTGATTATTATAGAGAGTCGTCCATAAGCTCCACAACCAAATCAAAACAGCCGGTAGAAAGACAACCGTCACCGGATATTACGAAGGAGTTCTTTAAACCACTGAAGCTAAGTCCAGCAGGTAGTGAACTCAAGCAGCCGATTTACAGATCAGTTGAACCATCTAAATCAAGGCGTCTTGATAGCTTGCATTCAACTTCACCAAGTCTTCTTTTGAAACGTTACACTTCAGACAATGATTATTTATTGAATTCTTCACGGGTGAAATCTGGTAGTACTTACAACAGCAATGGGGCAAACCAACCTATTTCCTACTACAATACTTATAACCCTAAACGGAGATCTTCATACAATCTTAATGGAGCAGTGGCTGGGGCAACTGGAACCAATCATAATGTAGATGGATACGCGACTGTAGGAAGACGCTCTACGCTTCGTTCATACGATCACCGCACAATGTCTTTACTAGATCCTATTGGACAGAGTGCCACATCCGCTATCGGAATTTATCGGCGTGATTACAGAACACAAATCAGCGATGTTGGAAGTTCTTCCAGGTAATTTCTTCCTATTTCAAGATTTGATATTATTTATTTATTTCATCATCTGAATTCCATATGGAAGAATTGGATTTCAATATACCTTAAAAAGTTCCACTCAAATGAGGCAGTGGACATTTAGGATAAAACATTTCTAACTAATGCCATTTACATTATCGTTCAACTACGCACCTAGTGCGATTAAGAGGTTGAAGCAACAGCGGGTCACACAAAGACGAATTATTGAAAGTTTTCACCCTTCGATCTTCTATGCTCTAGAATATCATACAGGCATACCTCTTTGCATGTGACGGAAAAGACAGTGTGACAGTGTCGAAAGAATATTTTTATTAAAATATTTATTCATTTCTTTTGTCTTTTTACTTACAATAAGCTTATTTGGAAATGCATTTTAAAACTTAAAATAATATCGGATTGCGGATTTACGGCTATCATTCCGAAATGTATACACTTTTCGAGATTATTAAAAGAAAGTGTTCAGGAAGGCAATTAGTCAATGTGTTTTAAACGAATTGAAAGAAAAATTCAGGAAACGAATTTTAATACATGTGTGTGAATATCACATGAACCTTCATTTTCTTCTTCTTCTTCGTCTGGTAACGCTACAGTCTGGGGTGGACCTAGGCCTCAACCAACATGCCTCTCCAGCCAGCACGATATGTCGCTAGGTGCCTCCAATTGCGCACTCCAAGTTGTTTGAGGTCCTTCTCCACTTGTGTGCGCCATCTTAGCCTAGGACGTCCTCTATTGCGTTATCCCAATGGCTCTGATTCGAAGACTTTTCGGGCCGAGACAGTAATGTGTATACGCTCTACATGTATCTGGAGACAATTGACCATGCGCATGTCCCTGTAGAGCCCATAGAGTTAGTCATTATATCTTCTCCTCCAGATGCCATCAACGCAAACAAGAACATATTCCATATTCCATTCCTCATCCGATTTTAGTAACGTCCAGGTTTCCGCGCCATAGAGTAGGACTGGGATGATCTAGCTGTTACATTAAGCGAGCTTAGTTCTTCTAGAAAGGGCTTTATTACTCAATTGCCTCTTAAGCCCAAAGAAACAGCGATTGAAGAGTGATTCTGCGTTTGACTTCGCTACTGATGTTGTTGTTCCTATTTACCGCGTAGCGGAGGTAGACGAAATCTTGGACTACCTCGAAGTTTCTGCTGCCTAATGTGACGCTCTGTCCGTGACGTCGATGTTGTGTGTCCTTTCTTGATCACAGCATGCACTTTGTTTTGCCCTTTTAACCACCAGACCCATTTTAGCCGCCTCCGCTTCAATACCAGCAAACGCCTCATTAACGGCTCGCTGTGTTCGTACAATCACGTCAATGTCATCGGCGTAAGCTAGCAATTGAACTGACTTTTGGAAGATCGTGCCTCTTGTGAGTTACGTAAGATCTTCCCGAGGATGATATTAAAGAAGCTACATGACAGTGCGTCGCCAAGTCTAAAACCTTCATTTTGGAAAATTATAATTACAAGAAAGCTTCAAAAATATAACTTACTAAAACATAAATGCTGCTGAACAACTTCAAATATATTTATTTAGATCTAGGTCGAACTACCGGTCTACCTCTGTTACACGAAGTCCGACAAACATTTGATGCACAACACCTCAGAATGGATTCTGCATTTTTTGTTACTACAGTCGAAGCAAACGTCCTTCTAAGGAAACTACATCGACTAAGAAGCAACAATTCACCAACAAACAGAACAACACCAATAATAAATATTGAATTAAGTTGTTATCTAAAAGAAATAACACTATGAAATAAAATTATTTTATATATTTTTTTACGTAAACAGATTTCCTTTAATCACAACTATATAGTGCCTTTTTATTTGAAATGTAATATTACTATTTGTACTTATTAAAATGAAGAGCAATAAGTTTGAATGATAGTATTAAAATATTAGATGCAATATTTTGTATTAAGTTCGAGAATGTGAAATGTATGTTTCTTTGCTGTATGCTGAAACCACATTACCAAATTGATGGTAAACGAATTCAAAATAAAGTTAACAGATACAACGGAAATTTAATATATAGATTTTATTATTATTTTGAAGTAATTACACACACATCGGTAGTTATAAACAAAGGGAAAACTTTGAAAACACTTAATCGACTCAATTAAAAATGTTCAATGGATTTTATGATTATATATATTTTCGAAAATCAGTCACGTTATCAAATCTCAATTTTAAGGTTCCAAATATACAAATATACATATATTATGCATGGATATTATATATTTATTTATATGAAACCACTAAATATACAGTTGCATAGCAAATGGTGTTCGAATTTGATGTTTAAATTTTTACAAAATGAATTATATTTGTGTTGACAGATTTGTAAACTAAGATATTTTAATTTAAGGACTTTGCGAACAATAAATTATCCTAAGACATATTTTTAAGTCTTCTTATTAATGTGGTTTCCAGCGAATCATTATAAAGACACATTTTTACGTAACATTTTCTCTTGAGCTTTATCCATTTGTTGAACTATTATGATGCATAATAAAGCTTTCCTTTCACAGTCTTTGCAAACTATTTGAGATAAATGATCAGCTGTGGATATCTTTAAAGAGAAAAAAGTCGAAAAATATCAGTCAGTAAAATAATCAGTAAAATAAGACTATTGCTATTAGTTTTTGGTTTTATTTGGGCATATATGATATTTAAATTTATTTTCGAACCAATCTTGGACTTGCTAAAATGATAAAACTTAGTCAACATTTTCTCATACTCAACAATTTCTCATACTCAAGAAATAATGAATAGAAACTACTTATTCATAACTAAGTTTCAATATTTCATTTTTTTCTAAAAAAAATATTTTTCTTTTTTCCAAATTAGGTTGGAGCCAGGTTGTATAACACTAACTAACCTCCACATGATTGAACATTTTTACTGCCCTGGTGTTATATCAATCTCCCCAAAGAAAAGCAAAGGTGTATTTGAACTCCAAGGTTTAAGAGAACACTTTATTTGCTGAAAAATGTCCAGTATTAGAGTTTCTGAATGAACATTTTGATTTATTCTTTGGAACGAATGAAAACACATCGGAACTTTGAATCCATTACTATGTTTTTTGGATAATATTTACTGTGTCATTTACTAGAAAATCAGGAGAATGATTTGCAATTTGTTTTTTAACCGAAATATGCCGAAATCGGTACACTTGTGTTTACTTTATCGATACGTTTCTATATACTTTATATTGAACCCACCCTTTCTGCCATAATTCGAGCAATGAACTCTTTCAAATGTAATGAATCCTTGATGTTAACTTTACAATCCGCCTCATTTAATTCAGAAAAACACAGTCTGCAGTGCATAGGTGATTCATATATTGTAGAAAAGGAATTGACACCTTCTGAATACCCGTTATTGTTAGAAACTTCGGTGCATATATCCATGCAATCGTATTTGGATTTATCATATTCGAACACGTCACTTTTTGAAGGAGACAAATTTTCAGCATTACTTTTTGAACTTAAATCATCTCTGGAATTTTGCTCATCAATGTCAAGTAAAACTATGTTGTGTACTTCTATAGAGCTTCGGGGATTAACATGCTGTATAGTTTCCTGAAGATTATTTTTGAAAATTGTTGGAAGGGCTATGAAATGTGGAAGGTTTCGTTTCAGAGTTTGTCGGGATCCTTTGTCAATAAAGCAGTTTGCGGTAAAGTGCTCGGAACATAGATAGTATTTTACTAGACGATTAATTGGTTTTTCCATAAGATCTCTTCGCCCAGCTAATGCTGCCCATTGCTGTGCACTAAGTAAATTAAAGAAAAATAGTCTTTTGACTACAATTATCAATCGCCATAACTTACAATTTCTTGTTCTTAGGAAAACTGAAATATGCTATGCTTTTATTATATAAAACTGAATTGTAACAATTTTTAGCACAGCACCTTTTTGACATGATTGGGATAATATAGAATTAATTAATATTTAGTTGAATTCAGGTTTTTTCTAATAACTCATTTAAGATAAATATAAAAATTATATCAATTTCGTGTATTACAAACAAATACATTCGTTCCCATACAGAGATAATGTAAAGCAGAGATGAAGAACTGAAAGAGCCCACTGACCAGAGATAAGCAAGGAGATATTCAACTCCCTCGTCTTCCACCCTTTGAGATAAACAGACAGCGTTTTTTATAAACCTATGTCTGTGAATACGTGTGAGCTGGCTTGATCAGCTGATTGCAAACAGCTGATCAGTTATTGAGGTGAAATATCTTGACAGGGAGTAAAATAGTAAGGTTGCGTAAGTATTAAGGGTGCGAGAGTATAAGTCAGGTAATGGATATTTATTCTTAAAACGCGAAACGACAATAAAGTATGTTTCTTAATAAACCTCAAATACCACCAATTAGCAATTAAGTTGACAAACAAAAAACTGCTTAAACGCTTTTAATAAGCAAGTATGATATGTGGCGATAACAAGGATTTAACGCCAGTTATAAGATTTTACTAATAAAAAGTACAATTGTTGGTTATTAATCTTTTCTCTTTTATTAAGTATTGAAATAAAAGGAATGAAGTCGTAAATACAGATTGATTAAAGGACTTAAAATACTTTTTGAAAAGCATTTCCACGCCATCCATGAGGAATGCTTATGGCGCGTTAATTGATTTTTTGTTCACCGGGTGTTTGGTTTCCCCAGGAGGCCTATTGCGCCCGAACTTAAATAAATTAGATACGTTTTTGTATATTTAGCGATCTAACAAGAATTGCATTTAACTTAAAAATTTAACAGGAAAATAAAAATGTTATCGGCATGAAAACATGGAAGACAAATTTTTGATTTTTTTTTACAAATGTCTAACACGGATCATCTTATTTTTGAAATAAGGGTCGCTCAAATCCCTGTTCCAAAATTTAGTGACAAAATAAATTCGAATTCTAATAAAATAATTTAAGATGAAGTCTGGTGGTAAATTTTTACAGCAAGTATATTTCTTTTCAGTAATCAGTAAAGTAAGAAAGTGTTGTGCGACTCCCCTTACATAATAACATTTGTCGAATGAGTCCAAAAACTTTTGCTCAAGTTCTTGGATGTATTCCACAAAATCACTTGGCGCCGCAATAAGATTGCATCCATCGAATTGCCTAAAAGTTGTAAATCTTAAGCCAGGCGAAGCATCTGCTGTCCCTAATGTGGGTAAAGGCATACTACACCTATGGCTTTCGTGACACTTTCTGAAGAGCCACCCACAGACATAAATGAAACTATTCTCTTTCAAGAATTGCATTTATATCTGTTTAAAGATACAACGCGGAAGTGCACTTTGGCCTGTCGCATATTTTGTCTTGCACCAAGAAGAAAAATTTAATATATTAATCAATCTTTTAACAAATTCGAAAAACTTCTTATCACAATTCACTACAATTACTAATGTTTGAATAGAACAAACACGCACTTTGTAGTAATTTAGTCCTTACCAAATATGCAAATATATTAAGCACTTGAAATCGCTTTTAAGGTATTAAAAGAACAATTACTAGCAATTATCAGTGAGTAATTAACTCTGACTATAATTGCTTTTTTATAACCGTACCCATTCACTTTTACTAAACATTTTGTTCTCGTACGCGGAATCGCATAGCGAATAAGCAAATTTGTGCAAAATTTTGCAAAATTAACGAGTACGCAAACACTCCCGCGATACTATCTCGAAAAACTGGGTAATAAAGGAGTTCAATTACTATGTTCGATGTTGTCAAAATATTTTTCATTTATACCATTGATGAAAACACAGATTTTTGTACAAAATTTCAATATATATTTTGTATTTTGTACAAAACATCAATGTGTAATATCTGTTTTTTTGTAAAGAGAATCAATTTTAATTTATTTTATTTATTTTTTTTAGTGCGGATCTTAGAACGAAATCACTTTCCGTGATATTAGCGTGATTTTCATTTTCAATTCATAGTAACACTACGAATTGGTTTTCTTTTTCAAATAATTTCGTTATTTTATAATATTCTTGCAAAAACATTGTTTTACAAGCATGGGCGTAGGCATTCATTGCGAAATATTTTTTTAAGCCTCATGTTGTGTTTCTGAACATCTTTGGCCAAATCGCCTAATCTGCCGCAATGTTAGAAAAACCAGACCATTACGGAGCCAAATCCACGGATTTGCCGCTATTATCCACCGATTTGGTCTAAGATCCAGGGATTTTGTAGAAGGGTTGGCGATTTTCAAGGTATTTCTCACACAACTACAAAATCCCTGGATTGGACAGGCATTTGGCCAGGGGCTAAAACTGGTCTAAGATGAGCATCTACTTGATTCCCTTATCACTGCCACTGGCTGACCACTATAGGGATTATATAGTTGTCACCTCCGTAATGGTCGAAAATCCATACATTATGCCAAATGCTGTTCTGAAATGCATACTTACTGTAGTAAGAAATTTAAAAAAAATTTCCACCGTAAATTCTAATAACTATTTTTGTAATATAGTATTTTTTGTTGGAATTAATTACTTTAAAAAGATTAATAATGCATTGAACATGATATTCTTCCATTTATTACAAAGCCTCACTCACCGTGCGAAAATAATGTTTTATACAAAATAGATGTAGCATATTATTGTTTTGTACAAAATAAATAATAATAATAATAATTGTTGGCGCTACAGTCCAAAGGGGGACCAGGGCCTAGCTTGCTCATCAACTACTCGTGTTGTGCGCGCTACTGTTCTCTCACGAGTAGAAGGGACCTACAGTTTTTTGCCAACTCCGAACGGCGAAATTTGAGAAGCTTTCTTAGACAGTTATTACTCTTTGAATGTTGTTAGCAGATCGAAAGAGGTGGTGCCGTTAAAAATTCGAAAAATTGGTGTTGAGCTGGGAGTCGAACCTCGGCCATTCGGCGTGTGAGCGTCGCACTCTACCCACTACGCCACGGCGACCAAATACGTAAGAAATATTGATATTTTGTGCAAAACTTTTAATATTCAGCAAAAGTATAAGTGAGAAATGGAGCATAATTCATGAATTCCTTGAGAAGTAAACTTTTAGTGGTGAAATCAAATGAGTTTTCGCGCACTCGTTAATTTTGAAAATTTTGCCACAAAAACGCAGTTTTGTGTATAATAATAAAGGGTGTAGTAAAAGTGACAAGTAAACTAATGTGACACTAATCGGGTTGTGACAATATCCGTTCTGTCATCTAAAATAAATTTAAAGGCAGTGCTTCAAATTATTACATATTTATTCCATAATCAAAAATTTATATAATAAATAATAGATCATATTATATGTATGTGAATACTATGGAGTAAAAATAAATTAATAAGAATATATAAATAATCCTCCGTAAGTGTGAGCTTTCATAGAATTGCACCAATCTACTCCAACTTGCACTATTTAAATTATAATACAATTTCGAAACTTAGTTTTACCCTTTTTCGTAATTGTCGCTAATTTTTGTTTTGTGTTTTGTGTCTACAAACTTCTTTTTAATGTAGTCAATAAGATCGGTATTTTCATTTGCTATCTCGAAGTATGTTCTCAAGGTAGGAATAGCAAAAGCATTTTCTGTGCGAGAGTAAATTGGTGCACCGACTCACATATCTTTAGCTTTAGATTTTAGATTTTAGGATAGAGTTAGGTTTTAAGACAGCAAAAATAAAATATAAAAAAAAATACAAAAAATTCAAAAATACAAAAAAAAAAAAAAAAAATTAAAATACAAAAAACCCAAAAAATTAAATAAAAAAACAAAAAAAAAAAAACAAAAATCTATGTGAGTGTATATTAGATTATACACACACATATAGGTGTACAAAGACGCACCTGTGCATGTATACATGAACATATACCGATAAACTATATGAAAGGATACATGCACATGTGCGTACGTAGTTTAAGTTAGTAATAGAATAGTTTTAGTATTAGTATTAGTTCTAGTTCTTAGCTTTAGTTGTAGTCGTAGCTTTAGTTTAATTTATTTTTTAGTAAAATGGTTAAGTTTTTAAGTTTTTGTTTTTCTTTTCTTAATAGATAATAGGTGTAAGTATCAATTGATGTTCTTATAATAACTACATAAAGATGTTGAAAAACAAATAACACATAAAATTCAGTTAATCTTAGAGAGCCTGCGAAGGGCCAGTAAGATTAGGATCATACAATGTAATGTAAACTAGTTTTAAGCTTTTTTGTCTAGAATTTAAGTGTCCCTTAGATATAATAAAATGCAAAAAAAAAGTAAATTGGTGCAAAGGTTGAAACTCTTCTTCCTCGTTGTTATTAGTGTCTTAAACATAAGAAGGATATTGAGACACTTCTTGCGAAATCTCCTCATTTGTAAACTCTACATAACAGTATATATTATAATCACAGTTATAAACTTCTCAAGCTCTACAGCTGAAATTGAAAGCGGAATCAGCAGCTGTGCTTTGTGGACTTAAATTTTTATCAAGACCAGCTTTGATGAAACAATTATGTATAGTTGTGGGCGTTACAAGCCACCAGGCACGTTTGCATTTATTAAGGATCTTCAAAATGGTTATCTAATTTTAAGATTAAATTAATATGAAATATGAAAAAAGTGTAGAAGAAAATAAATACTGATTTTAAATATTTGCGCATTGTTTAACCCCTTTTCAAGGATAGAAGCTGTCTTCGTATAATGATTTGCCTGTAATAGACTTTGAATATATATATATATATATATATATATATATATATATATATATATATATAATTTCCTGATCTAGAGGTTGAATGATGGAAAAAGCACGTGCAAGCAAAAAATGCAATTTAATATCAATTCGGACAATTTTTTTCTATCAAGCAGTTTGTAGCAAGTATCATTATCGTAAAATAAAATAATTGTTCGTTTCTTATTCTGTAAAGATCTCTACAGCTCAAGCACAACCTCAGTCCATATGAAACTGGCCATCCAGGCTTTCATTTTTTTTCCTTAAGGAGTGAGACTGCTTTGCCCTGCCGACAGCAAATATTTTTTCTCCAAGCCACGCATATTAGCCAAAATCGAAAGACCACTTGGAAATGCGCGGAAATATAAACCGCTTTAAGGGTTCGGTACGTAGAATAATTAACATGCGTCAGTGTCAGCAAAACTTTGACAGATAGATAAAATACATGTGTTTTTATGGGAGGTGGCATATAAACCAACGCTCACGCTCACGCGACGAATGTGATTGCTCAACTTTTAACTTTTCTCTCTCCGTCAGCGTCGACAAGCGACACATTGTGACATTTCAAAAGAATTTGATGCTGATATTGGCGGCCTGTTTGAATGTTTTGTATAATCTTGATGTACTAAATTGAATAGTAAATCAAAGAATTCTTTTTTCTTTATCACAGTCATGAAAAATTGTTCCGGATCGTTATTGTATAATAATATAAAGCTATATAATATAATATAAAAGCTGTGCGCTGATAATCCCCTTCCTTCAGGTACTTCACCGTCATCGGATATATTGACACTCCGCATATAAAATATTCAATGTGCCGGAGCGTTTAATCTGCATTAAAATATTTTTTGACTGATAATCTTTTAAAAGAATTTGCAGTTTATTTTGCTTCCAATCGCTTGCTATAAGCTCTTCAGCCTCTCCTTTTTCACCTTAATTTATTTGAAAATTTATGTTGCTTCAAAGTTGTCAAAGCTTAATATTTGTACAAATTTCTCAGCTTGTTCTTTTAACATTCGACCACACAAAAGCGCGTTCTTCGCTATCTAATCATGACATCGTCAACCTCTTTACACATTTAGTTTAGTTGCGTTCCCGTACATTTCCTTTTTCTGAGAGTGATTTACCCCCACTTCTGAACAAATGACAGACTTCAGAGTTTAGCACAGAAAGTACTGGAACACATCTAATATAATAATCAGTAGAGCAAATTTAGTTATGGTTAAGTGTCAAAACAAAAAAATTAAGAAAAATGCAATGTCACACACGTACATAAAAATCTGCGGCGAGAAAAACACATTCACAGAAATTGTCTCTCCTAACATGTGGCTTTAAGCGGATAAAATTATTGGCTTTGTTTTATTTTAAAGAAATCATCTGGCTGGATGAAATTATGCATTGAATTCTTTAAGGCTGATGTGTATATATAAATAATTTATTATTATATGAAACCTTGTGTTGCAAAGAATACCTCCCTACCTATAGAACAAAGGATGTAAGTTTAATGTTTGTTAATATTATTTGCTTATAAGCGTTGAGTTTCATTTAATATTTTGGATTTTAATATGTAAAATTAATGTTTTGCACAACTACTGAACATTCTCTTAATCATAAATATTACCATTTTTAACGAACATATTTTAAATTATGCTTTGATATTGTTTTGTCAATGTAATTTTAAAATTAAAAATAGCCCCGGTTTTTTTCTGTTACGTTTTAGGTGGACCAAAGGTAATACCACAGACAAGTACACCCAGATGTGTCGCCGCCATAGAAAGTTCGATTTGTATACCGATTTTAAACACTGGCAAATCTTGTCTCTTTATCATTAGGAAGCAAAGCGCTTTCAGTGAGAGGCAGTTAGCTTTAAAGGATCTCCGTAATCACGTAATTTTTGTTCATTACCATAGATATGCTCTTGGTCATTTTTTTCCAATTGTTCATTTTCCACAAAGTGAAAACAGCAACGACATTTTAATTTTTATGTTGAAGAAAGAAATCATCATGAAAAAATTCCAATCACTTGAGTCACAGAGCTGTGTCAATCGCGATTAATTCGGTCACCAAAAAGTATCACACAACTTCGAATAAATTGATCAACAGGTTAATACTTTTCCACTGAACGATTCATTGTATCGGACTTTTCAATAACAATACTTTTCGTTTAGTCGGTATATTCGCTTGGAAATACTGAATCATTTCTGAAACAAATCAATGATTTATTTAGTCACTCACTGAAAATAAACGAATTACAGAGCGAATGACAGTCACATAGGAAAAGGAGCTGATTTATTTTTATCTTACATTTTAAAAATAATAAATAATTTGAATAAGGATTTGAAATGTTCGTTTACCATACTTATATGACCAAATAGAAACAACAGTTAAACTTATTTTAAGCAATTTTGTAAATACCAATTTTATTAAAAACATAAGTTCTTGGTCAGAATTTGAATTAAAGAGCAGAGATAATTATCTACCCATAGCAGATGTATTTATTGGAAGCAAAGCCGAGGAAGCTCTCACGAAATCTAACCTCTCAATTTCTAGTAAAAATAAAGTAAAAGAAAACTGTTTAAATTTTTACTCAGAGCTTTTAAGACAACTTCTTTTGATATTTGATATCAGTACCAATGATTTGAGAAATCTATCAATAATCACCCCAAAACGTGTTTTGTCGGATTCAGAAATTTCTATATCACCTTTAATTGACACCTTTCCTAACTTAGTTGAAGGTGATCATGAAAATGTGATTATGGAGTGGAAAATATTAAGGTTTTGAAATCATAATCTTAACGATAAAATGAATTTATGCAAATTTTGGAAAGAAGTCAGTTGCCTTAAAAATGGTTTAAACGAGTGTTGTTTTGCAAATTTAAGTACTTTTGTATATAATTTGATGTGTCTTCCACACAGTTCGGCTGCCGCCGAAAAAGAAATATATGAATTAAGATTGATTAAAACCAAATTAAGATATAATCTTAGTTTTGAAACTATAAATAATATAATGCTGGCCAAAGAGCTTCAGAATAAACAAAATAGTCATTTGCTGCCCTCGAACTTATTTTAAAATGCTATGAAAATATTTTATCTTCTTATTTATGATTCGTTACGTTTATTTATGTATATACATATATAATATGCTTAATTAATAAATAAGTTTGAAAAGAACTTTGTGAATTTGTTTGTACCTGTTATTTTGTTTTTGTTTTTTATTAATAATTAATAAACTAATGTGATTTGTGCAATGTAAAATATATGTGATGAATGTCTTGTTCTTGCTTTAGCAATATTTTGGCCCTTTTTTTATTTCCAATTCTGGAGACATTTTTTTTTAAATGGTAACCGTGTCCGTAACTAAAGCAACAGAATACATACGAAGTCTAGCTGAATGTGTATGGTACAAACACAATCATACGTAACCCATGCGTATCATAAGTAGATAATATTTGTTCCTTCCCTTTTTTCAGATGTTCGACAAGATTTGCTACATTTGATGTTATGATAGATTTTCAATTTCAGGGCGGATGATTCGATTTTATTGAAATTGATCAGACAGTAACCATGGGTTATTAACCCATGATTTTTTCCGTTTAGGATTCTTAAAATCAGTCCATTTTTCATCGCCAGTAACAATCCAAAGCAAATTTCACAAGTGTTTTTTCGGTTTTCCATCTGTCTTTCATTCAATTCATGTGGCACCTATTTTCCACACTTTTGGATCTTTCCCATAGCTTTTAAACGGTCAGAAAATGTTTTTTGTGCAACATTTAACATTGCTGCCATTTACTTTTGACTCAATGTGTCATCTCCATCCAATATCGTTTGCAATATCGTCTTCAAACTTTTTTGGTGGTCTACCACGTTCTTCATTTCTCACATAAAAATCATTATTTCTGAAGCGTTGAAACCATCTTTTGCATGTTGCTTCTGATAGAGCATGATCACCATATGCCTCGACAAGCATTCGATGCGACTCTGCAGCACTTTTCTTCAAATGAAAACAAACAATTAGTGCTTTCCGCAAATCATGGCTTTCTGGTACAAAATTCGACATTTTTAACACGATGAAAAAATATGATGTTGTCTGTTCAATGACTTGATGTATACTAAATATTTTTCACAGAATCACAACAATAAGGGCTCGTTCACAACAAATGTTCCCTATCGAGACATTTGTATCTTGACACTCATACCGGTATGCCTGGTACGTGCATACATAGATGCTTTTGGTGGGATAAAGTATGATTTTTGTTTTGTTGGTTGCGAATGCAACTTTTTTAGAAAGAGTATTGAGCGAATTTTAAATTTTAATTTTTGTTATATTGCGTAAGAGTTTCTTCATTCACACCATGTATTTAGTGGTAACATTTCATATATTAGCCCGCTCTAGAATGCAATCGGTACTAATACATCTAGTTTTAATCCATTTCATTTTTTTCAAATAGCCTGAAATCAAATTGTTTCATACATATGTATGTATATAATTTTTTTTATATATGTACCAACGTCAATACGCAACTGCGAAAGTAGGTAAGGAACTTGTAATGCTCAAACTAATTGTGATTGTTTGTACAATGCTATCACATACACCATTTGAATCAAGACCCAGACGCAAAATTAATATGTTACCACTTAATAAAACTTCAAGGAGCATAACAAGAGAGGAATATAACGACATGATACGTTTGTTACCTTACATTCCACCTATTCACTATTAATAAATGTATAGATGTAAATATGCTCTGTTTTTATTTCTTGCATTTAGTTATTAATACATATATACGTACAATTTTGAAATGATTGCACCATGATCGACTTTGTCACTATTATGCTAATTACTTCTTTCTGTGATCAGACAAGCGTTTCATATTTATTGCACAACGTCTTTATTACATCAATCATAAAACCCATAAACAAGATAATGAAAAAATGTATTTCATTTCCGTTACCGGAAATGCAATCGAATTGAAATTGTGCAAAATATTGAAGAGCATACACCATTTTGTTTAGCTTTAAACTTTTAACGAACCGAATTTGCGAAAGAACACCTGAACTGCGAACCCTCTATACAGCCCAATATATTATGAACGAACGAATTTAAAATAGTTAAATTTGATACTCCTGGGACCAGGACATTTGTTCGCAGGCGAAAAAACCAATAGATACATTCGGAGTGTACTTTCAAGTTTGTAAAGTACGGCGGATCAAAAATTAACGTATGCTTTTCCTATTATGATACTGGTCCCATTCATTGGATAAAACCGATGATGACCCCCGGAGTTGATGAATATGCCGCTTAGACGAGTTAAAGAACAAAATTATTAAATTCTAGAGATGATTTACTTCCATCCATTCCCACGTTTTCAACCGATGCTTCGGGAGTATATATCTTTCACATGATTTATACTCTCGTACTTATGTAATAATGTTTCATTTTGAGTTTCTATGCAGAATAGTGACATATTGATTGTTTTTAGTAATGCTTTCTCTCTCTCTGCAAATTGTGTTGCATGCATTTTTAACTTAGAATAGATTTTCAATTTAGTTTATAAAATGTTTTCTTCAGTTAAATATCCTCAATATGAAAAACCTAATTCCTGCTTTCCTATGTTAAAAAAACAAATTTCAAATATTTCGCCTTAGTGGCGATCAGGTTCAAGACAGTTCAGGCGTATGCACATACACAGGTTTATAAAAAAAACCTTGTTAGTTGAATTCAAAAGGTCTGAAAAAAAAATTTAAATTAATAACTTGCTGAATGACAGGTTGCCCGCAGCCCTCCTAGTGCAGGAAACGTCTCTTTCAGAAATCTCTTCTAGATGCCACTTTAACGCAAATTATGATTTTACCTGTAACAACCATGGCAGGGGAACTGGAATATTTCTTATTAAGAATATTTCTTTTTCTCAAATTTTTTTCTCTAGCAACATCATTTCGGCCACGATTGCCTCCAGTGCATGCAATATAACCAATCAAGTGTTAAAAAAATTAGCGATTGTCTCAGTCTATGTCCATCTCAGTGCAGGTGGGGCCTTGGCTCCTGCACTAAATGATCTTATAAACTCCTTACAAAATTTTGATTATATACTACTTGGGGGAGATTTTAACTCTCGACATCCGCTCTGGGTATAAATAAATATAATAAATGATAAATATTTCGCTCTCTGGCTCCAAGACAATCTTCCTAATTTCGACCTTGTTAAGCCTATTGAACCAAAAAGAACTATATCAAATTCACATTAGGACTTCTTGCTAATGCCATCTAATCTTATATTTAATAGTAATGCTGTATGCCTTATTGGGGACCAAATATCTGACCACAGCTCTGTAATTTTATTGCTTCAATTTCAAAATATATCTTCTCTTACCATTCACATTCAGGGTTCCAACACTCTAAGACATATAAACTGGACAAATTTCAATAATGCTCTAGATTCCGATTTATCTAACCTAAACACACCTGTAGAAACCTTACCAATAACGAAATAGATATTCTAGTTGAGTCATTCACAGTTAAAATTCAAAATTGCATTTCACTCTTTGGTAGCAATAATTGTTCACAAAATAACCGGGTAAAAGTGTCAGAGTCCACCTTGCGACTGATGAAAGTTAGAAGAGTTTGGAAAAGAAGGCTGAAAAGAATCTACCAAAAATTTGGTGACCGGAACAATCCACCGTATATAGAACTGTCTGCAAGAATCACTTGCCTCAGATCCATTATAAAAGACAGGGTCAGAATAGAAACTAATAAAGAATTAAGAAATGTTCTTAGGAGCTTAAAACCATCTACCAATGTCTTCAGAACCATAAACTGAATTACGGGACGTAAAAATACTGCAATTTCTGATCAAAGGATAACCTATCGTAATAGAGTTTGCTCCTCAGTGGCGACCTGTATTCTGAGAATATTCCTTCCTTCGACAATTTCAATTCCCATATAGTGGAGACCTTCTGTATCTCGTTCGATATCTGGAGTCGTTATCTAAACCTAACTTCATTCTCTCAATCCAATAAAGCTGATGATCCAACTTCATTTCAGTTGAAAAAATAATTTCATGTTTGAACAACAAAAAATCGTGTGGACCAGATACAATTTCAAATTTCATAATTAAGAAAGCTAGAATTGTTATAGCCAAACATCTCACCCCAATTTTAAGCAACTGTTTAAATAACTGCTATTTCATTAGTGTAAGGAAAATTGCAAAACAAAACCCTATTAAAAAAGGTACTAGTCCAAATACAGTAGAAAATTTTCGCCTAATCTCTATGCTATCCAATTTAGGCAAAATCCTGGAAAAAATAATTTTAAATCAAACATTTTACAATCTAAATGAGTCAAGTATTTCGCAACCTCAACAATTTGGCTTCAAAAAATCGCACACTACAGAACATGCTCTTTTGCACTTACAGAATAAAGTACTTAAAAATTTAAGAGTTAAAAAATGCACCGTAGCGTGTGCCCTCGAAGGGACAAAAGCCTTTGATTCGATTTGGCGCAAAGGTCACAAATTGTTTTTCTTAACTTTCCCTCAAACTTAACTTAAGTAGTTCAAAGCTTTCTTTCCGATATATCTTCCTGTCTGGATTGAAAATGTCTGCTCAATTCCGATTCCGGTTAGAAGAGGAGTGCCACAGGGGTCCATATTGGTGAACCATCTTTTCAACTTCTACATGTCTGATTCTTCCTCAACCAGAGCTATATTATACGCAGACGACACTTTGCTTCTTAGTCACCACGAGAGACCAAAATTGGCCCTCAACGCTATTAGAGAACATATCAAAATAATTCTTCCTTATTACAAAACTTTTGGTATAAGTCTGAACCTAGGGAAATGTGAACTAATCTGTTTTAGAAACTTCTCCGGTAAGGGTCACTACTTGGCGGTTAAAGAAAGCCGCCATTTAAATCTGGCTATTGAAGGTTTCTAAATTCCGGTTAAATCTTCCATTAAATATTTGTGCATGAATGCACATGCAAGATCGGCTCTTTTCAAAGCCCACTCCAAATTAAAAAAGTTATTAACTTCTAGAGATGTAGAAAACAAAACAAACATTTATATAAAACATTAATTAGACCCCTCGTAGCATATGGTTTTTTTATATGGTTCACGATCACCCCTAATGTAGTTAATAAACTCCAAAGATACTGTTCTAAGAAATTGCATCTCAAAATACAGAAGACCAGGTGGCAAGTGGTACAGCAATAGATCCATTTATCATGACTTCGGTGTTGTGCCACTTCTTGATTATCTCGTGCGCCTTGCAAAAAAGAGAATGTGTTCTCTACAATATCACGATAACGCAATAATTAAGAAAATTTTTGAAGACAAGGAAAACTGGAAATAGTTTTGATTTTTGTCAAAACAAATTTCCTTATTCATGTAAGTTTTATTAAATAAAAAATAAACAACTTAAAAAAAGGATATTTCAAAACTGTATAAAATTGACAAATTGGTAGTGGTGTGCATACGCTCTACATGTCCTAGCCATCTTAAGCGTAGCACCCGAACGCTTGACCAGGCACATATTGCTGTACAGCCCATAGATTTCGTCGTTAAATGTTCTCCTCCCTTAGTCGAAAAGACTAAGTGCTTCCTTATCCGCTTTTAGTAACGTCCAGGTTTTCACACCAGGAGGCTATCCTTATGAGGATAGTGTTGACAGCTCGCCTTGTTGAGCGCGATCAACAACGTTACCTCGTGTGGACATGTCCATATCCCCAGTTGCTTGTATATATGTATTATAAATTCCCCCTTGTTTAATATTAAATTTTCATAGTTTTAATAAAAATCAATTTAGTTCACTACAAATAAGTCATAAGGATTTGTATTCTTCTCAAACGGATACAGCATTTGAAAAACGACGAGCAAAGCGACGACTACCACATCATCAATCAGCGAGAACCAATATAGTGTTCTGTGACTGGTGTAAACGAGGGTCTCACTGTTCGTGTGTCAATATCGACCCTCCGTGGTTTTGTGAGTATTAACAGTGTTAGTGGTTTGAAGAAATTGGTATTAACCTGATTCAACGGAGTTACTGTTGTTCGAGATGATGTAGAGATCCTTAAACCCGATGATAGAAGCTGCGAGATCAGAAGGGCAATGCATTGTTGGCCTTCTGATCTCGCAGCAATGAATTATTGGCCTTGAAAAGGAATTGAAACAATTGGAAGTAATTGTTGCCAAAATTCCAGTGCATCGTGTAGCAGTAGAACAACGTACAGCAGTATCCCCTCCTAAACATTACGACGAAAGAATAGACATCAAGCTGTTCCCAAGCAATTAAATCCCATTCGTCATTTTCCTGAAAGGCTTGCAAGTTTCTACGATTCGTATGTTACAGAAACCGACGTGACAAAAGTATTAACAGAAGCAACATTCAAGAACTTTCTTTATTTTATGGTAGTGACAAGCATGAGTGGTTATACTTCGAGGAGGTGTTCAAGTCAACTACAGTGGAGGGCCGCTACAGTGGTAAAGAAAATATTTCTCGGTTACGAGAAGTACTAAGAGGAGAAGCGTACCAATTAGTCAGCGTTCGTTTAAAACACACTTCGTATACAAGTGGAATTTTTAATGCTCTTCGTACTGTTTTCGGTCGGCAGGATATTCTCGTTCATGATCTATCGTGCTTTGCTCACTTCTAGGAGTGATCCGAAGATTCGTTCGTGGGCAGTGAAACTGAATGGGTTCGTCGCTGATTTAAAATTGATCAATCGAGAAGAGGATTTGATTAATGGTTTCATTCTAACATCTCTAGGAATTGTGAATTGTGTATTACGATTGGCCTAATAAGAAAGCAGTTATTTGTCAGCCCAATTTAACAGATTTTACTCTATTTTTGGAAAAGTAAATAGTTTCCTGTCAGTTCTCTTGAAGCATGCAGAAATAGCCAAGAATTCAGCAAAACTAAAAGCGTCATTTCCTTCAGGTCAGGTATCAGCTTATCAGCCAGTTTCAGCAAATTGCGTCAAATGTGGTGCCCAACACAGTTTATTTGAATGTCAACAATTTACAAATTTCTCAGCTAAGCAGAGACAATTATTTGAGAAGGAAAAAGTCCTGTGTTTTTCTTGTTTGAGTGGTTCGAAATCTAACTGTGGCATCGATTGGTTGTATCCAATATAACAGTCAATTACTCCATATTTCTAATTCGAATTCGAAAGTTAGTGTAAATTTATCTATCTTGTTAAAAATCGTTCCAGTTTGTATTTATGGAATTCAGAATAAGTTTGTTGGCACATTTGCTTTTCTGAATGAAGGTTCATCTCTGTCAATGATAGAAAAATAACTTTTTGACGAGCTCGGTTTGAACGGTTTGAACGGTTATCCAAAGGAATTGAAATTACAGTGGACTTAAGGAGTTATTCGGCAAGAGAATTCGATTCGTACTACACTGTCAGTATCTGCAGTTCGCAACCGTAACTGACACGTTTTAAAAAATGTCTTTACTGTTAAAAATGGGCAACAGTAGTACCTCTGATAGGGTGATTTCTGTTTAGTGCGTTCATTTTTCTCCGAGAGCGGATTTATACTCCGTAGCTAAGACAGCTTCTAAGTAAACTTTTGATATGTTTAGTTTGTAAACACAACAGCAAACCTAATTGTTGATTTGAAAACATGATAAACCGGTCTTTAATTATTATGTTATATTATTTATTGTATAGAAATATTCAATAAATATTTTATTTAGTTCTTGCTTTTTACAGAATATTGAAATAAATCGCAGCAGGGACTTCCTTTCCTGAGAAATCTGTTATAATAACATGGTGAAATTGTCATGAAGCCAAAAACACAAATAAGCCAAATAATGCGCTTAACTGAGTCGTACATAACACACAGAATAATCAGGATTGTGCAAAGCCTAATACTATCGACCTGAAAATTGTGTTTCAAAGCTTACATTAGATATATGAAAAGTATACAAATTCCTTATAAATACAATAAGATCGAATGTTCGAAATTCGAGGCCTTGCCACACAAATTCTGCGATGTATAAAGGTTGGACGGTAAGTTGTGTCTACTAACTATACTGTTAGTGTCCGAGGTCTCAGTTAGTGGTTGGATTGCCTTTCAATGAGTATCAAAAAAAAAAAAAAAAAAAGAGGTAATGTATTGGTTCAGTATTTTTATTTATTTATTTATTTATTGACTTGAAAATAATTTTACACTGGCGCAGAGGATAAAATCAGAACCCATTTTCTTTAAGAACTTTTCATTTTTTTTAATAAAACAAAAACTTATTTAATGGCAATAATGCCTTTCTTTAGAAGGAATAAAGACAAACCTTGCGCATTTGAAGAAGCCGTTTGAATTCATTTTCCACCATTTTGGTCAAAATTATAGATACATATTTCCCATTTTATATAAGCTCTAAACCCATCTTTCGTCGCCGGCTTATTTTAATAGTCCAAAGACGTTTAATCTCATGAATGAGTTGGCCATGCAACGGGTTATTTCTTGAAACAATTGTTGAGGTTATGAAATCAACTGCGGTTTATTCAAGAAAAACTTATAAAGCTTAATATCCGTGGTAGATTCAGATAAGCGTCAGAAAGCCGTATCCTTTGAGGCAGGATAGGATAGCCACTTTGCGGCTGAAATTTAGAACTTATCGAGCTGCCGCGTTTATGTCCTTAGGTTACGTTCATTCCGTCACATAACGTAATTTTTAGGTAATTAAAGCACTGTGTTGTTGAAGAACGAATTTACCAATTTTATACTTTGCAATTAAAGCCAGATAGCTTTAATGTAATGTAACGATAAGCATAATCAATAAGCAACAAATAGACCAATTATCGACAGAGAAGGAAAGACCATTTTCAACAAAAGGAAATTAGACTTGAGTACTACATATTCAATTAGTTTTTAATTTATTTTAATTTATATTCTAATTTATATTCTAATAAGCTAATTTCGTTTTTTTTTTAACTTTTACTCCTTACATAAAAACTCCTTTACTTTAAGTTAATTCTCCTTAAATACTTATATATCTAAATAGCCATGGTGCACTACACACACACACACACACACACACACACACACACACACACACACATATATATATATATATATATATATATATATATATATATATATATATATATATATATATATATATATATATATATATATATATATATATATATGTATATATATATATATATATATATATATATATATATATATGTGTATATATATATATATATATATATATATATATATAAAGTTAATAACCATCCCAATGGGTTAACGATGCTAAGCTTACGCCAGTTCTCTTGTATGTCCCTTGAAGCAGGCTTACGAAAAGCGGAGCTCTGAAAAGCACTCACACTGCTGGAAGTCGATTTTTAACTTCCAGTCGTCGACATCAAAGTCGCTTTGTAACAAAACATTTATTACTTCTACTTTCGGACTTTTTCTATACCCGATTAGGTCATAGGTAAGTTCTATTATATGAAGTTATAAGATTAGTTCTATAAGAATATTGTGATCAAGATGAGTGAACCAACTGCAACCAAATTTTTATGTGGAAGCCAAAAGCGTACGTTCACTTGTGACAATAATATTCAATACCTTTCTCCATGTCATATATCTTGTATAGCAATGTTTTATTTGTACCAAGACTGACTAATTTTTTGACTTCTAACCTTCCGAAGCCTTTTTCATATCTATCAGCATCTGTGCACTGTGTTTCGGGTCTATTCTCCTGAATTTCGGAGACTATTTAAAATGCGGCACGAATAGTGTTGTGGCCTGTCCTGAAGACAAATTGATTTTCGGATATTATTTAATTTTCCAACCCATTTTCCCTGAGCTGTAATGACTGTTTGAATACCTTGCGGAGGAAGTCTTATAGTTCGGAGCTTTTTTCGGAATACAAGTATGTGTGACCTCCGTAGCGCGGTGGGTAGAGTGCGACGCTAACACTTCGATTCCAGGCTGAACACCTCGAATTTTTCACGGCACCACCTCTTTCGAGTTGCTGACAACATTCAAAGATTAATAACTGTAAAAAAAAGGTTCTCAAAACTTCGCCGTTCGGACTCGGCAAAAAACTGAAGGTCCCTTCTACTCGTGAGAGAACAGTACACAACACGTGTAGTTGATGAGCAAGCTATGCCCCGGTCCCCCTGTGTATTGTTGCCATACAATTATTATTATTATTATTATTATCGATTCGATTATTTTACCTTTTCCTGGGGATCCTTAGCTATGAATAATTGATTGTTTCTATCTAGATAAGGATCGATTCCAAACTACCTCAGTAGATTGGCATTTTCTGCTGTTCTGTTAAGTCGAGCTGTTGGTGTGCTTTTATTTTTGACTTTAAAGAGCGAATGCCATTCATGAATTGTCTGTACAAGAGTTTAAGTTTTGTTAGAAGTCTATCTAAGAAGTATCGGTGGGAGCATACCGAGAGGTGTTGCCATAATTGGTTTATGGCACCTTTGGAATCGTATTGTCCATTGTACGTCTAATGACTTTGTCTATTTGTGTGAAGAACCCATTAACCTCATCGTTGTTTAGGTTTCTTTTTGTAGGAACGTGCCACAGTTTTCTGCATTTCACACATTGAAGAATATGATCCGTTTTATTTAATTCTTCCTGCTTTACACTGAGACCATTTAAGAAACGAAGGCTTCTTTTTCTTCACTCAAGGATGACCTACGGGTCAAGAGAGGAGTTTATGCCTTTAAGGAGCAACGTTTTGAACCTTTATCTTCTTAGCATTCGATGCGCCAACTTCACTTTCATTTTCAAGCAATGGAGAGTACGGATCTGTGGGATACTCTATATATGTAATAAAATATGACATTTGCTCTAGGGCCAACCCACATATGTAGGGTTTGCAATTGGTCCGTTCCTACCCGAGGACGTTGATTGGTGGTCAAAGTACCTTGAATTTCTCGTGCTATTGCTGTGGCTGCTGTTTTTTCTGCAGATGTGGTTGTTGTTGCTGTTTACGTTGTGCCTGCTGATGTTGCTATTGTTTTTGTCGTTGTTGCAGTTTCTGTTGTTTATGTAGCTTTAGTAGTTAAGCTACCTCGGAAGTGTTATAATGTACCTGATTTAAATTTTGCTTTTGTTGGTGTCCTTATTGTTGCAGCCGTTGGGTTGCCTTTGATGCTGATGACAATGGCTCCAGTTCTTGCAGTTCCAAAAGTTATCCTTTTTTCGAACTACTCCTATAATTTCTTCCCCTTTTCTTTTATTTGTTCAGCCTCATAGCACCTGAATGGAGTTGTATCTTCTCCTTAAACTTTACCGCTTATTTCTGTCACGAACGTGGATAGATGTGCTTAATCGAAGATCGGCCGAAATACGCTATTCCACTGTCCTTCCTACAAAGTTATAAGGAAGGGGACTTCCTTTAGCATCTAATTCGGTCCAGATACAAAAAGTAATTTCTGAATATCAGCTCTTTTCGTGCAACAAAACTTCGAATCAGCTTTATAATAAATTTATACACACTATTCACGTTTTCTTGTATTCAGATTCTGGGGTTCCGTAATTCTTAAGACGTTAACTGTCATATTTTTCCCATATGGAAAGTTTAAGGGTGTTGTCTATGCCGGACAGACGTATTGCCGTTGCTCTACTACCAATGGTACCGGCTCACTTGAACGATTCAGTTTATCTCTCACATAAAAACAGTTATTACCATATAATAAAGTAGATACCGATTCAAGGTGTATGTGCTTTGTCCTCTATTTCTCTGGACAATTTCTTATTTGCTTCCTTTTCCTTGTTCGCTGTACGGAAACGCTCATATATAATACATTAAACATTTCCGATTAAAAGTGATCTATCCATTTTTCAGGATATGACACTAATTATTAATGCACAGCTGAAGGGAACGGTATTTATATACATGGATGACATCATGACAAACGTTATTTAAGAATCCCATCCTTCTTGTTCTAACTTAGATGTTTCCTAAGCATTGTGGTTTTTAGGAAATTTGTCACTAAATACACTGAAATTACCTTACCATTGACGTGGTTGAGAAGGAGTCCACTTAAATTAAAATGAATGTGATTTTTTGTGTAATTTAATGGGTGAACACAGGTTAAAAATATTTTGGGTACTATGGAACAGCAAAATCATACAGACGTTTTACAATTGTGTTTTTTGAAAGAATTCAGAGGAGCATATAAACCGTGTATTCACTGTCATTAAAAGTAGAATTATTATTATTGCGGGATATGTATTTGAACGTAAGTGTTGGTTCGTGTAAGAAACAAGTTTTAGCTCAGATCAATTCTTGACGGTACAAAAGCTCAACTCTACCTAAAACCTATCAGAAAGCTAAAAAATAGTGAAAAGAAGGCTTTGCGTTTATATTTTTGCGTTTGCGGTTTTAACCAGAGATTTATTAGAATGTAATCATTATGGATTGCAGTGGATGTAATGCAATCATTATGGATTGTACAGAGGAGACTCTGGCTCAGTACAGTGCCAAAACCATTTTTTTTTGTAAATACACATAAGATACCCCACCCATAAACTTCTTCTTATTGCACTAAGATAACACGTAAGTGTATCTGTAAGGTCTGAACTTAAATTACAAACTAGCAATCTTTTTATCCTTGAAGTAAAAACAAGTTTATATGCCAAAGATATCGAAACAGATTATATCTATTTTGAGTGCACACAGGTATTCAGTCTGGAACTCTTGTTTGACTCTATGAAGGATATTATAAAAAAAACTGTGAAAATATCATCGGTGAAAAATTGAAGGCAATACAGAAATACAAGTGTTAAACGACCACAGTCGGCTTAGTATTGGCGACCTGTAGGTTACAAGTCCGTACTATTTATTCAGTTCTGAACTATTAGTCATTGTTTTTATTTTTTTTTTTGCAGGTCTTCTGTACACTAGTATATATTTATCCTATGGAGGACTACGAGTATATCTCGATTCATCGATTAGAAAATGTATGTTAATATTACAAATCATGTTTGTGAACGATTAAATGAATTTTCTCCTATCTTATTTTTTTTAAGTATTTTGGAGACATAGAATATTGCTCTATCGTACTGAGTAAAACTTTTTTTTAATTTTTAATATGGAAAAATATATATATTCTGCCCCATAGACTTACTATGGTTTTTGTGAGAAAGAAATAAACGTTAAGAATATATGTACATGCATGTGCTTGGAAAAATGAAATAACTTTAGATACAAAAATTAATTTTCTTTTTTAATTTTTTCAAAACGTGACAGTATGTGTCCAGCATTTACATGTGCCCTGTATTTGTAATTGATTCTTAATGTTTAAAAACAAGTGCATTGATTGACACATTGATAGCATGGTAACGACATAAATTTGCCCTTAAAATATATTTTGTTTTTAAATTAACTTAACTCACTGATTTCTAAGAATCATACTAAATACAAATTGACTAATCTAACTGAGCCCTTGCAATCTTGGTTGAAGTCTATAAAACCTTAAATAAAGAAAAAAGTAAAAACACTCTAACATATATGAGACGTTCGCAGTGCAGATACATTGTTAATTTTTCTGTTTCGTCTTCATATACTAATAAGAAAATATTAACAACAGAGAAAGCGAAACAATATTTTTATGACATAAAAAACCCAATAGAGAAACGAGGACATTTTTAAATCTGTTTATTTCATTTAAATGTAAATAAAAATTGTTTTGCAATAAATTAAATTTGTATTGTGTGTATATTAATATGGTGTAATTTCAATGACATTTAAAAAAAAATTACATTAAATTTGATTATTCTGTACTTTACATTTTGTGTTATGCTTTTACGCAAGTTATTTTTTAAGTTGAAATTTAATTTGCCCATTAAGAAATTTGATAATTTTATAGAAAAAGTATCTATTCATTCTTATTGTTATCCATTCAAAATAATGTTTCCATGCGTAAAAATGTCCTGTTGTAGGACAGGATATAACCCTTCACGGTGGACCTACGAAATTGCTATCTAAGACACGCTATCGCACTAATTTCCGCTCATCACTTCTTTGTGGAAGGTAATCTGTTCCTTTTATCCAGTAAACGTTTTCCTTCATAGATTGCTTAAAACCTTTCCCACAAAAAAAAAAAAAAAAAAAATGCCGACTCGTTAATTGAATGGAATGAAAATGTTGTCGAGAAGTCTGAAAGAATCTGTCACACATCTGCTTTACGCCATCATCCAGAAAGAACACATAGATTGACGACAAGGATAAGCAGCAAAAATTTAGAAATAGTCAAGCAATTTTTCTTCTTCGGCCCGGTAGTAAATAAGGCAAGAATATGCGTACTAAAATCGGGTAGTGGTTTTTATGCTTTAACAGATATTGTATTAAGAAAAAACCTCTCTCGCTGATCCAACCTGTTCTACTCTATAGAAGGAAGAAGAACCTGTAGCGGAGACAAATGGCGAGCTGGGAGCTGGGACAGCATGTTGGTTAAGACCCTGGTCCATTCCAGACCATGGTGAAAAGATGTTTTAAGCCGATTGATCGATACGACTTATTTCTTTGGTGATATATTTTAAAATAAAATTTTAACAAAAACATTATATGAATTACGAAAATAAATTCACAAATAAAGTTTCAAAACTCATTTACCAAAAGTCCTTTTAAATGCTCAATAATATAAGTTTAACAAATTAATCTGAAACACACTTTTGAAATTCAATAATAGTACAATGGAAGCACACATTTTAGCTACAAATTTATTATATACATAGTCTTAAAACTTACATTTTCATTTCATTACACAGTTGAAAGAACTCGAAAGCGTATACATATTAATAAATGCAATAAACCAACACTGGTTCAACAATTTTCACTATAGAAACATACAACTGTGAGTTTTTTTTTTTTTTAAAGAATATAATTTTACACTTTGGCTGCTAACGACCCGTTGATCGTGTTACTTCCACCTGAGTAGGAATATCCTGGTGATTCCATAACTAACGGATGACAAATTTCATAAACAGGAACTTTTAAGCTACACTTCCGGACCCCAAGACTGCTTTGTGAGCTAGAACTGGGTCCGAATGAACGTCATCTGGGCTCTGCTCCATCATGTATGTGTTCAGTTTCGTCACCAAAAGATTGAGCAGCTGCACTCGGTGTTATACTCGGTGAACGCCCTTTAATGCGAATTTGGGACATATCTGAACCCCGGCGACTTGTCTTCAATGACATACTTTGTCTCGAGCAGAAACACCGGCAAATGATTCTTTTAAAGGCAAATCGGAAATCTTTTGAAAACAAAGCATATATCATTGGATTCACAGCGGAATTGCAGTACCCCAGCCAGAAGAGAATAGAGAATAGAAGTGGATCTATGCAATCTTTGCAGAAAGGTCTTATTATGTAAATAGTAAAGAATGGCAACCAACAAAATACAAATAGCCCAACTATAATGGCCAAGGTTTTTGCCGCTTTTGTTTCCATACGAAAACGTTTCACTTGTGCCTTTATATTTCGACGACCCATTTTTTTATTTGGCCGTACTCTATCCGATATATCACTCGTCGCGGATTGCCGCCTAGACATTTCAGGCATGCTTTTTCCAACTTGCAAATAACAGCTACTGTCCCTGTTGCCTCTAAATAATTGAGTTTCGTTGGTTTCTCTGCCATTTGCTGCTGTGTAATGAACGGTGTACATTGCACTGCTTGACTCACTACTTTGTGACATTTCATTTATATTTTCGTTTGATGGGTATGAGACGGAAATTTTTATTTTGTCATGATGGTGATGAGATCTCCGAGTTGCATACTTCGAAAGACGCTCAGGGGATGGAGTACCAAGAGTGGTTGTTGTACTTTGTGTGCTTCCATTACTGTGAGTTGAGTCGTGTTGATTAGAACCTCGCCCTCGGTGTATTCGAAGTGTTAGTCGTTGCTCTTCGAAACGCGATCCTATTCCTTTTGAGCCTATAAAAGGATAATTATTTGTGTTAATCGTTGATTATAATTACTAATGTGTATATTTTGTAAAACAATAAAAATTAAAGTACAAAATAATAGTAATTATTGGGTTTGTTTGAAATATTGTTTGAAATATTGTTTGTAAGTATGAAATCTTATTTAAAATTACGTTTATGTACTTCTCTCGTACACACTTGAAAGGTGTGTCAATACTTTCTTTCAAGTGTGCATATGCAAACGGTAGGATTTGCGCTTATTAAATAGAACTATTAATTGAGATTAAAGGGATAAGAAGCAGAAAGTTAACTTAGAGACTCTGGACCTACAAGAAAAGTTAAGATAATTTCCTGTTGGAGATTGATCCTTACAACATTTACCAAAACAAATAACTGATTTCAGTTTTATTTTTACAAACGATTCTACCCGATTCCACTAAGTAATCAAACCTCCACAGAATAAAGAACTTCACACAATTCATACACAATTCCAACTGCCATGTTATTTCAATGCGACTTATATGCTCTTTCCTATATATATATATATAAATATATATATATATATATATATATATATATGTATATATATATGTATATATATATATATATATATATATTTATTCTTTTAGATACAATGCCGAAAGTTGTCCAATTATATGCAGAAATATTGCTACCGATATTTCCATTTAAAATGAAAAATTCTTCCTTGGGATTATTTAAAACCTAACCTAAACGTGTGAAACCTTAACTATAGGTATGAAACAAACACCAAAGGTGTAAAACCTACTTTAAAGAATGCCTTACACGAAGGTGCTCGCCGAATTTCTTGGGGCTCGACGCATTTTCATCGTGTATGGTTTGGTTCGCGAGTTTTTAACATAATTATATAACATATAAGTGCAAGTGTGCAAAAGAAAATTAATGGTATAAAATCTTCCTTGTATAAATTTAGTAGCCCATGGTGTCCCATTGCAAACAGTCTGTTAGAGATTACCCTACGGTAATACATTGTTTACAAAATAATCTCAGTAATGGTTAGGAATACATGTGTTCCCTTATTAGGTATGAAACCTGCAAAAACATAAACCACAGCCCTGAGAAACTTACTCACAAGCGAACTTGTTTTGTTTCATGAGAAAAAATCTTTGAATTGTTTACAACAAAAGGAGAAGATCTCAATTTACGAATTCTTTGTAAATGCGTAAATTATTTTTATACTCACCTCTGTGGAATAAAGTTAGATAGATGAGGTCTAGATATACACTTCAAAATATATGCACATACTAAAAACAAATGCTTTGCAGTTTTGGAAAAGAATCAGGTTATGATAAAAAAATTAAAGAAAAAAAACAAAAAAACTGTTTTTTGAAATTCGATTGTAATAAGTAAGATACCAGTAAATTGATGCTGTGTCCGAATACAGCGTCATATATATTATTTATAAATATGTATTCATGACTTTCGTAACGACATACAAACTCATATTTACACGTTTGTTTGTAATCAAAGTCCATGTGGCATAAAAATCAAAAAATACTTTCTTATAATATTCGTTGATAATTTTAAGGGTATAGATATAATTTAGAATTAATTACAGCTTACTTTTAGAATCCTGATAAATGTGCGTTGTATCCCATAATTTACTTTACGATATCCAAACTGAAAAAATATTGCTTTGAGAACTTTTCCAATACAGTCTTTGTGTTTCAGAACCATTATTCAGTTTGCCAACATTATCTTTTTCTCTTCTATCATTTCAATAGTCAATATAACTACTGCAAGTTGTTTTTTTGTTATTATAATAATAAAATTCATATATATAACAAATATATAACATTTATTTCAAAACTTTTTAAAAGATACAATTTTCACATTATGTAATACTTTGTAATAATAAGTTCAGTTTCATACATATACACTTACATATATATATAGTAATATATGTTTATACATAAATGCGCACTATTTATTATATTTATAAAATAATTATTGCCATTTTGTTTTAATGTCGTGCTAGCTTTATTCAGGCTCTATTTTCTTGTGTGATGTTAACGGCTTGAACGTAAGGCTGGAGTTAATTCATCATTCGAAGCTGGCAGGGAACTAGCCCTTTGTAGGGATCCGAAAGGGAATAGTTGTCAGCTAAAGTCACTTTCGTTCTCGTCATTGCAACCTGATATGGTTTTGTGGAAATTAGCTGGAGCTAAAAGCGTTCGGGCAGCAATTAGTTGGAAATTTTCAGATGCTCGGAAACCACTTCGGGTGCAAACGCAACGACAAAGAATTCTTTTAAAAGCTATGCGAAAGTCATTTGAAAATAACGCATATATAAGTGGATTAATTGCTGAGTTGCAGTATCCCAACCAAAACAGTATGGAAAACACCAATGGTTGAATGCATTGCTCGCAAAATGCTCTTATTAAGTACATGGTGAAGAAAGGCAACCAACAGAATATGAAGCCTCCAACGATAATGGCTAAAGTTTTGGCAGCTTTTGTTTCCATGCGAAATCTTTTCACTTGAAATCTCATACTTCGTTTGCCTGATCTTTTCTTTCCTTTTGGTGAAGGTGACGCAGAATCAGCAGCACAACCTAGTGTTGTATCTGTACTGTTGTCAAGATTAAATTCAGTCTCACCAATTTCGAATAGATTAGATTTGAAGCTAGAACGTTGGCCGTTTGATATTGAGGATTTTCGCAAAGGAACGGATGTGACCAAAGCATATGAGGGTGGTGAATTACACGCGGATTCTAAAACATTTTCTGATGATGGACGTGAAACCTTGATTGAGATTTTTTCATGGCGTTGGCGATTTATTCTCATAGAAGTTGCTCGTTTTGGTGTACTCTGTGAAGGTGGTATATCATCGCAGGTACTATTGACGCTTAATGATGATGACATCGAGTGTACCGAAAGAGGTGTACGTTGGGGAGTGCTGCAAGGTCGACCTCGATGAATACGCAAGATCAAGCGAGTGTCGTCAATTCGACTACCGGCGGCATCTCTAGGACTGCCTGAAAGGTTTGTTAGTTTATCGACTTTATAATTTTTATAGGACTTTAAGAGAATGCATTCTCTTAGTGAAAACCAATACAATAACTAGTCTATATACAAATTGAGAAAATTTTGTGATGCACATTTAAGTCTACTACATTTTTATGAACATATTTGTCAAATAAATATAATATTCTTGTTAATTGCTTTTAAAACACATAACACGATATTTGAAGTCAACACATTAGAATTTTGAAAATTCTTAGAAAATAATCAATGCACATACACAACCTATACGTGTGTGCTCATATAAATTTTGAAGTGATCGCCTTCGTTTGTGTGTGTTTTTTGTGCTTCTTTTTTATTTCGTATGTAGTTGTATGGAGTTGTGAGTTTTAATTACAAAATGTATGGAAAATAGAAATCTGAGTTATTTGAGCATCCAGAAAACATGCTTAAATATATGCAGCAATACGATTCAAAAAAAATAACTAAATATAGAGCTCTTAATCTAAATTATACTCTTGCAATCAATTAAGTAGGACCGAACAACTGGGAAACATAAATTTAGCAACTGCTTCTAACAACCATAGTATAAATATTTTTTTAACTACGAATACTAGTAAATGTATTTAAATGATAGTTTATCTGGCATTATTTTATTAAATCTTTTTTTCTTAAATCGACTTTATACTCTTTAAGTAAGAAAACCCACACAATTTTTCTTGAAGATTAAGTGTGGAATAAGTTTTGAAAACTTTCATTGATAATTACTCTTTTGTTGGCAATTGCATACAACATAGAACACTTATTTTCCAATCCCTAGACCAATAATGCATATGCATAACTTCTTTGTGATCGCTGACCGATTTCATCTTATCAAACTTAGGAAGCATTTAAACTTTAGTTTATATTAGTAATCAGCAGAATGTACAATAAGTTGATGTAGTCAAAGTTCCTATCATTCGCTGCAATCCGAATACTGTAAGTATAAGATTCATGTTGCGGGTAGCTGATAGGTTCCGCAACATTCAACGTAGAATATTCGACGACACTGAGCCAAATATCCTGTAAGCTCTAGAGGGTATTTTCAAAATTGGACATCTATGTCTATTTGGAGAACATTTAATTATCGTCGAATTAGAGCTAAGCTTACCAATCATTTAAAAGTATTTGATATAACAAAGTGACATCTGCCTCGTTCTCAAAATAACTTTTCAAAAACTTACTACCACAATACAATATCACATTTTAAAGTAAGGTTGGATAATTCTGTTATTCCACTTTTTCATCTTATGCTTGTAAAAGTCGTTGTAAAATTTTAAAGTCGGTTGAAATTTTAATAAAACTGAACTGTAATCTGCTGAGCCGACTCGTAATCTGAACATAATGTAGGAGTCTTTAAAGAAGAAAAAGTGTGGTGATCCGTTTACTAAGTACCGCTTCTTAGTAAGCACAGAATTTATATATTTCTAACACAAAAGAGTGGAGAGTTCCCAGGTCGTTGAACTAATCGGATGATCGAATACAGTTATACAGCAAATAACTGACTGGAACAATATAGTGGTGTACAAAAGTATTCATTCATTCGAATTCCTCTACAATAAATAATAATACTAAAAAACAATCTATTCTTTTATCAAGCCCGAACACATAGTTTGGGGTTTTATATATTATATATGTTATACAGGATTGGCAAGTAAATAATTGCTGATTTTTTTAAGAAAATAAAAGACATTTTTTTCATGGAACGAAATAACTTCTGTAATGTAAGGCCATTTTTCCATCTTGAAAGCAACATCATAATTCCACGTTCACAAAACGTCTAGTTTTTATCAGCAAAAAAATGAACCGGTTACGATTTAACATCACCATTATTATTGAAACTTTTTCCATTCAAGAAGTTTTGCAAAGATCAAAATAAAAAAATAGGAATTCTATGGTGCAAGGTTAGGACTATATGGTGAATGTGGCAAAACATCCCAACCAAGCTCCAAAAATTTTGACCGAGTGACCAAAGATGTGTGTGTAGCCTTGCATTATAATGATGGAATACAACACCTTTTCGTTTTTTCAATACGGGCTGCTTTTCTTCAACTGCATTGTTCAATTCTGTTATTTGCCCAATGTAGACATCTGAATTGATCGTTCGGTTGGTTAGTAAAAGATCAAAGTAGACAATTCCCACCAAACTGACAACATAATTTTCCCATGTATCGAGTTTGAAGCGATTTTCAATGCATGTAAGTGATATATTAAGCTTTTCTGCAATCTCACGTGTTGTACTGTGATGATCCGGATTGATTATTGCTTTGATTTGATCGTCATCAAAATCAACTAGACGACCAGAGCGTTTTTTCTTTGAAAGCTTCGTCATCATAAACAGCACATAACTTTTTGGGAGCTTGCAATGCGTTTTTTCCTTTCCGAAAATAAAAAAGCGAAATATGACGAAAATGTTTGTTATAAAAAATGACACCAAACTACACAACCAATCAAAAAAAACTGTTCACTTATTTACAGTTGATATACCAACAATCAAATAACAAAATGTGTTTGACATTTCGATCATATCAGCAGTTCATCTGAAGCAATCTATGAGTGAAATCCGCAATTACTTAGTTGACAACCTAATTTATTTTATATATATTATATATATTATATATATATAATACTATATTTATATATATATAATACTATATTTAGTTTATATTGTATATATACCATTTGCCACTGTTTATAGTAACATAAGCCGGCAAAACTCTTACAAATTACGCGAACGATTAGCAATAAATATTATATTTTTTAATATCAAGCCGATAAATCTTAAAACCCAACAAGTTGCCACATGTTACATTGTGATTGGCGTCCAGAAATCAATAGGAAAAAGAATAAGAAGTTAAATATCACCTTGGTTTTATCTTCTTAAAATAATAATAATAATTGGATGACGCGATAGTCCACAGGTTGAGCAGACCCTAGCTTGGTCATCAACTGCTCGTGTTGTGCGCGCTGTTCTCTCATAAGGAGAAGAGATCTGCAGTTTTTTGCCGACCCCGAACGGAGAAGTTTGAGAAGCTTTTTCGTTGATAGTTATTACTCTTTGAGTGTTGTCAGCAACTCGAAAGAGGTAGTGCAGTGAAAAATGCGAGGTGTTCAGTCGGGAATCGAACCTGGCCATTCGGATGCCATTGACATGCAACTCAACAGGATGCCATGATGCATAACCATAAAATCAGGTAGAGAAGTTATTTTGAGTCCTAAATATCTTCTTCAGTGTGAGTCAGACTTTTCAATCAAAGATTTTTGTTGATTTTCGTTTTAGGTTAAATGCTTCGTTTATCATTGCTTGTAGTTTAAAATTGTTAGATATTTAAAGACTTCGTTATGGACTTCGTTATTCAAAATTCATACAAGATTAAGAGTGAGCAAAAAATATTGAAAACGATGATATTTTCTTAGTTTACTTTGATCATAACCACTAGACATCAATTTAAACTGGAACCCAACATTATTATTTTAACTTAAGAGATAATTGTGCTAATCTATTTCTGTTTAAAAAAAACTTTTGTTTTATTCATTGGCCGAAAGGAAGTTAAACATTTATTGAAAAAGATTGTTTTGTTATTTTATTATTATCATTAAATGAATGAATGATCAGCAGAATTGATTTTGCACGAAATCGTATTTTGTTTAACTGACTTAAAGGTATGTATGTACGTGGAGTGTATATGTATTCAGTTTTATTTTCTAAGATTAATAGTGTTAAAAACAATAAACAAAATTTGTATATCGAAAAATATGATGCAAAATGTTGACATGAAAAATACGACGCGTTCAGTCCAGGAATCGAATCGTTCGTTTAAAAAATCTATACCCTAATATGTGGATTAATAAATAATAATCAGTTGTGTGAATGTTTATCCATAGATTTATTTTTTGGCAAGTTTTAATTTTTAAAATTGCATTCCCACTAAGTTATTTTCATTTTTTTCAAAGGAAAACGAATTGGGGACAAAAATACGCACATCCCTTTGGGGAACAAAAAATTATTATTCAGTTCAGTTGTGAAAAGGACAGCATACATTATTATGTTCTCCTTTCTTTTATTTAATTAAATAAAAGGAAAGCAATTGAAAATAAACCAAGATTGATTGATTAGTACTTAGGAAGATAATCGAAAATATACATATACTTATACGGTAATGTTAATTATAGACAAATGTCCTGAAAGGAAACGGTAAGCCGTAAAAATCTAAATACGAGCAAGGCTGCAGTACTGGTTTAAAATCATATGATGTTATTCCCAGAAAAACAAGGTCTTTGCAATAAAGTTGATGTAATAGTAATAATAATTGGCGCGACGGTCCACGAGGGATCAGGGCCTAGCTTACTCATCAACTACTCGTGTTGTGCGCGCTACTGTTCTCTCACGAGTAGATGGGACCTACAGTTTTTTGCCGAGTTATTACTTTTTGAGTGTTGTCAGGAACTCGAAAGAGGTGGTGCCGTGAAAAATTCGAGGTGTTCAGCCGGGAATCGCACCTACTGCGTGTGAGCACATTTCTCATTGTGTAAGAGCAGTTATGCCTCCATTTAATCCGATTTTCCAAAACATTTCGGAACCAGATCTGACTTTGACGTTTAAATTTATACTTTAACTTAGTATAACAGCTAAAAAACATTTGCATAGAAATCGAGATGGTAATCAGTTGGTAGTGAAAGGGACCAGTTTTTTAGAGAAGTATTACGAAAATATTTCGTTAGTGACCAAATACTGTTGCGAATTCCAATTCCCTTTATAAATTTTTATAAACCGATAAAACGGACTTGCATAGACAGATCTGGTTAAAAAACACGACTCTCTGAAATAGCTTCTTATGCTGAAATTAAAAAAGAATTACAAGACATATTTGACAATCCAGCACAAATAATTAAATGCGAAACCTTAGACCAAGAACGACAACTCGTCAGCAGGGCATAAACGGAAAATACACATTCAAAAGCCAAAGAGTATATCTCCATATATGTAAATCTTTTAAATTCTAATTTAGAGTATATGTGTATTCATGAGAAAATATTTAAAAAAAATATGCTGCCTTTGAAAATAATTGCCCTTGCAATTTAAGTTGCAATATTTTTTGACAATATAAATATTCATATAAATATTTTATACTTGTACATACAATTAAAGAGATGTAAGTATCTAACACAAGTAATGAAGAGATGCGGTAGTAAAAAGGAAAAAATCACATTATCTTTGTTTCTTACATGCACTTTCTATGATTTAACTGATACTTTAGTATGTACGACATTCGAAGGCACTAATAATTACATATGTGTGACAGTGAAATAATGAAATGCAATTTAAGTAACAGTACTGTAAAGAACTTGATAGACAGATTGGAATGTGTAAATATACAATAGAAAGTACTATGAATAAACCATTGTTTCGATTTCTAGTATAGAAATTTTACACCAAAGCCACTGTTCAAATCTATGTGTTTTACGTGAGATAAAAATATAAACAAGTTAACAAAAATAAACCATGTACAAAGGACATATGTCTTGGGCAGATTGTTGAACTCATGATAAATATTAAAAAGAAACAAATACGAACGAAGTTAGTTGAAGAAAAAAGAGAAGAAAAGTTGAACGTCTTATCTACTCACCTTTGGTGGTCTTAAATCCTTGATTTATTGCACGCGTTGTCCTTACGGCAGCACGATAAATTCTCCAATAAAAAAATAACATAACAAACATGGGTATATAAAATGATCCCAACGCAGAATAGAGAACATAACCTCTATCGTTTGTCAATTCACACTTCCAAGGACATGGAGGCGGCGATCCTGACTGAGTGGATGTAGGTGTTGATGTAGCATAATAAAGCGTATGATTTCCCCGGTTATAGGTTGTCTCGATATCTGACTGTAAATTATGGTAAAGGAAAATGTTTTATTTTGGTTGATAGATTGTTTCATAAATGTAATAAACAAAAACCTTCACAAGTTTTTAAATAACGTTTTTTATTTTATATTTGGGTTTGCTTGAAATTATTTCCATCTATAGGTAGAAATTATGAGTATAATTAAAACAACAGAAAAACCAAATATATAAAATATATTTCTAAACCTCATTACGTATTTATTTCTACAATGAGATAAAACAAAATATTAGGCAACTTAATTTCTTAAATATTGAGTAAAAGTGAATGGTAATATATTATCTACGCCATTGAATACATAGACCGAATCTGTACATAAACACATATCACTTCATATAAAAACATCTTTCCACATTAGTGCACCCAATTGTAAACATTGCATGAAATGTTCCCACGAAATGATGCTAGATATGTAAAAAACAAACATAGTTCAATTAATAAATATCCCCTCAATTACTATAGCCACAATACTTCTAGGCTTCAAGCTCTAGTAGTTTGCCGAAAGGTATTTAATCTTTTTGCAGATATACACATTTCCCAATATCTGTTTAGCAATACAGGCTGCAAATGGAACGACGAAATAATAAAAACAAAAGAACTAAAAAAAGGACAAAAATAATAAAAAGGACAATTAGGTCTTCGATCTTCGTCGAAATCAAATGCAAGCAGATATCCACTATACCTTGAATTTATTTTTTTTCAGTTTAGCAGAAAAAAATTGTCATTAATTTGGAACTTGGAATTCCAATACTTTTTGAAACATTTCAACAGAATGTAATTCGAAATATGGTTCTAAAAATTCCCTACGGGTAAATAAAGTGAACCCTTACACAATTGTCCAAGAAAATCCTAGGGTTTTATTTGTTATACAGTGTGGCCGCTGTAAGATAAAGGACAAGGACTCCTCACAGTGTAAACATTTTAAAAGGGCATCTACATAGTGAATTCTCTCTATTCTTAACTTTGCGAAGGGTAACTCTGCCATATATGTATGTTTTGTTGTTCAACTTTTTTTTTTCTTTTGGAAAGAGAAGAGCATTTGGAAAATCGATTTCCTTTTTATCCAAATGAAGAATGTGATGCCAATTCTTCCTTAATTATACAAATCTAAAAATTCAAGAAGTATTGAAATTAGATTGTTATCTTAGCTAAATTAAATTTTAAGAACAAATGATAAATATTCTTCTTTTATTTCATAGTTTATAGTTTTATCCTCCTAATTTACATAGCTTAAAGACTCCCTCATAGTTTTCCGAGCCTTAATTCCGTAAATGTATTGTGCCTGAAATGTATCAACAAGGACTTCTACTTATTATATATAAACATCTTGACAATCCTTAAGGTACCAATCACTAGATCTCTTTGCGTATTGTTTAGAGAGTAATCACTATTGTACGCTAGCCTTAAAAGCGCACGACATATGCATCAAGTTTATGAAGTTATTGACTTTTTCATTTTAATTATTAAAATTAGTGTTATTTTTCTCTGTTCTGTCAACTTTGCTTCTTGTTCACAGTTTGAAGTAAGATAGGATTGCCATAGGATATGATATATTTTTCTGCTTCAAATACATGAACTCCAGAGCCTTAGGTCAGCCTCATGTTATGTTATTTCATTCTATTGTAAATGTTCTCATCGTGCCATTTTAGGTTGGAAGACTTACCTACAATTGTGTGCGGAGAAATTATTATTTCAGGTGATACATACTTTTTGCATACTCTTAGGCATATATTGGAAAGGGCATAAAAGGCCTTTTACTCAAAAAATATAACTTATTTTATTAATTTTTTTTCTTTATTTATTATCTATTTACCTTCTGATCCTTCCATCCAACTAATGGTGGGAAACATATAACAAAAGATAGTACCCATATTCCTGCTATGAGTGATTTAGCTTTCTTGGTTGACATAATGCTTGGATATGTTACAGGCCTGGTAACGGCAACGTATCTGTCTAGCGAAATGGCACACAAATTGAGTATAGAAGCTGTACACATCCAAACGTCTACTGCTAACCATATTCGACACCAAACATCTCCAAATATCCACACCTTAAAATTATAAATAAATATTTTTTATTATATTTTTTAATGTATTTATTTACCTTAAATACTTCCCACGTAGCGGAAAAAGGAAGGACCGCAAGTCCAACTAAGAGATCTGCTACAGCTAAGTTTACAATAAAAAAATTCGTAACACTACGTAATTTGTTTGAACAGAAAACAGCTGCTATCACTAAGAGATTTCCTCCTATGACTAAAATATTTATAAATTCTAATATGGCTAATGATATAAGGCTCGCAGGTTCTGTCCATTTTACAGATTGTATGAGGCTCTCACACTCTGTTTCATTCATGGCTATTTCTCAGTAAGCGGTGTATGTTTGCTTGTACCACCTGAAAACCAGAGAAAGAAACCAAATGTGTTAGTCTAGGATTAACAAATTTAACATATAAAACGTAAGTGAAATAAATGTTCTTCGTATAATTTAGGGCAACATTAATTAGAGCATAATCTGTTTTTTTTTTTTAGTCGCCGTGGCGTAGTGGGCAGAGTGCGACGTTCACACGCCGAAGGGTCTAGATTCGATTCCCACCTCAACACCTTTCGAGCTGCTGACAACACTCAAAGAGTAATAGCTGTCTAAGAAAGCTTCTCAAATTTCGCCGTTCAGAGTCGGCAAAAAACTATAGGTCCCTCTACTCGTGAGAGAACAGTAGCGCGCACAACACGAGTAGTTGATGAGTAAGCTAGGCCCTGGTCCCCCTTTGGACTGTAGCGCCAACAATTATTATTATTAATCTGTTTTATTTAAGGAACATAAGATGGAATTCACAAATTGCTAAACTTAAAGTGTTCTGAGCTATTCTTCTTATTAAATTCATTTTTACCTAATAATCTTTGGCAAAAAAACATCTGCAAAATTTTTCTTGAATTCCTTCTTGAATAATTGAAAAAATAAAGTACACACAAGTATTCCAAACAATAGTTAACCTTTGTTGGAATATAATATAAGTAAAAACAGTGGAGGCCTCCTATTTGCAGATATCCGTGACGAATTCTTATAAATCCACTATTCAGATGGTGAAGTAAACATATTGTGGAATTTTGATTGCAAATGACAACCTGCGGGTGCGTCACTAGCTCCTGATATTTTACTTGAGCTTTTGGTTCACATCGGATTAGTATGGTGACATTCACCATAAAAATTTAAAAAAATATATGTTAAATTTTAAAAAAATCCTAGTGAAGGTTACAAATATACTTGAACAACTTATTCCTTAAACGCTTTTAAGGAAATTTTAAATGGGCTTTTTATCGAAACAATTCTTAAATTGTGTCAAGTATTGTCATATTTTCTGTCTGACGTCAATCACAAGCTTATCTAATTAAATTGAATTAATAGTACAAAAGGGTAGTACAACGATTCTATAAAGTTTATTGTTTCCATAAAAGTAAAGAAATTCGAACTTCCCCTGTATATACCTATATAAAGATACGAGGTATACCGGTATGAAATAATTTTTGAAAATAAGACTAATTATTAATGGGAAAGTAAAAACATTTTATTTAAAGTATTGGCCATTGTTTTCTACACATTCTGACCACCTTTCTGGCAATTTGTGAATATCGCGCCAATAAAAATGTTCGTCTTTTAAAGCAAACCAATCAGACACACAATTTTCGACCTCCTCGTAGGAATCAAAGTGCTGCTCAGCCAATGCGTGTCCCATCGATGAAAACAAATGGTAGTCGGAAGGAGCCAAGTCTGGTGAATACGGCGGATGGGGTAGCTGCTCCCATCCAAGTGCTTTGATTGTATCCTGAACCGGTTTTGCCTTATGTGCAGGTGCATTGTTATGGAGCAAAATTACCTTGCCCTGTCTTCTGGCCCATTCTGGTCGTTTCTCGATCAATGCACGGTTCAAATTGATTATTTGTTGTCAATAGCGATCAGTATTAACGGTTTCACCAGGTTTTAGGAGCTTGTGGTACAGCACACCTTTCTGGTCGCACCAAACACACAGCATTGTCTTCTTGTCGAATCGATCTGGTTTTGCAGTCGATGTTGATCCCAGATTAACATATGATTTTTCCGTTTAGGATTCTTAAAATAAATCCATTTTTCATCGCCAGTAACAATCCGATGCAAAACCGATTTTCTTTCGTGTCGAAGTGTTTTTTCGGTTTTCCATCTGTCTTTCATTCAATTCATGTGGCACATATTTCCCACACTTTTGGATAGTTTCCCATATCTTTTAAACGGTCATAACGGTTTGTTGCGCAACACTTAACATTGCTGCCATTTGCTTTTGACTGAAAGTGTCATCTCCATCCAATATCGTTTGCAATTCGGCGTCTTCAAACTTTTTTGGTGGTCTACCACGTTCTTCATTTCTCACATCAAAATCATTATTTCTGAACCGTTGAAACCATCTTTCGCATGTTGCTTCTGACAGAGCATGATCACCAAATGCCTCGACAAGCATTCGATGCGAGTCTGCAGCACTTTTCTTCAAATGAAAATAAAAAATTAATGCTTTCCGCAAATCATCACTTTCTGGTACAAAATTCGACATTTTTAATACGATGAAAAAATATGATGTTGTCTGTTCAATGACTTGATGTATACTAAATATTTTTCACAGATGTCATAGCAAACAAACAAAAACAAAAAAATAAGGACTCGTTCACAACAAATGTTCGCTATCGAGACATTTGTATCTTGACGTACCGGTTCATACCGGTATACCGGTATATCACACCCATTGCGACGATTTGTAGAAAAGCATAATACCCCATAATACTCCATCGACAGATTGCTTACCCTACAACCAACCATAATCGAAAATGTCGGTCCAATGACTAAACGAAATATTGTTTAGAACGCGATAGATACCAAGGGCGTTAATTAAAAATTCCACTCAATGGTGTCATAAGGATTATCCCTTCAAGGCTATAAATATTAAAAATAGACGCATTGCTATAGAGCGTGTTTCTTGCTTAGGCTTCTGCACCTGATAGGTGCACACGAATAAATTTCATTGGAGTTAACAAATTCATAGGAGAGACTTTTGATTGCATTGCATTGTAGCGCAATTAATTAATTAATTGATTAATTCTGTGATTAATAAGTCATTTTTTCTCATTTATATATTAAATAGTGACTCAAGTCGAAGTTTGTTTTATTACGAACCACCTTACAAAATAATACTTGGACATAAAATATAATACCCGCCAATCACATAAAAATATAAAACATATAATAGGCAAACGATGAAAGCTCTGTATTATTGTATTGTATTATTCTCAAAAATTAAAGACTTTTTTACCTTTTCTTTCAAAAGAACTAATCAAAGTGCAGAAACGGATAGTTCGATTTTCGAATAGCAAATCAACAAATACCATTAAGGACTCACACTCAATTTCTCGTAATAGATTTTTTCCCTCACTAGAAAGTGAACTTTAACGAACAACAAAAGTCTATTCGAGAATTCCTATAATTATACGCACATCCCATGCTAAAAACTCAAAGCACCGTCTGCATGAATAATTTTAATAAAAAATAAGTAATGTTTTTCATTTTATAAGCACCTATTAAAGTCTGAGATTTTGTAATCACATTTGTGTAAAGATTTAATTATAAAATGTTTCCTTTATCCACTTTTTCATTTCTGTTTCAGCACAATCAGTGCTTACCACACTTAACAATCACCTTATGATTTTGAAAAGATTGATAGTTAATATATCATTTATACAATGAAGTAGCATTTTCTGCTCATATTTCAGTTTAAGGACAAATAATGTTATTTAAAATCAATATTAAAAAGAGTATTTTTCAGAAAACGCAAAAAACAATTTCTACAAAAATTAGTTACAGGGGTAATGTTAAGGTAAAAATATCACAGAGCAAAGATTTCCATAGGAATTTTTTTTTGCAGTTATGTTGACAAAAAGACATAAAAAAAAATTTTAATTTAATCTTTGCATGAAGGGCTTCATATATTTACACAATGTGCTCGGACGCGGAATGCTCTCTTTACCAATTGCTTATAATAGGATGTACTCGTATGCACACCTATATTTATCAACATGTACCAAATATTATCATAAAGGATTTATTTCATTCATACTATAATAATCCATTGTTATTGAGTAATTGTGAATACGTATATCTTCACGTAGTATATGTAAACAGTTTCCAATTTGAATTATAGAAAAATGAACTGTTTAATATATTTGTAACCCGCTTACGCGAAATTTTCAATATTTTCTTAGAAAATTGTTGGTCTTTTGATAAATACCGTTTAACATAACTTTCTTTCACATAAAGTTTTTTCGTTTTGTGTATAGCCACAAAGGTGTAGCCAATAAAAATACGAAAGCAAGTCCCAAGATAGCGCATGCTACAAAACAAAAAAGTTATATATTTTCATATTAAATGCACACATAAGAGTCAAAATAGATGTTTGATTAGATCAGATTAGAAAATAATCTGTTTAGTTTTAAATGAACTGTTCTCGACCAACTGACATTTTAAATAATTTATATATAAACATACTTATACATATACATACGTTATACATAAATGTTACCACATTAGATCGGAAGAAATTGATGACGCCTAAGAACCATTGTTTATTGTTACTTCCAAAAAACTTTTCTAATTTTTATATATCATGAAATTTTTATTTTATCATAAATTTTCCAAAGAATGCTCTCCCAATCATAGATATTCATATGGCTTTAATTGAGTTTTCTTTTGAAATTCTTCTTATTTTAAAGAAGATCTAAGAACAAATTTTCATTAAATAATTTTTGATTTTTTTTACTGTTCATGTAATCGAATATAAAAAATAAATCACATTTCGTTAGAATAAAATTAACTTCCTTGGTTAAGGGGTGGTATCGTATATACTTAGTTTAAGCTTTCCAAAAACTGATGTGGAAACAAACGAAATTTTAACTTTCATAATGTGGCTTAAAAAATTTAAATTTGAAAGCCACATTATGAAGATTGCCTTTCGCTTAATGTCGAAAACATTGCTCGCAATTAAATAAATGTGTAATTTAAAAAAAGAGTGAAAAAATCAACAAAAATAAACTTATTAAACAAATTTCTTGATTTTACGAAGTTTTCTTAAAGTTTTCTTTCGTATTAAAATCGTAGGTTTAATTCTGACACTGAAAAATTTCTTCAAAATTTTATTCATTTTATTAATTTTATTTTCATTCTAATTAGAAAAAATAATTAATTTTTATAAAATTAAAATTATAAATTTTGTGATACATACCAACAGGACTTCGCAAAGCGATAGAAACCGTGTGAATTTGTTTTTATCCATTTTGATCATTCGATATTATTTTCAGCTCAGCCATTCAAATACGTTGTACATCATATATAAAACTTCGTTTTCAGTTTTGTGAAGATGTGCAGTATACCTAAAATAACCAAGAAGCAAAAACATGTTATTCTAGTTTATCAATTTTGTTATGGATTGTATCAATATAATTAGAGAACGTATTTTAGAACTAGATTCAAAAAGAGTATATAATCTCAAAAGGAATATGTTAAAAGCAATAATTTATATGTGAAAAATAAAATATTTTATAAAATTTGTTTGGTTTTGTTAACTGTACAGAGGGCTACGGATTTTTTTCGAGTATGCACCATGGCATATAAACTTTCCAGTACAGAATCTTGAAGAATTCATTGACTTCTAACTCGTTGAGATTTTTAATTTGTAATCACGTTAATTTATGTATTCAACATTCTATCCCCAAGGCGAAAAATAGTTAATTTTTTTTTTCGTTTAAACAGCCTACAGTGAATGACAGAATTTGCCTCAAAGATGTAAAATTTATATATATATAAGTGTTAGCAATTCATGGTTATACCACAGCAGTTACTCGATGTAACTAAAACATGAGAGCGGTATACTGTCAGAAGCATTTACCAAGGATGGATAATTTTAAGACAATCCCACTCTATACTTTTCTTTGCAAAAAGTAATCAAACGTCAACTTAACAGTCACTATATGGCATGCACATACATACAATATGACAACCCAAAGAGGTATTTTCTAAAATCAAGTCATTAACTCGTGGTCTTGTTAAAATGCAATTTTCTTCAAAGCCCGCAGACTGCAAGCTCAGTAATGCAATCAATAAATGTCAAGTGAGCATCAACATATAATATTCACTATTGGAATAATTTGCCGTACAGAGATTGAAACTATTTGGTTAAGGAGAGTGTGGATAAGCTTCATTTATAAATATGTTTCTACTTGTCTTAAATAAAATTTTGTATGCTGTTCAAACTAATGATGCTTTTTATATGGTGTTGAAAGTAATACGAGTTCACACCGATATCAAATGCAACGTAATAACAATTCCAAGCTGATACTGGCATAAGTGGTTACGTCTTCTCAAGTTGGTTCGACATTTCTCCATAAACTGGTTTTGTTCTTTATGTCGCGCTTGTAATATGCTTCCTCCATTAATGCGATTTTCAGCCTTGACATATATGTACATCATCTATCACATCTTTCGAATGTGATACTACCTTGTTTTTTCCTATGAGTTTTAATTATATGTAAAAAATATACATAATACTTTTTTCTTTATTGAAATTTACAAACACATTCTTAGAAATTCGATGTTTTCGATCAGTGCGTTTTCTTAACGAACAATCGAACTCTAGGTAGGTCGTAACTTTTGTTTTATTTCTAAATTCCGGGGATTAATCTAAAAAATGTTGTTAACTACATTTAACATTATCTCGGTTAGTTCTGTACACACCGTCACGGAGTTGCCAAAGTACTCTATCATCCTCCCGACGGATTTACAAGACGTGAAAACATATGGGATCAAGGAGGTTGTTGTGCGCTGTCATATGAAGCGTTGAAATTGGTAAATATAGACCCCCATCAGGTAATTACCAATTTCTGTATGCCGAGTCTTGCCGCAATCTTAAACACCTATTATAATTTATATATTGTGCTAATAGTCATATTAGGTTTAGTCAGATATAGGACGGACGTTATATGTCAGTAACGAATCAAATAACATTTAACTTGCAAAAATTTGCTGAATCAAATTAACATAAAACCATTTTTTGCCCATTATTTGGATTGGTAGTTTGGAAAAAAGAAAAAATGTGTTTGATTTTTGGTGTGTACAACTGGATAAAACAAAGCTTTTATTATTCTGGAGTAGTGTTTTGTGCAATTTCCCTGATGTCCACTTAATTGATATAAATTCGAAGGCACTTTGCTGAAACTTGTCAATCCTAACATTGTTTTTTTCCAAATGTACAATAGACCTGACTCAAACATATTACGCTGGCAAAAAATTGCCTAGCGATTGTTTTTTTAATAAAATCACAGAAAAGATTCCCTTTAAATTTTGAATAAAAATTAACTATTCACTATTTTACAACGCAACGCTAGTCCTAACTTGGAAAAGAACTTGCTTCATTTTTTCATTAGGTTATAATTTTTGGCTTGTTTTGGCAGACAGATAGGAAGTAAATTATAAAAGATTACATTAATGACACACAAGGATTAACATTGATTTGATCTGCCGACTTTTCATATCTAATTAACGATGAAAGTAATATTTCATTGACTTGAAAGTGTTTGTGATTAGCATACATAAACTGCTATTAGAACGTGTTTTCAATGTGCGTAGATTAGTCAATTGCATCCTATTTAGGTGTTTACTCTCCTACGGAGGTATAAATATCCGTTGGTACGTTTACGAAAGAGAAGAATAAAAAAAAGAAATTATCTTATATTTAATAATGTAACTATTTTGGTTATCCTAAGTTGTATGAGCATAATGTTTTTTGTATGTAGAATATTATAAACTGAAGAGAACCATTACTACACCATTTACCTTAAGATTTAAAAATTCTATTAAAGCGATTGAAAACAGTTTACAATAATACAGTATTTGATTATTCTGCTGATTGGGTGTGTAACAACTTTAAAATATTATACACCAATACCAAATGAACATCCTCTACATATTGGATATGTGTTTATTGGACTTGTATGGAATAACTTTTCTCAATAGGGGTATTTTGGGCTGATAATGTTGTTATGTAATGTAGTTCTTCCTCGAAGGAATAAATTCGCTTTTGTTTTTTTCTTTTCTTTGTTGGAGGTTGGGAAATACTGCAATGGAGCGCTTAGACTCAAATACTGGTTCATTGTACTACCAGGCAGTAACCTTCGCTTAGTACAATACCTTAACCAATTTTGCTTTGTATTCTTGCAAAATACTTGCAAACTCTGCATTAAGCGCGGAATAAACAAATTGCAGAGAATGCAAAATAATAACAATTTCTTAAAGTATGTGTTCAGTCCTTAATGTCAATGAAAAGTCGAAATTAATATGGAATGAACACAAATGAGAAACTAAACAATTTCTTTAATTTCTATTTCTAATATTTCTAATAATGCTGGCAGCATTGTTGTCACTATAATGATTTTAGTTTTTTTTTTTTTTCATTTATATTGACAATTTTTATATTTTGTACTCGGTGTAGAACTTCTGTGACTTAATTTTCTTGTAGTTTTTCATTATTTCGTTAATCATGCGGAATAAAGCAGTCTTATATAAACGCCCAGCACGTGGAAATATGTAATTAGTTTGACAAGGTTTTTATCGACCCTCCTTTTCTATTTATCATATACGATTAATTTTCATCTTAGTTGAAAATGCATACATTAAATATCTACACGTTATTTTAATAAATGGGAGTTAAAGATATGTTTTTCATATCCACATGGTGACCTATCTTATTTAAGCGTTTTATTCGTAGATAAAGTATTTAAATCAAGATAAAGTATTGTAGATCACAAATTGCATTTAGATTATTGTTCTCAAAAAGACCAAGATTTTTCAAATTTAATGTCGGATTGACGGAGTGATTTCAAACTTTTTTTCGGTACTAATTTCGCTATTCGTTTATACTGCAGAAGTATGCGAACTTATTTTGAAGTTTTGTTCGGCTTGGCAAAAACGTAGCCGCAATATTCGTTTTGATGTTCTTAAAATAAAGGCAGGTAAAAATCAGATATCGGATTGTCATGTACAAAAACTTTGTGCTTGAATTTCACAAGAAAGTGTATACATTATAAAAGAAGAAGATTCAATTTTTGGCAAAAAAAACTTTTTTTTAAGGAAAACGATTATAGTAGAACATTGTGTAGATAGTGGTAATGACTCGTCATCGCGATTTAAGAGTCTACAAAAATGTTTTTTTTTTCAATTTATCTACAGAGGCTGAGTCTTTTTCGTCCCCTCCTAACTGCTGTTTGATTCTGGTGGTGTCGTGAAATCCAGCCTGTCTTAGAAAATGATCCACTTACGTCCTTTACTTAATTATTCGAAATTTTAAAAGTTAGAGATTTACATATATCTAATTCTCTCATTCAAAGACGGTGCTAAGACTTTAAGGATATATTTTTTTTATTTTGTCTATTTCTCTTAGATTAGAGTTAAATTGTATGCATTCATATTCGACAATTACTTACAACTACTACTCCAAAATTAATCTAATGTTTATTGGGTAAATCGTTGCTAAGCGAAAAATGGAATTAACAACGTACTATTAATTTTCCCTCTAGTCTCGTCTTTTACACTTGTATGAACACAGAAGCGCTGCTTCTCGTCTTTGCTAAATCTTTTAAGTAAAAAGGTGTAAAGATTTTAATATTTTATCATCAAGGATGTCTGGAGTTATGTTTATTGAATTGATCGAGTATGTTTTACCTATGAAGAATTTCAGAAAAGTTAACAATAACGTACACCTTGAACGCAAGCGAAAGCCACACCGCATATTCCAAAAATAAAAATGATAGCATTGGGCTTGCCAAATCCTCCTCTTTTTATTTCTATCAAGCATGATTCCATACTACGTGCTTTTATTTTGTATCCTTAGGCAACAGACGGACTTACATTGGTGGTTTTCCTATGTATATATATAGTTACCATGTAAACATTTCAACCTATGAGTGAATAGAGACTATAAGTTTTAATTTTTTCTAAATCCTTTCCTCTATCAAAATGACTTTTGTGTGAGTTTGACTACACAATAATGTAGGCTGTTTAGAATGCATTAATATGGTCATGGTTTCTTTTTTACACATCTTAATTGTTTATTGTATTCATTGCAAAAACACTACTCACTGATTAACATTTCTTCACCGAATTGCCTTAAAAGTAAATAACGTAATTAGAATCTACATATACGAACCTGTCATAACTATGTATACTTCCAAATACAAGATTAACCGTTGTAATCATTGAAGAAATTTCATAGGAAATTAACGGCTTAAGCTTCAAAGCGAATCGCTAAAAAATATTTGTATGAAGCGTAAAATGCAAATGAGTGAATAGGTTTTATAAAAGTGGGTTATTCTTGGCTTGTTTAGCTTTTCTCTTGTCAAAGTTTATCTATATATTCAACTAGCTTTGACATACTATGCAAACATGCAATTGAAAACTTCTCTTACAGCCGCGAAACAAATAAATTCGTATCCGTGGGAAGTGTGCAGAAAATGACACACATACTCAGCCAAACGTTTGTTTGTTTTCTTTTCAGAAAGGACAGCTGAACTAAATCCTAACGTGTGTAAACACTTTTTTGACTTTATTCAGTTCTTGCATACACTTGTATTCGTATGTTCTTCAGTATATTCTGTGTACGTAACTACACGAAAGGAAAAGGGTGTACTAATGAAAGTTTGCTATCTTTATATTTTTATATGTTTATGTAATACACACGTATAATAAAATGTTAAGGCATGACCGTTTGCACTGACTTGTTGTAAGAGGCCATTTAATTTTCTCATGTTTTTGTTATATGGCATTTGCATAGGTGCACGTATATTGCTGTGCATTGATTTTTCAGTATCTGGTTTTTTGGCCTTTGCAAGGCCTACTATATAATACCAAGTATACTGAAAACAATGCGTTGATTGTGCTGAAATCTTTTAATGGAAAAAACCTCTTCATGTGTTTATCATTGTATTAAGCAACTTTACATGGTGACAAATGATTGGTATTCAATGGTACCTTTGTTATACTAATGAATTGCTTAAGATAATAAATTATTTACCTATATGTTTCGTTGAATGTGTAAGAAAAATCGACATAACAGAAAGTAGAAATAAAACATGCTATTTTTTTTCATCAAACAATTTTGGGAATTAACTAGTTTCTAGGCTTTTATTTCTCTACTTTACACTGAGCTTATATATTCTCATATAAAGCTTGCCAGTAGATTTCACATTATGTGGTTTGTTCAGATTCAGACTATATTTGCTAGATAAACTAGATGAAATGGTGATAGCGCGACTCACCGTTTTTTCATGTTCCCTATACATTAAATTTAAACGAAAAGACTGAAAAATGATAGTTTGCGGTTAACTCTAAATGGTAAATTTTTGTATTAATTTATTGTTTTTGTTAGCATTTGTTTTTATAGTTGCAATGAAATTGATTTAAGCTTGCCGTGACCAAAGTTGTTAATAAATTGTAAAAAAAAACAGATATAGTTTTTTTTAAGTTAAAAGAAACAGCTTAAAGAGTCATAATGATATTTTGATTTGTATTGGACAAATATGAATATACTTTCTTTTTTTGTTTTTTTTTTTTCATTTTTAAAATTATTATGAATTACAATTACTCTCAAAAAATTGTTGTACTTTCCTTGCATAAAATTCTGATTATTACGATAATCTTAACCACTCATAGCATCTGTTAGGTTAGGTATGTTCGAACAAGAAGCTTAATATGTAGTGAGCAGTTGCCTATTTCAGTTAACCATTACATATTTTTACTATGATATTGTGACTCTTTTTTAAGTAGTTTTGAACTATACGCAACATCGGAGTCTTAATATTACTCTCCTATGGTGATTTCCATCGACGACTATTGCTTTTTAGTTGTCCCACCATTAGGTTACTGCATGCAGACTGCATATTTACTGCTAGTGGTCTAAAGTCCATTTATTCTAAGTTAATTAAAATATATTTTTCAAAAATTTCTATGTTTCTACTTATTATATAAGAATCTTGAGTTATCCGGCATACATGGTTAAGTGATTCAAATAGTTTTTTATGCAAAATTATTAACGTGTTCATGTGTGTCTTGATCATGTTGTCTCAGTTGTGATGTGCTTTATAGATTGAGGTATTTCAAATGTGTCTATTGAACGTCCTTATGGTAAATTAAATAACCAAGTTGATTAGTTTAATTACCTATTACACATTTTAGCTGAAACGTGAGGGGTGATTTAGTCAAGTTATAAAGTACGCATCGATTTGGACTATATATTGAGTACATCATTAATTTTGTATAAAATATTTTATTGCTTTAAGCAATACTACGGTTGCGAAGGTTCGTATTTTAAACTTAATTTAAAAAAGGGGATTATTTTGGAAAATATTTACAATTAAATTGAGTAAAACTTTATAATTATCCTTTTTTAATTTTATTATAATTAAGATAGTAGAAGCTCGGGAAGCAAATATTGTACGATAATTCTAACATTGCTTATTTAATATCTACACGTATTTTATTTATCGATGATAGTTTTGCAAAATGGTCAAAAGAATCTCATAAACAGTGCGAATGTTTGTAAAATATTTAATTGATTTTCACCACCCAAAAATGTTCAACAATTTCAAGAAAATCTCAATAATTTCTTGCAACATAAGTAAACAACTAGGAATTTAATAAACCCAGTTTTATTTTTTAAATAAAACAATTAACCCATTGCTGAAGGATCTCCACTAGCATGTACGTAAATAAATAAATAAAATAATAAAATATAAAAAAAAACAAGTAAAGGCAAGCAAGAAGACCTTTTTTATAAAATTTAAGCATAATCATGTCAATCTTTCAAATTTGCATTCACTTTATGGAATTATAAAAATACATATATAACTATGAGCATGGCTAAAGTAACAAAACTTTCATATAACAAAACAGAGAGACTTTTATACAAAACTAAGCCCCTTTTATACTTTTTTATGTTCTTAAAACACTTACTATTCTCGAACAATACTACACATATACACTTACATGTTCTTAAATAAACATTTGCTGCCATAAGATGGGAGTGTTATTATAATAAAGCTTCTCCTCTTCATTTACATATTTTAAATAGGAAATAAGCAAGACTGACGCCAGTCATGCCACCCTTTTGTTACACTTCACCAATCATCCTACTGTCAGGTGAGTCTGGCGCTTCCAACTTCAACTTGCGTATATGTACATGTCTTTAGTAATTAATTACACAATAACAAGAAAATTGAACTTTCATTTTCAATAATATTGTCGAAAACCTTTATGTATTCATGTCTAACTAACAAAATCATTATTTTTCCAAGGATATTTGCAAAATAGCTCAATGAATTATATTTTATTTTATGTTTAAATTTGATTAAAATCAGCAACTGTTGCCAATTCCGCACTACAATGAATTTCAATAGAAAAACACTTTCAAGTTGGACACTGGTTGTTTTTGTGAATAAAAAGATTTGTCAATAATTAAAGAAATATAAGTTGTAATGAGACACATCCAAACGAATAAATTATTTCTTGATTGACTGTCTAAACACACATTTAAGTGCAATAGAAAGATGTCAGTTCTTATTCTAGTGATGGTTACAAAACAGTTAGTGGGAAAAAGCATTTCTTTTTTGACCGGGTCACGAATGATCAAAATATGAAGTGTTCGAAAGTAATATGCACAAAGGACGATAAACCTATATTACAATTTACGGAAATACAAATTTAATAGAGTAGTGATTACGTGCTATTTGCTACATGTTTATAATAATAATACTCGTAAAAATAATAATTGGATGGCGCAACAGTCCCCAGATGAACCAGGGCCTAGCTTGTTCATCAACTACTCGTGTACCTACACGGACCTACAGTTTTCTGCCGAATTCGAACGGCGAAAATTGAGAAGCGCTTTCTTAGACAGTTATTACTTTTTGAGTGTTATCAGCAGCTCGAAAGAAGTGGTGCAGTGAAAGATTCGAGGTATTCAGTCGGGAATCGAAACTGAACCTTCGACGTGTGAGTGTCGCCACGGCGGCCACAAGTTTATACAGATGGCAAATAAATAATGAATATATATGTAAGTTTCTGAAATTTAATAATTTAACCGTGTTTCATATTCTCCGCCATTGTTGACAAATAAAAGGTGGAGATAGCAAATCATAACATAAAAAGAAAAAAAGATATTTTGTCATCTATATATTGTTAGTTTATAGAAAATGTTCCATATTATTTTATTATGTAATAGCTACATAAATATTGTTTAACTAAGCACTCTTTATTTCCTTTTTTTTTCATGCTTGAAATACTGATATAACACAAAGCAAGATTTTTGTTTTTTATTTCTGATATAGGGTGCCTATTTCATAAGTATTTCAATAATTTTTCATTGAATATGTTCGAATATTGTGAAAACTATAACGGATATAGAAGGATAATTCAATAAAGAATTGTGTGGTGTATGTTAAATGCAGAGCCATTTGAATTATCACTCAAACATGAACAATGAAGAACGAAAGCTATCACTTTGTTATTTGATAGAAAATAATAATGTTATGGGTTATGATCAAAAAAAACTTTATATTACGACAGATGAATAATAATATACAATATAAAATTACTAACTATGCGCTATGCATACAAATAACAACACTCTTTCAGTAGGTGCTAATTATAAATAAACGCGTTTTTTGTTATTTTTTCACACGAGAACATTTTATTATCATCCTTCGAATAACAATAAATCAAGTGTCTAATTTGAACCAGGAATTCATAAAAAATATTTTATACCAGATCTAGCGTGAGATAAGTAATGCATCGATTTCAATTTGAGTCCTGACTTATGCAAAACCTGAAACTTCAACATTCTGAGTGAATACCTATACAACAATTGGATCTTGGTAGATACATCAGAAATGTAAAAAGTTCTTCTGATAATGATTTATTGTGCATATAGTTGCATCTTTAGTTTCAGATTCAGTATTAAATTCGCACATTTTTTTTTTTGAAAAGTTATTCCTGTTGAAAATAGTGAACACAGGACTAAGTGTAATTTGCGATGCTGCAACCAAACTTTTTTAAACGCTGAATAAAAAATATAGTTTAATTTATTTGTGTAAAAATTCATTAAAAAAAAATGAGTACTTCCTTTAATCACATTTCTTTCGTTCTCTGCTCTGGTGATCGTTTCTTTCCATTGTAAATTAATTGTAACTAAAGGGAAAAACAGCCTAGAGATCCTTTTAAAACACACAGCTCTGTACCCTTCATTCATTCATATTGAAACAGATTTTACAAATAAATGAAAAGCAAAAATAAGGTTATATTCTTTTTAAAATTGTAATTATATTCCTAGGCACACGATCACCACAACATTATGTATCATTTTGTAATAATTATCTTGCTTTAATCTACATTGACGAAATATTTGAAGCTGGTTACACTCATTTAATAAATATGCGTAACAAGTCGTCTCCATGAAAATGCACCTGTCACGTATACGCTATCAACTGAACTAGAATTACTGCATGCGCTTGCAATTAATCATTGCAAACTGCAAAGAAGGAATGCATTTTACAAACTCTAACTTACTTAGTCGTGTGTGAAAAAAAAAATAACTTACCGAAATAAATTCTGTGAATATTCCAATGCGTTTCAGTAATATGCCTAGTTTCTATTCTTTAGATTTATTCTTTTTGTTAAAGCGTTGAACACAATGCGATTGATTTTTAAATATTCAAGTTTGTAATTCGATACAACTAACAGGTGTATTCACAAAACAGTGTAGCAAACAGTAAACGCCTTAGTTGCTTAATATTTTATATAACATCTACATAATGGCACAATTCTAACAGACCATTCAAGCACTTGTTTTGAAATGTATATCCCGTAACACAGTAATCCGAGTAGGCATGTGCATCCACAACCCGATAAAGAAATAATAATTTACTTAAATTTTATTATATTTTATGAAAATATATTCTACACACTTTTCACATTTCTATATAAAATTTTTATTTGCACACAAACATTTATTTTTAAGAATTACAATGCACTTTGTTTTCCTACTCAAACTTTTCTATTAAAATAATTTAGTGGAAGTTATACTTTTTTACTAGTTAACTTTGAGGATTGTCTTCTGTGGGTAGAATATCCGTTATCCGAAAGATTTGATGTTATGCGCCACAAGTCCTTTTGGGACAGAATACAGTGAACGACTGACGTATTTGAAGCATTCCTTGAATGAAAGTCCCTTTGGGAAAAATGCAAGTGGATGAATCAAATCATATCAAACGCTTTCACGAATTTTCACAAGAGAGAGTATTTTAGCGGCACACCACCGACGCCGCTTTAATATTTTCCGAAATTGTATGCAATTCACTCTCTACACGACAGGTTGTTGGGTGAAGACTAATGCCCAACAACCAACCGCTGACGCTTTCATCGTGTGGATTGTGTTTCCCTTCAATAAGGGGAAGTTGTATACTGCATTCCGAAAAAAAACATAGAAAAGTTCGGGAAAAGAGTTCCACTTTGCAAACATACGCGTGTATTTCCCCAAGTGCTTTAAAGAATTATAAAAACTGCGAGCTTTCGCATAAAAGCAAGTTTTGTAAATTGCTAATATAGTAAAGAGTACTTTCCTACGACGTTATTAAAGTTGTATATAATTAATTAATTGTTTTTTAACTATGGTAGAATTTAAATATTGATATATATGTATTTTTAATATCACTCCGGTAAAAATTAACAGAACTGACTCCTTTCTGAGTAATGAATAAATTAATTAACTTTATTTTTCACAATCAATTTCCACTCAGAGACAAATATACTGTTTTTTGCTTTACCACAGGAAAAAAACATATCCAAAATATTTTTAAGTTTTCAATAATAGAAAATAAAAATGTATTGCAATGATCGAAACCTTTCAAGCATGTAGTCATTACATGTATTTTTGGACACCAACATCACCATCATACATTTCAGAAATAACGATTAAGGTAGATATAAAAATCCGTGAAGTACACTACAATTTTTTGTAACATTTTTTTTTAAGTTTTGTCTGAGTTTTCAAACTTTTGAATTTCATACCCATCTAATCTCTTTAATTCTATTTACTATTTACATATGTATTAATAAGAATTCACATTCCTGCATTTATTTGTACATAATAAGTGCTGTTCATATTTAAATAAGAGTGTCGTAAAATAACGATAAACTTAATATTCATGAATTGTCAGTATTCTAAATTAAATTCAAGTTAACTAACATAGTATCTAAATGTTATTCCCATACTAAAAATAACTTAAGACAATTATAAAACTCAGATTTATAATTCATTTTCGAAATCCAAGAAAAACAAAACAAAATAAATAATTTACTGTAAATAATGTATCTTCATTTTCTTTTTACAAATGTTCTTGAGTTTGTCTGGTTCCATTTAAATATTTATTTAATTTTATGCATGAACGAAGTGACAACAAAACTACCCACGGTTGTACGTTATAAGATCACCTAGAGTTAGCAGACAAGTATACACAACCACTTACTCGTACTCTGTTTAGTTAGACCCATTTAGTTTCCAAAACTGGTCATATTGTCGTTGTCAATGTAAAAATATAGTGCGAGATTTCTCGCATTTTTAATTTCGATTACACGCCCCAATCTAACTAATTTATTCTTTACTTAGATTTAAAAATGACTAATGTTACTCAATTATTTCAAATACTTTTTGCTAACTTATTAAGTTTTAGTACATTAAAGTATTATTAAGTACATTTTTCAGCATTATAAATATAATACTAAAAGCAAGTTACTAATATTAAAAGCATTTTTATTCCACTTAAAACGTTATTACTGAAATTAAGTTATATTTTTACGGTTTAGTCTAAAAATAAAAATCTTAAAATAAAATATCTTAAGTCGTAAATAAAAACTACAAATCTAATCTATCTATCCAGCAAGGAATTGATAGAATCATTCTTGAAGCCATTCATTATGTGATGATAAATTAATGACCACGGTCAACTGAAAAGCCTAAATTGACAGCGAACGGTTATATTCGGAACTTGGGGGTATGTAAGCAAACTATCTGAAATTTTACGAAACGAACAATTCATCCTCTGTATGAATTGCATTTTACACAGGAATAAATAAAGCTTTCAAGAAAAAGAGTCACAGAATAAACCAACAGAAAGAAAGTTGCCTTCCGTTATGAGAATGCTAACCCCGCCAATATTTGCTGATATATGTCACACATATAAATGCCGTAAATGCTTTGGTGCACATATCCGTAGTTTAGTTGTCGTTAAGTATCCTAAAGTTATTTTATTTTTGTCTAAGTTTTAGTTTGGTTCTAGTTTAAGATAGGTTAAGTTTACCCTTAACAACCAGAGTAATACGTTTCATTTTTACTTTTCTTCGACTAAATTAACATATACAAACATAAAAAACAACAAATAATTTCACATTAATTATGATAAAAAGCATTTTAAACTAATATGGATAAGCTTAAAGAAGCTTTTTAGGGCCAGTAAGTAAGACTTTAAAAATATTGTTAAGATTTAATAGGCTATATTTTAAGTATGTTCCTAGATTTAAGTAATAAGACTGTTTTATATCAATAAATGCGCTAAAAACCAATATTTGCTGAGCTGGATTATAGTGACAGAGCTTGGTTGTGAACACATTGGCATATGAGAACAACTGTTTCAAATTACGGCTTGGGCGAAAATTCGAAGTTCCGAAAGATACATTTTTTTTAAATCCTGAATATGCAAAAATGTATAATATACCCTGAACATATTTCTCAAATAGAAAAGAGAATCATTTCGAAGGAGAAGATACCTTCTTCGTCGAGATCGTAATGCTGTTGCTGGTCAGAACGTTACAGTCAATAATGACTTCTATAGAACTATAGTAACATAGTTTTTCGTTTGTCAATTGAACAACCATGATGTGCAGGGGCGGTTTCAACAAAACGGCGAAACTTACCACAATTGTGTTATTGAAAAAAAAAGTTTGGTAAACACATAATTTCATGTTACGATTCCGTGAGTTAGCCTTGTCTTGGAGGACGATATTCGTCGCGTTATTGTAATATGCGACCACAAATGTTGAAAAGGTTAATAAAAAATTGACCTTTAATTAAGACTACGTTCAAGGTTATCATAGGCCAGCAATTATATTGAAATTTGGGAACTTACAATTTTTTTTTAATCACAACTACACTTTGGCAAGATCTTTTTGTACATTCCGTATCAATCGTCTTTCGTACGACTATCTGTTTCACTTGGACCTGGTTATACGCGGTTTACCATCAACTAATTTTGTTTAATAAAATTTTAATACGTATTCAACACAAACAAGGAATTTCTTAACAATACCTTTTATCTGCCTTAAAGTCTTTTCTTCTTTTTTCAATTGAAAAATAATTTTCTTATTTGCCAAAGTCGTCAATGGAAACCAACTCGGTTTTCAAACAAACAAAAGCATTAATCGTTTGCTGGGTAATTTCGCAAACAAAATACACCAAAGCTTGGACAAAAGCTATAGTTCACTCGTTCTGTTAGTAGATATTAAAATGCCTTAAACACACACAAATATTAACGCAGCTCAGAAAGATTGGAGGAAAGGGGGAGATTATTAACATGGTTTGAAAGCTACCTAACCAATAGAAAGTCCACAGTTAATAAGAGAGAACTAACCAGTGAAGAATAAAATGCAATTTATGACGTCCCACAGGGATCGAAAATGTGTCCACTATTATTCATTATATATGTTAATGATATTCTATCTTTATTGAGATGTAATTCGCGGTATGCATACGCGGACGTTACTGCGGTAGTGGTCAGCCATTAGAGCGTAAACGAAGATGCAAGCTTATTGCAAATAGAATTCAATAGAATAACAGATTGATGTCACGACCATGACTAATCATCAACTGAAGACAAAGGTAATGCACATTCGTCCTCCGCACATCCCTAAAACATTGTTCAAAATAAAAGTGCCTAGATTACTTACACAAAAATAGGTGTGCAAATATACAAGAATATGATAGCTGCGATAGGTATATTGAGAATGTATCAACATACAATTATCTAGGACATACAATTATCTAGGACATACAATTATCTAGGACATACAATTATCTAAAACGATGGACTCCAATTTCAAGTTTTGCTGTCATATTGAGACACCGAAAAAGAAGTTATTACAATCGACACACGCACTTTTTCATCTGCGCAATCTATGCACGCATACAGTCCTTAAAAAATGGTATTTCGGGCATTTGAGATAAAGCATACTTGCTTGGGAAAAGTCATCGGAAATGCAACCCCTACAAAGAATTCATGTAAGGCTACAAAAACATCAAGGAGTAAGGGATAACAGCGAACTTTGAATAATCTGAAAACCATGACAAACTACTACTATGAAAACAACCATAGAAAGCAAATACAGCAAATAGTAAAAACAAGGAGACGTCAAAAACAAACGTTATATATAATCCCGAGGTACTGGAATGAGTATGGCCAAAGTACACTTAATGTTGCTGTTTCCACATTACTGAACGAACTTCCACAAGAATAACAAAACACGAAGCATTGAAAAAAAAAATAATAAAAAAAATTTGATGTTCCATTTTTGATCATGTTACAAACTTTAAGAAAACGCAATGTGTAATGTGTGTATCATTTTATAACCAATCTATTGCAGGCACGCCGTTCCAACTTTACGGATAATCACAAAACAATCGAACACCGTCAGTCGTTCAGTAATATAATAAAGTTGTTGTGGATATGATGGCATTAAATGAAGAACCATGGTCATGAGATATGCCACAAGTTTTAATTACATTGCGAGCACATGCATGATTGGATACCTGGTAAGAAGATTAGATCCATGAATTGTGCTCAGTCAGAATTGAAATTCATTGAGAAAATATTTTGCTACCGTTTTGGCACAACTTATTTCTACCTGACTACTGGTAGTTTTGGTATAATTATTATGAGAAAGGTTGTACTAGAACAGTTCATACATTTTTGCAAGTGTAGATCTACATGTGTTATGATAAAAATAATAAATATAAATTGTGGAATATTTAGGTTGTTAAGTGAAAGGGTACGGAGACGACATGTGCATATGGAATTTCTGACGGTAAGAATAATATTAATCATGCTTGGTAAGTATATACACGATGCTTGTGTATTGTAATTGTAACATTGTAGCGAAATTATTCTCCTCTCGTTTAATTTCTCTTCTATGCAACAACTGTTTAGTGGTCTATGTATGTTTAAATTTTATTTGGATCAAAAACATCGGGATATGCTGCTCCACATTTAAAGGTTTTTTAATAGAGAAGCTCAATTTTTTTGAAGCTTTTTAGGATTTCTATAATTCCTTTGTTAATATTCCATTCAAACATGCTTTGGAAAGCTACTGCCATTGTATGTTATTTCAGTATATGTCATTCATTTGATGAGTAAACAACGACTATTTTTTTCACTCAAATATGGTGAACTTCGTCGCCGAAAAAGTGTATTCGCGAAGAGTTCTTCTTCATTGCCTTTATATAAAGAAAAAGTCATCATTTTGATGAAAGTTTATGGCTAAATGCGTTAGCTGAATGAACGTGCCAAAAGTGGTTTGCACAATGGTGACTGCCAAAAAAGTTTGAAGATGATATACTGGAAGAGTTACTCTATGAAGATTGTTGCCAAAAACAAGTAGAGCTCGCAAAAATGTGGGTGTCACTCAAGCAGCCATTCTAAACGTTTAAAAGCAGCTGAATATATTCAAAAGGAATGAAATTGGTTTCTACACGAACTCAAGTCATGAGACGTCGAAATGCGGTTTTACATGTCCGAAATGCTTACTTGGCACATTTGATATGTTTTTTCAAAAAACGCCCGGAATATATGACTAGACACGAGGCAATAATTTTCCGTCATGACAACGTTCGGCTCCACATTGCTATTCCTGTTAAGAACTATTTTGAAAACAGTGGATGGCCTTATGACCCAAACCTTGCCCCTTCTGACTACTAATTTTTCCGGTCGATGCAGAACGCCCTGACTGAAATACTGAAATACGGTTCAGAGCAGAATATCAAAAATTTGTTTGTTTCATTCTTGGCTGCAATGCCGGCGCAGTTCTTTTGAGATGGAATCAAAAAATTTCCAGAAAGATGGGAAAAAGTCATAGCTTCAGATGGGCAAAACTTTGAATAATACTATTGTACATGTCTTTCTAACCTAAAGTTATATACCCAATGTTACCAAAATTCGGGTTGCAATATTTTGAAATCGATGCTGACTTTAATCCAAGATTCATCGTAGTGGTGAGATTTCAATCCATAGGTCAATGGAATAATCAGTAAGGCACACCGTTTGTACTCAATATATGCTAATTTTGTCTGACAATTTGTCTATGAAGAAGCTTCTCAAACTTCACCGTTCGAAGTCGGTCAAAACCTGAAGTTTTCTCCTTCTCATGAGAATAGTAGCGCGAAAAACACGAGTTGTAAATGAAACCTAGAACGTAGTCCGCTTGTTGACTCCCGCGCCATCCAATGTATAAACATACATAGTTATGTTTTAAATAAAATATGAAGATAAATCATGAGAAAACAAGACGAAATACCTTTAACATAAAAAGAGGTTTTTCTTCAATAATAATAATATTTCATAGCTATAATAATAAACAGAAAGCACTTACCATCACCTTTTGTTTTTATTTTTATTCCATTGAATGTCGCAGACTAATTTGGAAGCCGTATATGAAGAACTCTGGAAATCATCTTGGTTATAGTGTGTTAAATTGCTTCATCCAGTGAAACGTCTGATTTCTTCATGACACGATTTGAGCACATGCAAACATAACTGCGATTTATTACTTGTCGTTTTTTGCCTCTATCACTCTCTGCCGGAGTTGTTTAATGTTTGAACACCACATATGCATGTGTAGGGATGTATAAGTTACAAAAAATCTATAAATTACAAAAAAAACTTAACCGCCCGTTACTTATAATATTCATTGAAACAAATTTAGAACACATTCCAAAAATGGTTGAGTAAGTATATATATATATATATATAATACACTCTAACAAATGTATTTGGTAGCTATACAATCACAAGCTACTTAAATATCTCAAGGAGTCGAAATTGAATGTCACTTTCATTCTTCTATCTCTTATTCATTTTTGCATGCACAGGGATGCTGTTAGTGCTCAAGCCGTCTAAGACAGCACAGAACAGAGTCGGCCCTTTCGTGCGGACCGAACGCGTCTGGGAAGCACATAGGTTTAAGGTTCATTTAAGGCCAATTGTACGATAGATGTAAGGTAGATATATATTTTAATAAACGGGGAACATCACTAGTTGCTTAGCCTCCAAGAAAAGAGGACATGTATTAATCTTTAAATGGCGCCCAACTACCCGGTCTTTCTTTAATATCAAGTACAAGTTGAACTCCGAAAATCCTTGTTAAAGGAAAATAGAGTTTATTTTCGTTCCCGCTTATTCAAAATAATCATTTACAATATACGACAAATTGAACAACGAACCCTGGAGCGGAAAGCAGTATTTCAAATAATGTGGATATTATTGTAAGAATTTTATTGTAAGGATTGTTGAATGTTATTGAACCAAGTGTTTTTTTTTCACTTAACTAAGAGTGAATTGTGTTACTGATAAAGATAATTATGTTAGTATCGGTTTTAAAGAATAGGAAATTATGTCCGAAAACATTGCAAAATGCAGTAGAGTCGGCACTGCCTTTTATCACAAAGAAACTTAGTAACTGCCTTAAATTAAGAAATCTTATAGATACAGGTACTGCCAGAAATTGTATGAAAACGATACCAAAGCTAAAACACGTCATTTCATAAATTTGATAATAAATATAATAAATAAAATCAAAGAAAATTGTAAAATAAATTTATTCGGTTACCTAACCGATTTTTATTTGCTTTCGCAACTAAGAGCGTTTGTTGCTTTAATCGGCTAAAACTTTTTAAAGCAAATACGAACTTAGATCGATGCCGAAAAGGGTGCATTAATCCATATAGGTGAAGAAAAACCTTTCGAGTTGTTAAACCTTAATGCTATCGATACCGATTGCAAATCTGTCCCATCCGGTTTAAAAAAAACCAATATTGAGTTCGTCAATAATGAAATTGAACGATTGCTAAAGGATGGTATTATCCAACAGATCCCGTTCTCCCTATAATATCGTTAAGATTAAGATTGGTATTCGATTACAAAAAACTAATTGAAAAAAAAACTGTACCCGATATCCAATTCCAGAAATATCTCTTATACTCTCAAATCTGGGTCAAGCAAACTTTTATTCAATAATAGACCTAAAAGCTGGTTTTCACCAAATATTACTAGATGAAAAAGATAGAGAGAACACAGCTTTCTCAATAAATAATGAAAAGTACAAATTCTGGCTGTCTTCGAAACGCTCCGAGTATATTCCAAGGGACAATGACGTACTTAGATCCGATATAGGCTGAAGCTGTTATGTCTATGTAGACGATGAGATAATTTTTTCTAAAACCGCAGAAGATCATTTGAAAGATTTGGGCAGCATGTCTTCTAAACTTTAGCTAAAATGAGAATAGCCCCGGAAAAATCAAAATTCTTAAAAAAAGAAGTCGAATTCTTGGATTTTACCGTTTATTGCGGTGGTGTTAGAACATGTCCTTAAAAAATTCCTAAAATTGTAATTTTTGAAGCTCCCAAGTCCTAAAAAGCACTGCGAGCCTTCCTTGGACCTGCTGGGTATTACCGCCAATTTTGAGAATGCTTTAATTACAAGACCACTAACGAAATACTTAAGTGGTGATAATGGACATATAAGCTCTCACAAGTCAAAACATATTAAAATCGTCTTAGATCTAGAAGAGTTAGAAGCATTTGAAAAAGTTATAACCATCTCGGCATCGGATGATGATGATGTTAATGCGTTCCGTTGCGATATAACGAATAATGATGGCCAAATGGATATTGCAAGAACTGAGCATAACAGAGCACACTGAGGCTGGAACATACAAACAGATTATACCGTTTTTTTCCTCATATTGAAAATATAATAAAAGATCTGATAACAAATTGCAAGAATTGTTAGGAAAACAAATACCAGCAAACGCCGATTATCATCCTTTATGTCCCACCCCAATATCTAAATACCCCGCTGAAATTCTTCATATCGATATTTATAAAACGGGTAATAAATACTTTTTAACATGTCTAGACAAATTCTCTAAATTTGCCATTATAAAACAGATTACCTCCAGAAATGCATCGGATATAAAAAAATCCTCTTACATAAATTATATTACATTTCTACCAGCCAAGGCTGATAATTCCTGATCATATCCAACTCAATACAAACTTTTATCAACAATTGTTTCAACATATCATGGTATACTGTCTGTATATATAATATATATAATCGTGGAGAAGTAATGAAAGAGAAGAAATGAAAGACTTGGCAACAAATAATCAAATCTTTACAGCTTAAAGTAGCTGTCCATCAAGAATGTTTTATTTAAAGCATATAACAATTTTCTCCTTATTGGAGATAATTAGAATCTTTTTAATGTGCTCAGAGACGAACAAGGCAAGGAAATACTTGAAAACAATATACAAACTAAACAAAATGAACAATCGATTTCCTTGGATCCGCCTTAAAATTTATAGCGGGTACACCAAATCATCAGGAATTTGAAATATTGCAAATTAGAGAGAGCGAACTAATTAAGGCAAACTTTAAGAAAACGCAATGTGTAATGTGTGTATCATTTTATAACCAATCTATTGCAGGCACGCCGTTCCAACTTTACGGATAATCACAAAACAATCGAACACCGTCAGTCGTTCAGTAATATAATAAAGTTGTTGTGGATATGATGGCATTAAATGAAGAACCATGGTCATGAGATATGCCACAAGTTTTAATTACATTGCGAGCACATGCATGATTGGATACCTGGTAAGAAGATTAGATCCATGAATTGTGCTCAGTCAGAATTGAAATTCATTGAGAAAATATTTTGCTACCGTTTTGGCACAACTTATTTCTACCTGACTACTGGTAGTTTTGGTATAATTATTATGAGAAAGGTTGTACTAGAACAGTTCATACATTTTTGCAAGTGTAGATCTACATGTGTTATGATAAAAATAATAAATATAAATTGTGGAATATTTAGGTTGTTAAGTGAAAGGGTACGGAGACGACATGTGCATATGGAATTTCTGACGGTAAGAATAATATTAATCATGCTTGGTAAGTATATACACGATGCTTGTGTATTGTAATTGTAACATTGTAGCGAAATTATTCTCCTCTCGTTTAATTTCTCTTCTATGCAACAACTGTTTAGTGGTCTATGTATGTTTAAATTTTATTTGGATCAAAAACATCGGGATATGCTGCTCCACATTTAAAGGTTTTTTAATAGAGAAGCTCAATTTTTTTGAAGCTTTTTAGGATTTCTATAATTCCTTTGTTAATATTCCATTCAAACATGCTTTGGAAAGCTACTGACATTGTATGTTATTTCAGTATATGTCATTCATTTGATGAGTAAACAACGACTATTTTTTTCACTCAAATATGGTGAACTTCGTCGCCGAAAAAGTGTATTCGCGAAGAGTTCTTCTTCATTGCCTTTATATAAAGAAAAAGTCATCATTTTGATGAAAGTTTATGGCTAAATGCGTTAGCTGAATGAACGTGCCAAAAGTGGTTTGCACAATGGTGACTGCCAAAAAAGTTTGAAGATGATATACTGGAAGAGTTACTCTATGAAGATTGTTGCCAAAAACAAGTAGAGCTCGCAAAAATGTGGGTGTCACTCAAGCAGCCATTCTAAACGTTTAAAAGCAGCTGAATATATTCAAAAGGAATGAAATTGGTTTCTACACGAACTCAAGTCATGAGACGTCGAAATGCGGTTTTACATGTCCGAAATGCTTACTTGGCACATTTGATATGTTTTTTCAAAAAACGCCCGGAATATATGACTAGACACGAGGCAATAATTTTCCGTCATGACAACGTTCGGCTCCACATTGCTATTCCTGTTAAGAACTATTTTGAAAACAGTGGATGGCCTTATGACCCAAACCTTGCCCCTTCTGACTACTAATTTTTCCGGTCGATGCAGAACGCCCTGACTGAAATACTGAAATACGGTTCAGAGCAGAATATCAAAAATTTGTTTGTTTCATTCTTGGCTGCAATGCCGGCGCAGTTCTTTTGAGATGGAATCAAAAAATTTCCAGAAAGATGGGAAAAAGTCATAGCTTCAGATGGGCAAAACTTTGAATAATACTATTGTACATGTCTTTCTAACCTAAAGTTATATACCCAATGTTACCAAAATTCGGGTTGCAATATTTTGAAATCGATGCTGACTTTAATCCAAGATTCATCGTAGTGGTGAGATTTCAATCCATAGGTCAATGGAATAATCAGTAAGGCACACCGTTTGTACTCAATATATGCTAATTTTGTCTGACAATTTGTCTATGAAGAAGCTTCTCAAACTTCACCGTTCGAAGTCGGTCAAAACCTGAAGTTTTCTCCTTCTCATGAGAATAGTAGCGCGAAAAACACGAGTTGTAAATGAAACCTAGAACGTAGTCCGCTTGTTGACTCCCGCGCCATCCAATGTATAAACATACATAGTTATGTTTTAAATAAAATATGAAGATAAATCATGAGAAAACAAGACGAAATACCTTTAACATAAAAAGAGGTTTTTCTTCAATAATAATAATATTTCATAGCTATAATAATAAACAGAAAGCACTTACCATCACCTTTTGTTTTTATTTTTATTCCATTGAATGTCGCAGACTAATTTGGAAGCCGTATATGAAGAACTCTGGAAATCATCTTGGTTATAGTGTGTTAAATTGCTTCATCCAGTGAAACGTCTGATTTCTTCATGACACGATTTGAGCACATGCAAACATAACTGCGATTTATTACTTGTCGTTTTTTGCCTCTATCACTCTCTGCCGGAGTTGTTTAATGTTTGAACACCACATATGCATGTGTAGGGATGTATAAGTTACAAAAAATCTATAAATTACAAAAAAAACTTAACCGCCCGTTACTTATAATATTCATTGAAACAAATTTAGAACACATTCCAAAAATGGTTGAGTAAGTATATATATATATATATAATACACTCTAACAAATGTATTTGGTAGCTATACAATCACAAGCTACTTAAATATCTCAAGGAGTCGAAATTGAATGTCACTTTCATTCTTCTATCTCTTATTCATTTTTGCATGCACAGGGATGCTGTTAGTGCTCAAGCCGTCTAAGACAGCACAGAACAGAGTCGGCCCTTTCGTGCGGACCGAACGCGTCTGGGAAGCACATAGGTTTAAGGTTCATTTAAGGCCAATTGTACGATATATATTTTAATAAACGGGGAACATCACTAGTTGCTTAGCCTCCAAGAAAAGAGGACATGTATTAATCTTTAAATGGCGCCCAACTACCCGGTCTTTCTTTAATATCAAGTACAAGTTGAACTCCGAAAATCCTTGTTAAAGGAAAATAGAGTTTATTTTCGTTCCCGCTTATTCAAAATAATCATTTACAATATACGACAAATTGAACAACGAACCCTGGAGCGGAAAGCAGTATTTCAAATAATGTGGATATTATTGTAAGAATTTTATTGTAAGGATTGTTGAATGTTATTGAACCAAGTGTTTTTTTTTCACTTAACTAAGAGTGAATTGTGTTACTGATAAAGATAATTATGTTAGTATCGGTTTTAAAGAATAGGAAATTATGTCCGAAAACATTGCAAAATGCAGTAGAGTCGGCACTGCCTTTTATCACAAAGAAACTTAGTAACTGCCTTAAATTAAGAAATCTTATAGATACAGGTACTGCCAGAAATTGTATGAAAACGATACCAAAGCTAAAACACGTCATTTCATAAATTTGATAATAAATATAATAAATAAAATCAAAGAAAATTGTAAAATAAATTTATTCGGTTACCTAACCGATTTTTATTTGCTTTCGCAACTAAGAGCGTTTGTTGCTTTAATCGGCTAAAACTTTTTAAAGCAAATACGAACTTAGATCGATGCCGAAAAGGGTGCATTAATCCATATAGGTGAAGAAAAACCTTTCGAGTTGTTAAACCTTAATGCTATCGATACCGATTGCAAATCTGTCCCATCCGGTTTAAAAAAAACCAATATTGAGTTCGTCAATAATGAAATTGAACGATTGCTAAAGGATGGTATTATCCAACAGATCCCGTTCTCCCTATAATATCGTTAAGATTAAGATTGGTATTCGATTACAGAAAACTAATTGAAAAAAAAACTGTACCCGATATCCAATTCCAGAAATATCTCTTATACTCTCAAATCTGGGTCAAGCAAACTTTTATTCAATAATAGACCTAAAAGCTGGTTTTCACCAAATATTACTAGATGAAAAAGATAGAGAGAACACAGCTTTCTCAATAAATAATGAAAAGTACAAATTCTGGCTGTCTTCGAAACGCTCCGAGTATATTCCAAGGGACAATGACGTACTTAGATCCGATATAGGCTGAAGCTGTTATGTCTATGTAGACGATGAGATAATTTTTTCTAAAACCGCAGAAGATCATTTGAAAGATTTGGGCAGCATGTCTTCTAAACTTTAGCTAAAATGAGAATAGCCCCGGAAAAATCAAAATTCTTAAAAAAAGAAGTCGAATTCTTGGATTTTACCGTTTATTGCGGTGGTGTTAGAACATGTCCTTAAAAAATTCCTAAAATTGTAATTTTTGAAGCTCCCAAGTCCTAAAAAGCACTGCGAGCCTTCCTTGGACCTGCTGGGTATTACCGCCAATTTTGAGAATGCTTTAATTACAAGACCACTAACGAAATACTTAAGTGGTGATAATGGACATATAAGCTCTCACAAGTCAAAACATATTAAAATCGTCTTAGATCTAGAAGAGTTAGAAGCATTTGAAAAAGTTATAACCATCTCGGCATCGGATGATGATGATGTTAATGCGTTCCGTTGCGATATAACGAATAATGATGGCCAAATGGATATTGCAAGAACTGAGCATAACAGAGCACACTGAGGCTGGAACATACAAACAGATTATACCGTTTTTTTCCTCATATTGAAAATATAATAAAAGATCTGATAACAAATTGCAAGAATTGTTAGGAAAACAAATACCAGCAAACGCCGATTATCATCCTTTATGTCCCACCCCAATATCTAAATACCCCGCTGAAATTCTTCATATCGATATTTATAAAACGGGTAATAAATACTTTTTAACATGTCTAGACAAATTCTCTAAATTTGCCATTATAAAACAGATTACCTCCAGAAATGCATCGGATATAAAAAATCCTCTTACATAAATTATATTACATTTCTACCAGCCAAGGCTGATAATTCCTGATCATATCCAACTCAATACAAACTTTTATCAACAATTGTTTCAACATATCATGGTATACTGTCTGTATATATAATATATATAATCGTGGAGAAGTAATGAAAGAGAAGAAATGAAAGACTTGGCAACAAATAATCAAATCTTTACAGCTTAAAGTAGCTGTCCATCAAGAATGTTTTATTTAAAGCATATAACAATTTTCTCCTTATTGGAGATAATTAGAATCTTTTTAATGTGCTCAGAGACGAACAAGGCAAGGAAATACTTGAAAACAATATACAAACTAAACAAAATGAACAATCGATTTCCTTGGATCCGCCTTAAAATTTATAGCGGGTACACCAAATCATCAGGAATTTGAAATATTGCAAATTAGAGAGAGCGAACTAATTAAGGCAAGCAATAGGCAAGTAGAAAAGATATAGAAAGAAAGAATTAAACGAACTAAGAGAAAAAATAAGTACATTAAGTAATCTTTAACAATGTTAATGTCAAATAGAAACCGAACTGTTATTCAAAATCTTTATAATATTGTTAACATAATCGCAAAGAGAAACATCGTAAATCCACCTATGCTTAATATGAACGAAATCGATTTTATATTATTTAATGAATAATAATTTAATTTACTCCACTAAATGAATTGTCGATTAAAGCAGATGTAAAAATACATTACGTTAAGAAAATATGTAACCTCCTTTTAGTTGCACCTGTAATTCAGAATAATAAAGTCATACATATTGAACATATCTCGTTACATTAAAAGCAACATCACCATTAATGAGGATAAGTATTCTCAATCCCAATAATTTGACATAACACAACTACCAGCACCAAAGAACACTTCTTAGAGAAACTAAATTTAACGAAAAGTTATCGTTGCCGTTTCTTCGTAAACTGCATATAAAATATATAGAAGAAATTGAAGAACTTACAAATTTCACTCAAACCAATAACTGGCTATGGTACAGGATATCTGTTGCACTTATTATTGACATAATAATAATACTATGCATTAAATTAATTATAATAATTGAGTGGCACTACAGTCCACAGGGGGACCAGGGCCTAGCTCTCTCATCAACTACTCGTGTTGTGCACAGTTTTTTGCCGACTCCGAAAGGCGAAATTTGGGAAGCTTTTTCTAAGACAGTAATTACTCTTTGAGTTTTGTCAACAACTCGAAAGAGGTGGTGCCGTGAAAAATTCGAGGTCTTCAGCCGGGAATCGAACCCAGACCTACTGCATGCCACGGCGGCCTTCTTCTTATTGTGGCGCTACAGTCCGGGGTGGACCTGGGCCTCAACCAACATGCCTCTCCAGCCAGCACGATCTTTCGCCAGCTGTCTCCAGTTGCGCACTCCAAGTTGGTTGAGGTCCTTCTCCACTTGTGTGCGCCACTTTAGTCTAGGTCGTCCTCTGTTGCGTTGTCCCAATGGCACGGATTCAAAGACTTTTCGGGCCAGAGCAGTGGTGTCCATACGCTCTACATGGCCTAGCCATCTTAAGCGTTGTATCCGTAGACGCTTAACCAGGCGCATGTCGCTGTACAGCCCATAGAGATCGTCATTAAATTTTCTCCTCCAGATGCCATCAACGCAAACAGGACCAAAAATCGATTGGCAAGAGTAATTCTGCGTTTGATTTCGGTACTGATGTTGTTGTCCCTGTTTACAGCGGAGCCGAGGTAGACGAAGTCCTTGACTACCTCGAAGTTTCTGCTGCCTAGTGTGACGCTCTGTCCGTGACGTCGATGTTGTGTGTCCTTCCTTGATGACAGCATATACTTCGTTTTGCCCTCATTTACCGCCAGACCCATTTTATCCGTTTCCACTTCAATACCAGCAAACGCTTCATTGACGGCTCGCTGTGTTCGTCTAATTACGTCAATGTCGTCAGCGAATGCTAGCAATTGAACTTACTTCTGGAAGATCGTGTTTCTGGTGTTGACTTGTGAGTTACGCTCGATCTTCTCGAGGATGATGTTAAAGAAGTCACATGACAGTGCGTCGCCTTGTCTAAAACCTTTTTTGACATTAAAGGTCTCGGTGAGTTCGTTACCGACCTTGACGGATCAGCGAAAGCTCTCCATCGTCATCCTACACAATCTGACGAGTGTGGTAGGAATGCCAAAACTAGGCATGGCACTGTATAGCTCGTCTCTATGCACACTGTCATATGCAGCCTTGAATTCGACGAATAGGTGGTGAGTGTCAATTTGCATTTCTTGGGTCTTTTCCAGGATCTGCCGTAACGTGAAGAACTGGTCTATTGTGGATTTCCCTGGTCTGAAACCACATTAATAGGGACCTATCAAGTCATGGACAAACGGCTTCAGACGCTCACACAATACGGCAGAGAGGATCTTGTATGCGATGTTCAGGAGACTTATCCCTCGGTAGTTGGCGCAATCAAAGGGGTCTCCTCTTTTGTGAACTGGGCAAACGACGCTGAGATTCCACTCATCGGGCATGCTTTCCTCCGACCATATCTTACAGATGAGCTGGTACATGAGCCCAACCAGGTCATCTCCAGCTGCTTTAAATAGTTCTGCGGACAGTCAGTCCGCTCCAGCAGCTTTGTTCGACTTCAGCTTGGATATTGCTATCTTCACCTCGTCTAAGTCGGTTGGACGGAATGCTTGTCTATCATCGTCCAAATTGAGTGGAACATTCTCCCTAACAGCGGTATTTGGGCCGCCACCGCCGTTAAAGAGTCTGCAGAAATGATTCTTCCAGATTCTCAGCACAGATTGTGACTCTACTACGAGTTGTCCGTTTTGGTCCCGGCAGGCCTTGGTCCGAACCTTATATCGTCCGGATAGTTGTTTTACCTTTCGGTAAAACTTTCGGACTTCATTCCTGCCATAACACCTTTCCATTTCCTCGACCGCGCGCTTCTCATGCTCCTTCTTTTTCCTTCTGAGAAGCCGGTGCACTTCCCTTCTTCTCTGTTCGCAGAGCTCACGAACAGCCCTCATTGTTCGATGCAGCGTCGCCTTATAGGCGTGTTGTTTAGCTGCGTGCGCTTGCCTGCACTCGTCGTCAAACCATGGGTTCCTTCTGGGGGGTGACGTGAAACCCAGCACATCAGTGACAGCTTCTTTGATGACTTCTTGACAACGTTTCCATTCTTCTTCTATGCTTAGTGCAGGAAGCGTCGACTCCGTTACTCTCTCGATATACGGGTTCTTACCTTGGCTACAACAAGGTGATGATCCGAGTCGATGTTTGCACCTCGGAAGGTTCGGACATCGAGAATACTGGAGGAGTGTCTTACGTCGATCGCAAAGTGATCAATCTGGTTGAAGGTTGATTGATCAGGAGATCGCCAGGACCCTTTGTGAATGTCCAGGTGTGGGAACCGCGTTCTAGCCACAGAGAGGTTCCGCCCCGAGGCGAAGTCCAACAGCCTGGGTCCGTTTCCGGATGTGTTGTCGTGCAGGCTGTGTTTACCGATGACTCCAGCAAAGATGTCCTCCTTTCCCAGATGAGCGTTGAAATCTCCTAGAACGATCTTGGTGTCGTAGCTGGGGCATCAATCGTATGTTCTTTCTAAGAGATCATAGAAGTCATAATTGATGTTGTCATCCTTCTCCTCCGTCCGGGCGTGAGCGCATATTAGGCTGATGTTCCCGAATTCAGCCTTGATACGGATTGTCATGAGGCGTTCACTGACGGAGTCGTAGCTCAAGACTTTTTGCCTAAGTCTGCCTCGAACAACAAATCCGCATCCGAATAAGCGTTGCCTTCTCTCTCTATAGCAATTGCTGTAGTAGATATCGCAGTTCTTCATCGTTTCTAGGCCAAGACCATCCCATCGCACTTCCTGGATGGCGGTAATGTCTGCCTTGTAGCAGTCAAGGACCTCCGCAAGTTGTTCGGCTGCACGTGGCCTGTCAAGGAACCGCACATTCCACATGCAAAACCGAAAATCATATTCCTTAAAACGTTTGCTGGGGTCGGCAACAGTTGATCCGTCCTTATCCGAGGCATATCGTGTTCTCTGAACTATATGATTTTTACGTGGTGAGGAAGTTACCCTCATAACCAACAGACTGGTAGGCCAGACCCATTATTTAAACCCTCAGGCAGAGGGGCTCGCTGTACACATTGGTTCACCATACAACGGGTGTTTTGATGGCTATCCACGGCGGCCGCATGCATTTAATTACAACTAGGAAATCTAAACATTAAATCAATTATTCTTTCAACAGAGATGCAGATACTTGATCGAAACAAGCTTTAACGATCACAAATCCATGCCTACGTTTAATCTTCACTATGTTTAGTTAATACTTTCTCGTAAGACAAGTTATAACTGATAAATGTTGGAACTTCTGCTTATGTAAAAATATAAATATAACTAAAATTTTGTATTTCGATGTTTTCAATTTCATCAAGTTTATATATATATATATATATATATATATATATATATATATATATATATATATATATGTATATGTATATGTATATGTATATATATATTAAATTTTAATTTTTAGAAATTCAAGAAAAGTCGAGTGTGTGTTCTTTTAAGGCAACATATGTATTTCTGGAGTAGCCGCCGTGGCATAGTGGGTAGAGTGCGACGCTCACACGCCGAAGAATTTAGGTTCGATTCGCGGCTGAACACCTCGAATTTTTCACGCCACCACCTCTTTCGAGCTGCTGACAACACTCAAAGAGTAATAGCTGTCTAAGAAAGCTTCTCAAATTTCGACGTTCGGAGTCGGTAAAAAACTATAGGTCCCTTCTACTAGTGAGATAACAGTAGCGCGCACAACACGAGTGGTTGATGAGCAAGCTAGGCCCTGGTCCCCCTGTTGACTGTCGAGCCAACAATTTTTTCAAAATATCAATATTCTAATATCAATCCAATCAATTCTACTATCATTCGACATAAGTATCTCACTTTAAACTATGATCTGCGTTTGTAAGTGGTTGCACAATTTTCTTCATTTTATTAACATATGTTTCATATTACGATGCAATGTATATGATTGCATTGGTACTCTATGGTCTTAAGTACTGTTTTTTGTTTCAATGCATTTTTTGATTAATTTTTCTTTCTTCCTTTTATTATATTCTAGACAAAAATGTTTAAACTAGCTTATTAATCCATTATTATTATACATCCAAGAGGATCAGGATATTTAACACACCGTGGTGCATCTTTTTTATTTCTTTTTTTAATTTTTTTATTGCTTTTTTATTTGGTTTTTGTTTTATTATTTTTTTTAATATTATTTTTCTGTTTTTTGTTTGCTATTAAATGCCTTAAGACTACCTTAGCCTATGTGAGTTGGCGCGAAGACTCAACTCCCCCGTTAATGTTTTTAAGAATCTGGCTGCATCGAAAGCTAATTCTTGTGTAACTACCAGTAGAAATGACGTTCTTTGCCTGTTAGTGCTTTATCGCGCTCAGAAATGGCTCTACTGAACCGTAGGAGATCCTCGTATCTGCGAGTGTATTGAAGTTGCTTTTCTACTGTTCGGCTGGCGACGTGGGCAGCCATCCTCATCTTGTATCAGGCATTTCACGTCCAAATAGAGGAAAGCTTCAGGCGGAATAAAGCGGTTAAGGCATACCCTCTCATGGTACATTACGTTAGGGTAGTAAGCCCCAAAGATCAGACTGTTGGTTGAAGCCATGGCTCGAGCAATGTGACTCCGTATCAACTTAATAATAAAATTATCTATGCTTTTAAGGTTTGCCTCGTTGTACAGAATTTCTTGTAATCAGAATCTGGTGTTCGATATAAACGAAGACAGGCCTGAAGGCACCGCCTTTCGAATACTTTCATCTTTTCCATTTGAGAAGGACTCACGTTGAACAACACAGGACAACTATATACCATGATTATTTTCCCTCTGGTGTCAAGTTGACTGCTGTAAAACGGTCCTCTTGCCAAAGCGAAGGCATTCCTAGCCCTAGTCAGAGCTGTGTCTACATGGCTGCCACCATATAGAAACTGGTCCAACCAGATTCCTAGATATCTTACTACACTTTTCACGGTCAATGATCGTCCCAGTGGTGTAAACTATGCCGAACTTGCGCCAGTTCATTTTCGTGTCGATCAAGGCTCTGGTCAACGGGGTTCTGAAAAGGATAGTTTCGCACTTCTGGTAGTTGATTTCCAACTTCCAGTCGTCAAAAAATCGTTGAATCGCATCGATCGGCGGAAAACATTAGCTGAAATTTCGTTACCATTTTTTTATAACAAACTTTCTGCTTGTCACCATGTTATAGATCATATATAGCAATGTTTTATTTATGCCGAGCTTGATTAACTTTAGGGAAAGCCCTTCTAGCCATAAGGTGTCGAACGCCTTTTCCATGTCAATCAGGCAGGCTCCTGTGCACTGTGTTTTGTTTCTATTCCACTGGATGTCGGAAACCAATTTAGATGCGGCATGAATGGTGTCATTCCCCGCCCTGAAGCCAAATTGGTTATCCGGTATTATTTGTTTTTCTTCAACTTATTCTTTCAGAGCTTTAATGACTATCTTCTCAAATACCTTGCTTATGCAAGGAAGAAGACTTATAGACCGGAGATTTGTTGGGATGGAAGTATCTTTGCCCCGTTTCGGAATAGGCTGTACAACACAGCTGTTTTCCAATGAACCGGGTAATATGCATTACTCAGCGCATTATTGAACAGAGTTATGTAAACATACCGCCTCAGAGGGCAAATGACGCAAAACAATATTTGGTATCCTATCTATTCCCACTGACTTCTTTTTCAGTGAGTTGAGAATACCTTGGAGTTCATCTTTCGAAATAAGGATGGAGTTGTTTCCATCATAGGCGACGATATTATTTGCCGGAAGATCATCACTAAACCTGGTAAAACCAGGGTTCTCGGATCGCTATTGACTTATTTCATTACGAAGACAGACATGGTTTAGCAGAGCTCTGTTTTCCAGGTCGTGATTCGGACTACGAGTCTCGTTGACCGTATACACTCTCTGGAAAACAGCACCAATTGCTTTCACCTTCTCTTGGGGATCCTCAACTACGAAATAGTCGTTGTCAAGCACTGCCCTATCAGGATCGATGCCAACTGACGTAAGTAGGTTCACGCTGTCTGTTGTTCTGTCAAGTCGAACGCTCTGAATGTCGTTATGGTCTTTATTTTATTTACTTGCGGGAACATGCTAGGGTTGTTGTATCTTAAAGCCCGAATCTTTTTGCCCCAGTGCAAGCTTACAACTAGTCTGTAACTATGTTTGGTTAACTGTTGGAGAACTTTGATCTGTGACTTCTGATATCAAATCTCCGCATTCTGTGGATCTGTAAATCTCATGTACAAGAGTTTTAGCCTTGACAGGAGTTTACTTTTTTCCACGTGAAGTACATCGATGGTAGCATTCCGATAAATGTCTCCATCATCTGTTTGTGCTACCTTCGGAACAGTTTTGTCCATAGTTCGTTTAATGACTTCGTCGATTTGTGTGAGGTACCCATCAACCTCTTCGTTCGTAAGGTTTCTGTTCGTAGGAGGATTAATCACACTCGAACTTATTTTTCTGGCTAAGGTTTTAGAGAAACGTGGATAACGCGCCTTATTGTAATTATAAGGATGCGTTTGGACATATTCCTCCAGTTCCTCCAGCTTATTCGGAAGCTGTATTATCGCGGCGAGACCACAGTGATCACTGCCATACTCGACCGTAGTTAAACAGTTCCTCGTATGTCGTTCCATGTTTAGTACTGGTAGTCGTCTGTCGATTAGTATCACATCCAGATAAAACCCACTTTTAGGAAATGATGGTCTATCGGTTGCCAGCAAATCTAGCCTGAACTCAATATTGTTTTGTTCCATCCACTCAAAGAGAGCGTTTGCTCACTTATTTGGAACAGTGTTGCCCCATTCACCATGTTTGGCGTTTAAATCCCCGCCTACCGTCGCTGGTTTGGTGGCCTGATTTCCCAGCCACCGGTGTTTTAAAATCACCCGATTTCCTGAGCTCGGGTCGCTCGTCACTTTCCAAGTCCCTCACTCACACTTAGTGTCTTTTACTTATTTTAATTTAAAAAAAAAAAGATTTTTCTTTTTTGTCCTCAGGATTCGAACCCGGGAGCTCGGGTCGCTCATCACTTTCCAAATCCCTCACTCACACTTAGTGTCTTTTACTTATTTTAATTTAAAAAAAAAGATTTTTCTTTTTTGTCCTCAGGATTCGAACCCGTGATCACCATACTTCTCCTTTTGTTAAGTTTTAAAATGTAATTTTTATTAATCAGTTAATTTTCTTAAATCTAGACAAAATACTTAAATAGCTTAACATTTATATAAAACCTACAAATCTATCTTTGCGGGCACTCTAAGTTAATCTATTCCTATTTTATAATTACTTTTCAGCTTCTTGTTTTTTTCAATTGTAAATTTGTAATATTGATTTACATATACATATATATATATATATTAACTTAATACTAAGAAAACTTTTATTTAAAACATAGCTACTACTTACCACACTTTTGTTCTGCTACCAGACCACTGACCACTTTTGAAAGGTCTTTCATTTTTTGGTATTTCAGTACACAAGTACGAAACCGAAACACACACATACTCCGTAGAGGTCTGTGAACGACTGAGGGCTTAAGTACTATCAAACGAAGCAATATTCGAAGTGGTACCAGCGCCATCTCTTGACAACGAATTATTTTGCTTGTAAAATACATTAACCAATATTTAAATTGAAGTGTTATACTTCAATTATGATTGCAGTCTGTCATAACTAGAGCGCTAAGTTCACTTTGAAGAACATTTTACTACAAGCACAGACACGTATACCGTAAGCATACTTGGCTGTGTTATAAGTTTGTGGCGACTTGGCCACACTACCAAATACCGACTTCCATACACAGATGGCGCCGAAGTCAAAACAAAGAATAACCTGAGTTACTTTTAGAACTTCCCGACGGCGTGTCGGGACAATTACTACTGTTTAGGTTGCAGTTATTTTTCTCTTAATTGAAGCGTAGAAGTGTGAACAACAATTTTGGGGAAACAATAAAGTGCTAAAATTTTTATAACGTAAATTAGAATCTTGTGTTTCGTTTAAATCTGGCAATTCAAAAAGCCAAAAGTTTTATAACAAAGAAATCATTACAACCAATAATATACAGATCATAGACAAGTATACCCAGATGTCCCACGCAAAACAAAACACTGGCTGTAATAGAAAGAGAAGTAGCCAACCGAGAAGAAATAATAATGCGGAGAGAAAAATTCAAAGAGAACATCGAAGAATGATCACTATACCAATTACTTGTATTTATGATATTGAACTATGGTACACATAGGGGTTGTATGGGTGATTAACTTTGTGTAGAATCCACCTAAGCGGCATATTCATCTGTATGTGTGTAAGGTAGCATGGTTTATCTCATTATGTTGACACAAACTCCGGTGGTCATCATCGATTTTATCCATTGTATGGGATCGGTAGCATGAGGGGAAAAGCATACCCATGCGTTAATTTTTGATCCGCTGTGCTTTACAGTCTTGCTAGTTGAAACTCTTGATTTTTTCGTCTGCGATCCCAGGAGTACCAACTATTTGGATTCGTCCTTCCATAATATATTGCGCCATTTAGAAGGTTCCTAGTTCAAGAGTTTTTTCGCAAATTTGGTTCGTTTTAGTAGGTTGATTTTTGACAGTAATGCTACTTTTCTGGAACTTCTGGTAGGTTAATTCTTCTTTACCAGGTTACGGTAGACTAATCTTACGATTTGTCTTTCATCGGCGTGGGCTAGTTTCGTTTCTTCTCTTCGCTTCGTCTTTTTATTTTCGTTTTATTTGAACGCCCAACAATTTTACTTATAAATTTTCAAGTTTTACCCTCAAAAAGCTTTTTTGTTTTTTATTAAGGCACGTTTCTCGGGAGTACAATGACCAGAGCCCATTTTACTTTGCTAACAACGTTGCACCTTTGAAATATTATCTTTAAGTAACTACATTAATATGTTTAGTTATAGTTTAAAGCCGCTCTTCATTATTTTGCACAATTTAAATTCGGTTGTAATTCCGGTAACGGGACTTTGTTGTCGAACACCTATATAATGTAGAAAAGACCAAATCAATAAAAATATGCCCAGAATTAACTTTAGCGCATATATACCCATCATGCTTTGAAAAAATTAATGTAGCTTTGGCCGTACAAGTTGGTCTGTAGCATGTAGGATTGAGGCAATGGGTGAGCTCAATAGCTTTACCACCCATCTACAAAAATATGTTAAGCCGACATCAGTCTTCATAAGAAAAATAGACAGATTATTTGATATTTTAATAGGCAATCCAGCGCTCTCAAGGGATAATACAAAAATAAATTTTCTTTATAAAATGATATCTTATCTAAAAAATATAAGACGCGTTAAAAACACGGGTAAGGTGTATTGCTTTGATGGTCTGGTCCTTACTATTAAAAGCATTCTGTGCATCAAGGATGAAGTATTTAATCTTCACCAAATGATTAAATTCTTAAATTTAATTAAATCTAACCAAGATCCACTTGAAAATCTGTTTGGTAGAATAAGAGCGCGAAATGGCTATAAAAACAATCTAACTTTAGCAGAAGTTGGATGCTTGTTAGCAAAAGTTTTGTCTTTAAAATTTTTGTTTAACTCAAAATTCTCTAACTGTCAAGAGGACGATTCTGACTACCTTACTATTTACTGGAGCACGTTTACACGCGATGAGGAATAAAATCTCGTCTTATGTAGCCAAAACACAGACGATTATGAGGAAAACAGAGCAGAAATCGAGCAAATTTGCAGCAATTTAAATGAAGAGAATGAGATTTTTGTTATAATACCCGAAGTCGATGAAGTTTCAGTAAGATATTTTGCTAGATACTGTTTTTTCAAGACTCTTAGCAAAATGGAAAGTATTTGTCAGAAATGTGTCCAAGCTGTTTCGAAAAGCAAATAAACTTTTAGTTTAACAGAGGTGTTAATAAAGCTGAAAGAATATGACTTATCAAATGAAAAACCATTTCTACTATGGCCATCAGAAAAATATTTTGAAATAATCCGTTTGCATGTAGAAGTGTTTACTGAATTTTTCGCTGATAAACCAATATGCCCAAATCTCCGTTTTCCGGAATGGTTTATTAGCACAAATGAATGCTATAAACAGAAAGTAGACAACACCAATTTCTTAATACTTGTTCTATTGTTCAAAAATTGCAAATGGACCATGGATAGGAAGACCTGTAGTTTAAAAGCTTCAAACCAGAAAAAAAGAAAAATTAAAATTTGCATGAACAAATAAAATTACTCTTTGGAAAAAATAACAATAAATAAAAAGTTGCTTAAACATATGTATATGGGGTTTTTTTTTGTCATTATTAAATTAGAAACATGCGTTGTATTCGCTCGAAATAAACAAACTAAGACTCATTCTTTATTTCACTAAAAGCATCTCTTTCATTTCATTTTCTATTTAATAACCTAAGGTTACCTAACCTTAATAACCTGCCTGATCAATTTCAATAAAATCGAACCATCCGCCCTAAAATTGAAAATCGATCATTTCATCAAATGTAGCAAATCTTGCCGATCATCTGAAAAGATTGAAGAAACAAATTGTGTCTATTTATGATAACACATGGGTTACGTGTGATTGTGTTTGTACCATACACATCCAGCTAGACTTCGTATGTATTCTGTTATTCTGTTGCTTTAGTTACGGAGATCCTTTAAAAGAGACTGCCTCTCACTGAAAGCGCTTTGCTTTCTAATGATTAAGGGAAAAAATCGAGCTTTTCAGTTTCATATGCCAGTCCTTATTATTGCGGTGAGACATCTGGTTATACTTATCTGTGATACAGATATTTCACTGCCATCGTGGCCGACATGGCGTAGTGTGTAGAGTGCGACGCTCACAAGCTAAAGGGGGTAGGTTCGATTCCTGGCTGAACACCTCGAATTTTTCACGACACCACCTCTTTCGAGCTCCTGACAACACTCAAAGAGTAATAACTGTCTAAGGAGTCGCAAAAAGATGTAGGTTTCTTCTACTCGTGAGAGAACAGTAGCGCGCACAACACAAGTAGTTGATGAGCAAGCTAGGCCCTGGTCCCTTGTGGACTGTCGCACCAACAATTATTATTATTATCACTGCCATCACAGACAATTATATGGTTGTGTTTGTACCATACACATACAACTGGACTTCGTATGTGATATACTTACTGTTCCTTTGGGGATGGAAATCATTAAAAAGAGACTGCCTCTCACTAAAGTTTTAATTATACTTCCTATAATGATTAAGAGACAAAGTTTGCCGGTATTAGAAATCCCTATTAAAATCGAGCTTTTCAAGTTTCATACGTAGTGTTTTCTATGGCGGTGAGACATCTGTATATGATTTCGCGTTTGTTGTAATACAAAGCAACTCGCTTTTAGTGAGAAGCAGTCCTTTTTAAGCATCTCTGACCCCAAGGCAACAGAATTACGAAGTCTACCTTTATGTGCATAGTACACAACCACAACCATGCATGTGTTATCAGATGTAGACATTTGATTCTGTCTAGTTTTCTTGGGGTCTATTTTATTGAAATTTATCAGAAAGTCACGTTAGGTTATTATATTATATTATTATATAAGAACATCTAAATCACTTAGTTAGCCCAAATACCAATCATTTTAGATTACTTTTAAGTACAATGTTGTATAGTACATCCTGCATAATGGAAAAGCACTTGAATCTACATATGACTTAGAAGATAAGTGATGAATACATGAAGATAAAGTTAATTTTTGTAAATAAAATAACGGACCCGCCATTGTAATTAATGGATTTCTTGAAATAATGAAAAGGGCGAAATGTAGAGAATTAAGTTGAGGAATGAAATACACTTAGGTGCTTTAATTGTGATACTTTAGAAAGTATGTTGGTTGCAAGTAAAAGCAATATATGCTTCTAATTCAATATAAACAGAAAATCACATAGAAGTATATGAATATATAGAAAAGCTTACCTATTATTCTTTTTTTTTCAAAATTGTTCCAGAAACACTTCTACGTGCATACATCTTATTTCATGTATGAAGCAGCACACAGCATTCAAATTCCGCTCCATCTTTACATACACATAAAGGGGTCGAAAAATTAACAGAAACAAAGAATTTTTAATGCGCAAAGTTTGAGAAAATAAAGGTACTTCTGCAACATCCCTTTTGTAAGTAAATGCTACCTACCTATACTTGAAGATTATGCGTTCAATTTGGTCTAATCGGGTTTTAATTGTCTCGAATTATTTGGTTACACTAAAAAAAATAATGCGAATAAAGGAAATTCTCCATGCAGTTCGGTCTTGTTTCATCTTCCTTTAGTGTTCTGTGAACTGCCAATTTCTGCACTGCCAATTTATTTAATTTAAAATAAACTGGTAAAAAATTTACGAAAATGGATCGGGGAGTGAGTTTTACCCATACTGAGCGGGAGTTAATTAGAAATCTAAGAAAAGACGGAAAACAATGGCGGAAATATCCAAAATTATTATGTGATCAAATAAAAAGTACAGCATCTTGATCTGGGGATGATTTTCGGTTTCTGGCTTTGGTCTAATTATTTCGAGAAAAAAAACACAAAATGTGTGCAGTTGATTACGTACATATCTTAAATACAGTGATGCTGCCATTGGTCGAAGAGAACATGCCACTGTAGTGGGAGTTTATGCAATAACATAAACATTCTTCGAAACTAGCGGGAGAGTGGTTTACGCGTCATAAAATAGCAGTTATGGAGTGGTCATCACACTCTCCCGATCTTAATCCCAAAGAATACCTATAGGGAATTTTAAAACGCAAGATCGGGGATTGTAGAGCCACCACAAGAAACACCTGTGGTCATAAATTAAAATTGCGTGCTTCTCCATTTCTGGGGAAACTTGTAGCAAGTTAATTCATTCCATGGGACGAAGATATGTGAAGTGATGTAAAACAAAGGCTTAACAACCGAATATTAAGGGCCGTGATACGTTTTACGTGTAGTTTCATTAATTTTTAATATTAATTTCCTTAAAAGTCAGTTTGCTTCTATTATTTTTTCCAGGCTTAAACTGGCGATTTTATTTTTTTTATTTTTTGTAAAAAACGTTTGTATTAAAGCTTAATATACGTAAAAGCTTAATATACTTTTTATCCAAGTACTTTAACTTTAGTTAAAAAACAACAAAACAATTTTGTTTCTTTTTTTGTCACCACTGTATCAATGTATAAAAAAAATGTTTCTAAATTAAAAAAAATATATATTTTTTTTTTGTAGTGTTTCATAACATTTTTTTACAAAATGTTGATGCATTGTTTTGCTTGAATAATGAAACATATTTTTTTGTACAAAATGTTTCATAAATCAAATAGAACAATAAAGCAATATTAAAGCTGTAGACAAACAAAGCTGCTGGAGCGGACGGACTGCCCGTAGAACTATTTAAAGCAGCTGGAGTTTACCTTTTATATGTAAGATATGGCCGGAGGAAAGCATGCCTGATGAGTGGAATCTCAGCGTCGTTTGCCGGACCACAAGAAAGGAGACCCCGATGATCAACTATAAGATCCTCTCTGCCGTATTGTGTGAGCGTCTGTAACCGATTGTCCACAGTCTAATAGTGTGTCAGTGTGGTGTCAGGCCAGTGAAACTTATATTTTTTCCAAGTATTTGAAAAAACAAATATCAATAATGATAAATACAGTATCGGGCAGAACTAAGCAAACTAAAGTGATGGAAACATTTGGATCCAGGTGAAACAACAAAAGGCAACTTTTTCAAATTTATTATAATTAATTTATTTCCCCTATAAATACTGTTTAAAATAAAAAACAAAATATTAGATTGGAGTACCCTTGCGGAAACATCAGGCTCAGCTTTTATTGATGGTCTTGCTTTGGTGTAGTTTTCCTGGGCCTGTCTCCTCTATGGACTAATTTAAACGAACCTGTTTCATAATATTTTTTTTTTAAGTTTAGATATAACTGATTTTGGGATTGAATATTTATTAGATATTTCTTTTTGCGAAACACCTCTCTTATAATCATAAATTATTTTTGATTTGAAGCTTCCATTTTAGTAATTATTAGCCATTATAATCTTTTAATTATCGAAACACGTCTTATCGCTTCAACAAACAATTTTCAAGTGAATCCTTTAACTCAAGTATGTCATCATATCATGCAGTAAAGTAACGATACATAAGAAGAGAAAATATCCGGAGTAGGATTTAATATATTCATTTTATTTTAGGAAACTTGAGGAGCTTCCTTAGTTTTGTCCGCCCAGAACAGTATGTTATATTATGTTTCTTGTTATAATTAAATTGTTAATGAAGTTCCAATTATATTTTTTTTTTATTTTGAATAGTATTAATAGGGGAAATAAATTTATTATAATGAACTTACCTGCGTCTAAATGGTACATTCATTTTAGTTTCCTTAGTTTTTTCCGACACTGTATATTTGATGAGTTTGATTGTCATTGTAATGAATTTTTTGTATATCCAACTGAAGCTTTGGTACTTCAAAAAAAGAAGCCGTAGGAGTACGGGTACTCGTTTTCTTTGCATTGTTAGTATAAAAAATAACTCTTTTTTTTTTCATTATACGTGCTTGTAAAATTCAAAACAGGAACACGAAGCACCGTTAATACGTCATAGAAAATATTAAATACAGAATTCCATGAACAATATTGATCACTCTTCGATACTCTCACAACATTTGCAATATTAATTCTTGTCGGCTGGTTTTTCAAAACATGAACCAACATTTTGTTAGGCGTGAAATATCTGTATATGATTGTCTGTGATACCATTAAAAAGACCGACATATGTGTAAAACTAAAAAGGCTCAATCTTCTTAGGGATATTTAATACTAGTAAAATTTGTCTCTTAATAATAATAGCAAGCAACTTGCCTTCAGAGGCAGTCTATTTTATTAAGAATATCCTTCAGCATTGCAACAGAATAACAACTAGCATACCACTTACGGAGCCTAGTTGTATGTATGGTACAAACACAACCATGAATGTATATTATATTATCCTGATTTAGTTCGAAAGAACTTCCTCTTTTGATAAACATATTACATATGTTTTTACTTTCCTTTAATGAAAATGTAATTTATTATTATTTGATCACTTTCCTTTTAATAGTTGCAAGATAATAATTGTCAGAACCGCCAGCAATCCATATTTATATTGCATTTATTTAATTTTATAAGATTATTTTCCAATTAAGAAAAAAAATCCAAGAAAAGGCTCTTTTGATTTCGGTAATATTTACAATCTTTTTATGTGTAGTGCCGTGTCATCCTCCGACGCATGCAGACGTGTCGTCGCTGCATGCACTCAAATAAAAAAAGTTCATTATTCCTCGCGCCGAAAAACACAAACAACAATTAACGCGGTCCGCCCAACATCTCCGCGAGTGTAACAAAAAAAAAAACGAAAACCTAATATAAAGTGCAGTGTAGTGCAGTGAAGTGCATTGGTAGAGTAGAGCACACGCGGTCCGCTCCCCCCTCTCCCACTCCTTCACAAAACACTGTTGGGCATTCTCGGTCGTAACTCCCGTTTGATTTACCAGACGGGCTGGGACGATGTCCGAGTCTGCCTAACATCTGACATAGCGGATTCGGAAGTGTAAATATTTGTTAGTGGACCAATTCAAGTCAATGTACGGGCATAACACCTACATTGATTTGTTTTGCGAAGCTAAACGCAGAATTTACACTTCTGAACTCTGCTCACTTTCACCAACTGCATTGTCGGAGTTGGTTTTCACATGCCTAAGACTGATATGAGGGGGCAATTTCGTGTTGACGTGAGCAACATTCGCGGACTGAGAACTAATCTCTTTGCCGTTTACGTCCACCTCTCCCGCCATAAACCAGCTGTCTTGACGCTGAGTGAAACGCAGGTGGGTGAGAATACCGATTTATCGGATTTGAACCTGCCTGGATATAGCTTGGTGCCCTTATTCTTTTTACACCGCGGTCTCGCCATTTATGTGCGTAGTGATGTTGCTTACCAAATTCAAGCACAATATGGCCACTGTTCCAATCCGGAATTTAATTTTCTGTGGTTAAAACTCTTTGTCCGTAAGCATTTAATCCACTACTGCTTTGTTTATAGAAGTCCAAACATGGACAGCAACTCAACTTATAACGAGTTTGATGCGCTGTCCGACTCCATCACAAGAATTGTATCCCTGTATCCTCGCACTGAAATCGCTATTGCGGGCGATTTCAATGTACACAATTCTACTTGGCATCGACATTCAGGCCAGACAACACCCGAAGGAAGGTATGTTAAAATCTTCGCTGAGGTAAATAATTTAACCCAGCTTGTGAATGAGCCAACACGAATACCTGACATTGCAGATCATACCGCTAACACCTTGGATCTGTTTCTCACCTCTCATCCGGAAAAATATTCAATTGATATATTGTCGCCTCTAGGCTCGTCCGACCACTGTGTCGTGTCAGCCAAATTCTCGTACTCCTTCCACACAGTTAGAGAACAAATTCCGAAAAGAACAGTATGGCTCTACGAGAAAGCCAACTGGAGCGGACTTAACAAATTCTTTGGGAATTTTAACTGGTCACTATGCTTCCTCGATAGTGACGTGGATGCCGCTACTGATGCGATCACAAACATTATTTCGCTGGGCATGAGGTCCTTCATTCCTCACAGAGTGAAGAGCATCAATCCTAAGGCAAACGCGTGGTTTGACTTGAGCTGCAAAGAGGCTATCAGGATGAGGGAATTGAGTTTCCGGGATTATAAAGCCAACCCTTCTGAGGAAGCCCGGAAAAAGTTCAAACGGATCCGTAATGACTGCAATGCATTAATAAGACGTATTAAATTCTCCTTTGACCAAAAGTTGAGGCAAAAAGTTCTACAATGCCCCAAGGGTAGCAGAAGCTTTTGGTCTTTCGTAAAAAAAACATAAGGAATTCAGCCTCGTCTTCGATCCCAACACTCATTTGCAATGACATTCCAGCTGTCAGCTCTTTGGACAAAGCTAATCTGCTTGCTGCACACTTTGCAGCTAGCTCAACGCTACCAGATAGTACTTTGTCCCCGCCTGTACTTGAGAGCGTAAATTTCTCCATGGGGCAAATCCATTTTTGCACTCGTACAGTAGCAAGAGTACTTAAAGATCTAAACATACACAAATCCGCTGGCCCGGATGGTATACCCCCTGTTCTTCTGAAGAGGTGTTCTTCTACGCTGGCAAAACCACTGCGTAAGCTTTTCCATCTGTCCTACTCTTCAGGGCTCTTTCCGAGTAAGTGGAAAACTGCATTTGTCCAGCCCGACCCGTAGCACTAACGTCCCTTCTCTCCAAGGTCATGGAAACGCTGATCAACCGTCAGCTTATGAAATATCTTGAGTCCCGGAAGCTTCTTAATGACCGGCAGTACGGCTTCCGAAGCAACCGTTCCACTGGTGATCTGATGGCATATCTCACTGAAAAGTGGAACCAATCTTTGCACAATGAAGGAGAAAGCAAGATTGTTGCGCTTGATATTTCTAAGGCATTTGACAGGGTCTGGCACCAGGCTCTCTTGTCGAAAATGCGTGCTTTTGGGATCGATGAGTCTCTTCTTCAATGGATTAGAAATTACCTTTTGAATCGTTCAATACAAGTCGTTTTGGATGGATTCAAGTCTGATATTCACCATATTAATGCTGGTGTTCCCCAGGGCTCTGTTTTGTCTCCGACACTCTTTCTCATTTTTATAAATGATCTCTTGGGTGCTACTTCTAATCCCATTCATTCCTTCGCTGATGACAGTACCCTCAGCTTTTCATATTCGTTCCTTGGTCCACGTCCCTCCACTTCGGCCTTAGACTCGGAACGGCAGCGTATGTTAAGCACATTAAACTCCGACCTTGACAGCATAATCGATTGGGGAAATAAGAATAGAGTGGAATTTAATGCTTCCAAAACACAGTGATGTCTACTGTCGTTAAAGCGATTACAAAATAATCAGCCGTTATCCATGGACGGCACTTGTGTTGTTGAAACCGAAAGACTTTCCATCCTCGGTATGTGTATCAACCCAACAATTAGTTGGAACGATCACATATTTGAGGTCGCCAAAAATGCTGCGAAATGTCTAGGCTTCCTTAAACGATGCAAGAAGTACTTCACCCCTTCTGATCTGGCTACAATATACAAGGCCTACATACGCCCAAAACTTGAGTATAACGCTCCTATTTGGTCAGGTGCTCCTAGGACCTCCCTGCACCTGCTGGGTAGAATTCAAAAGCGAGCGATAAAGCTTATAGGTGACAGTAATATTGCGAAGTCGATTGACTCGTTAGAACACCGACGTAATGTCGCGTCGTTGTCACTCTTTTGTCGCTATTTTAACAAGAAATGCTCAGATGAATTAGCCAGTTGCATTCCTCCCCTTCAAGAATTCACCCGCAATACACGCCTCGCTAGGAATGCCCACCAATTCACCCTCAAGCCTTCTTTCGGACGTACAGTCAAATTCAGAGACTCGTTCTTTAGCCGCACTACACGAATCTGGAATGCTCTTCCCAGCTCGATTTTTCCTCCTCATTACAATCCACAGGCATTTAAAACCAATGTGCATCGGTACCTCCTCTCCCTCTCTTCCTCTATACCTTCGGCCCGTGCTGTGACTTGATCCGGTCTTTTAAGGGTACTCGCAATCCCTTTTGCATGCGTCAATTATAAAAAAAAAAAAATATCGACATCATTTGTACGTATATTTACTGGGTTGCATTTGTAGGGGTGAAACCTTTTTACCACCGTTTTGAATTTTTCGGAACTACGTCAACTAACTTAGACTCACAACACCTGTGTGACTGCTACTGGGACCTAAGTTCAATTTACGCTCACTTACAACACTTCTATTTAATTCAATTGTTGCCAGCAATTCTTAAAAGAAGTGCTTTGAGTTTTGCTTCTTGAGCGGCGGTTGTCGTGTTAAAGTTTGGGTGTGAAAGAATAATTCTATAGGATTCTAAAAGATTTGATGGCATTGGTGTTTTATTGAGTAGATTTACTGTTTGAAAGATGTTTGAGCAGAGCGCCCTTCTTCCTTCTTCAGAATTATTTCGGGAGCAATTTTTGAGTAATCTTGAATAGAGTTGTTCCTAAATTTCTTTGTGACTTCGAGACGGGTCAAGATGTTGAGTTTTGTCTTTACCATAAATCACAATTGTGATCGCATATAACCGAAGATGCTTTGAAAAGTAGCATAGACATTTTTAAAACAGAAGGGAAGATAGGTAAATTTGAACCTATTTGTGTTGTTTACAGTAACTTAAAAGATTCATCTCGCTCAAAAAAATGGAATTAAATCGTGATTATTTTTTAAAACTTTCGACGTGGATTAACTCAACAACAGTCCATCGATGAACTTAATTCAAGTTTTGGCGATAAAGCTCCATAAGGACCAGTGTTTATCGATGGTATAGTGAATTCAACCGAAGTTGTAGTTCACTCCAAGACGAATTTCGTGAAGGTCATCCAAATCAGTTGTTGTTCCGGAAACCATTGAAGCTGTGCGCCAACTGATATTGCAAGATCATAATGTGACCTATCGTGAAATTGAGACAACCTTAGGCATTAGTGGGACTAGCATACATTCAATATTGCATGCACATTTGACGGTCAAAAAGATTTTTGTTCTCTAATCCCGAAATATAAAAAGCAAACCTCGTAATGAAAACATATATAATTCGAATATAATTTACGGGTTTCTCAAAGTCTTTTTGTTTATTAAGCGTATTCTATGCTCTTTTTTCCTTTGGACAAGGATACTGAAAACCATGTGGCTGGCTATTATTTATATAAAAGACTGTATCGTAGAGAATTTTATATAGACATATCCGGAACTCATCCTTGATCATAGACGTGCTGGTGACGAACATGTTTAAAATGCAAGTGTATCAACGAAACTAGTTGATTTCTAGATATTTTCTATAAATTTATTCGTATCATTAGTTTAGAATGTAATGACTACTGATTTGGAGTTGGCCTTTGTTTTTGGTATTGATAAAAGAGCTGAAGTTAAATGCTTTGCATTTACAAAGAAAACCATGTTCCATAAAATATTTATTATGTCAAACACATAAAGAAAGGTTTATTTCAAATGGTTTATTATTATAAAATGGACACAAACAAGTTAATTAAAACAGCAAATAGAGTTTATTGCTTACACAAAACCATTCCTTCCAAAATATGTACATACCCATACACTATTTTTTATTTTTTTCAATAAGTAAATATCTACCTTTATGATGTATAAGCATATATTCAAGATAAAGAATTTTTTATTGGACAGTTCTTGAAAAGTTTTCAATTGACAACAATAGTAGTAGTAGTATCCCGACACAGGCAAACAATATGCTTCAGGTAACATCATAAAGCAGAAAAAATGTATACAAATTTAGTTTGTGCTCAAACGTACTCTAAACAAAAATTGCCCTCTAGCTTCTTTACACAAACGAAAATGTGGTATTCTGTTCAGATGAAGTCTGTTTGTGAACTTGTTTTTTTTTTAATTTCTAGATCCTTTGACCAAAATCTGTGTTTTCAAACAGAGCTGCATAAATAGTACCTACAAACATATACAAATACAGGGATGCTTTGTCATTTAAATTAATTATATATTTTGTTGTATTTATTACAGACCACGCAGAGTACTGTGTTGCGCGACTAAAAATCATTGACCGATTATTTATCTTACAGACTACTTAAAAGAAACAATTAATAAAAGGAAACGATCACAAATTGTGTTTTAAAAAAAAAAGCTTGTGATATGTTTAAATAAATTTCAAGAAAAGGATAACGCGTCAAAGGTCTTTAATTACGATAAATGCAGTATTTGCCGGCAGTGGCGTAGTGGATAGAGTGCGACATTCACATGCCGAAAGTCCAGGTTTGATTCCCGGCTGAACACCTCACATTTTGCACGGCACCACCTCCTTTGAGCTGATAATTCTCAAAGAGTAATAACTGTCTAAGAAAAAGATTCTCAAACTTCGCCGTTCGAAGTCGGAAAAAAATTGTAAGCTCATGCTTCTCGTAAGAGAACAGTAGTGCGCACAGCACGAGTAGCTGATGAGCAAGCTAGGCCCTGTTTTCCTTGTGGACCTTGTAAACACAACAATTAAGAACATTTCTTATAAAAGGGGTCGTTATCCACTCAATCCAGCTGCTATTGATCGTTCTAAATGCGTTATGAGCCGTTAAAATACTAGCAATTATCGAAAATTCAGTTTTTGAAAGCCTATCCAAAAAAGTAAGTGCCTATGGGTATCAGGGAAAGCCCGTTTTGAAGGTGATTGGTACAAAAGTAAGTAGCTCCGTCTTGATATAATGAAAAAATGAAACATCTAAAGAAAACAAGCATAGAATGTTACAATGCTGACATCCGTCGCAACTTAAGAATACCCACATTTAATGAAGAGACAAATAAAACAAATAAAAGACATTTCTTTTTTCAGCTTATGTTTATAATCGAAATGTTGTATGCCAGGTATACCGGTATGAAATGAGCGTTTTTTGCAAATAAAACATTTATTAATTTTTATTGTTATTAATGGGAAAATAAAAGCATTTTGTTTAAAGTATTGGCCATTGTTTTCTACACATTTTGACCACCTTTCTGGAAATTTGTGAATACCACGCGAATAAAATTGTTTGTCTTTTAAAGCAAACCAATCAGACACCCAATTTTCGACCTCCTCATAGGAATCAAAGTGCTGCTCAACCAATGCGTGTCCCATCGATGAAAACAAATGGTAGTCGGAGCCAAGTCTGATGAATACGGCGGGTGGGGTAGCTGCTCCCAGCCAAGTGTTTTGATTGTATCCTGAACCGGTTTCTCTCTTTGTGTGCAGGTGCATTTTCATGGAGCCAAATTACCTTACCGTGTCGATGAAAACAAAATATTAATGCTTTCCGCAAATCATCACTTTCTGGTATAAAATTCGACATTTTTAACACGATGAAAAAATATGATGTTGTCTGTTCAATGACTTGATGTATACTAAATATTTTCCACAGATGTCATAGCAAACAAACAAAAAAAATAAGGGCTCGTTCACAACAAATGTTCCCTATCGAGACATGTGTATCTTGGCGCTCACTTCATATACGGTAGTTGCGATATTTTGACTGTGGTAACATCTGATCGCGAATGAATATAACGGAGAATTTTTCCGTTTAATCTAGAAGACATTAAAATTCGTACATTATTGTGATCTAATTCGCCTCCCAGTGCAAAAATAGCTCAGCCTCCCCGGAAAAATCAAGCAAGTAACTCTTTGATGTTCGAATGAATCACTCTGCCTCCAATATGGAATGTTTCGTTTGATTTTTATCGGTGCTCTCATTTTCAGTACTTTGTTCCACAACATCATCTTGTTCCTTATCATTTTCGTTCGCTCTGCTCTCTTCAACTTCTTCCTTGTTTCCTTCCTGTCGGCCCATCGTGAGCGTCAGCGTTGAGCATTCCCCGGAAATTACCTCTCTCTCCCTCTGGCACAGAAAATAGGCGCAAAAACAATTTCGGTTTTGTTGCCTGTTGTCTTCTTATTTCATTTTGCAAACCATATTTTCAACTGCAATTCCTTATATGATTTAAATGTTTTGAATTTCTGGGACGTCAGAATCAATCACACTTCTGAAGACTTTTACCGAATATATTTAACTTTATAACTTTATTTGGTTGACATCTTGCTTCTATCACTGTTCACAACGAATATTCTCTTGGTTCTGTCCGGTAGTTCCTTAACATTTTCCCTGCTGTTATTTTTCTCAGAAGAGTGTTTGAATTCAGAGCCTACCACAATTTATATTTTAAATAAGAAAATTTAATACTTCAATATTTACATAATGCTCTTTTTTTAATTTTTTGTTTTCAAACTCCTTAAAACACTGCACAATTTTAGAAAAAAAAATCAAGTAGATCGCAGTCCTTTAGCCCAAATACTAGATTGACTTCTTCTCCTGTAAATCATCCACTCTCGGAATTGTTTTGTTGTTTTTAATTACCTCAATTATTGATACATCATACCATGTTCAAGTCATTATTTCGTTCTCTCAATTTCTATATTTTTCGCGATGCTAATATTTCTCTTTTGTCGTTTTCAAGCGTCATTGTAGCGTTGAAATGGTAGTAGTATTTAATTTACTACTTGTAAAGGTTTAGAAACGTAACGTTTCAGAAACGAACACCCTGCTATCACAGGGTCAATGCTCTCTCTGCCTCTCTTGAACTCACTTGACCACTTTTGCACAGTTGATAATGAAGGTGCCGAACCCTGGTATACAGCCACCATCTCTGCCTGACTAATTTTTTGACATTTTCCTTGCTAAGTGAGAAATTTGATCACAGTGCGATGCTCAATTTTGTATTTTTATTAATTTAGTGGTTTTAGTTTGCTTAAAAATTCGTTTTGTAAAGTAGAATACCCCCTATGATTTTTTTTATCCATGCACAACTACTCAGTCCGACTGAATCCGTAACCGTAATACCAATTTTATACATGGATTTGTTGGACTTTAATACGAGATATTATAAACCAAAGATTTTGCCTTAAGTAAGAAGCGGGTGTGAAGATCGTATTAAACTTTTGTCTTTCGAGCTACTGAATTTACTTTCGAGTTAGTAATAGTAACACAGCACCAATTGGAAAGGAATTGCATTTCAATGGAAAGCTATCAAAATCATGCAGTCGTACCGTGTGCAAACTTGGTCTTGAAAACTTCAATGTGCTGTTCAGGTTTTCAGTGAACTGATAATTGCAAGGACTGTTATATAAAAGTTTTTCCGAAGGGTAATCACAAAAAAAATAATCTCGAAAAGATTTAATATTGTAGTCATACGAGAAATTTGAAATTTATCAGCCACTAACCAGTTCCAGTGTGCTCTAATCATTACCAATCAGCTCTTAACGCAAAACTCAAATACATACATATGTGTCGGTTAATTGCATAAATTTTCAGAAATTAAATGATGCATAAGTGGCCCTATTGGGTAACGCGAGCATATTTCTTATACATTAAGCATTTTCAATACCGTCTCGTATTGCAGCCAGTCAGCCCACATTTTTTTTTTTTTTTTTTTTTTTTTTATTATTTCAGTAAAGCTAAGGCTAAGAGGGAGAAGCGGAAATTACCCTTTTATATTGTAGAAATGACACCCACAAGCAAACCCGGTAACCTAAATGAAATCAAGACATTAGATGACTGGGATTGCATTTGGGAATATACAGGAGTGATGGCATTCTTCAATGCGTTCGCTGTCAAAGGTTCGGGCACGCCGCGTCGAACTGCCAAATGTAGCTTCTATGCGTAAAGTGCAACGAGAACCACATTTCGGAGAATTGTCCCTTGGGGCAAGACAGAGCAGCTGTCGCGGGGCACACCGCTAACTATCGGGGTTGCCCTAATTTCCAAGAGCGGAAAGCAAAAGTGGTTCTGCAGAAGCAGCCACTCGGAGCAGCTACACACGTCACCCCTGAAGTGACTTGCGGCCAAGACAACAAACAATGAACAAACGCTGACTACAGCGGGTATTGATTTAAACAATGCCGTACTCGACGATAACTTTTTTGTGGTCAAAGATCCGCAAGAAAAAGTGTTCGCCCGAACCACAACCTGGAGAATAGCGTGCAAGCTAGCTACCCCTTAACTCCGAGAAGATCTGCAACAATGGCAATCTGAGAACAGTGGCTTTGTCGTGTTCAATGACGAAAATATGGCAGATAATGTCATCGCCGACGAAGAGGTGCATCCCCCGTTCATTTCGAAGACAGATTTTCGAGCGGTCTTCGCATCACTAAAGAAGAAGAAGTCAGTTGGTATCGATGGGATCTCCAACATTGTGCTAAGACACCTTTCCCTGGAAGTGGTTACTATGTATGCACTCCTGTTTAACAATGCTCTGAATAATGCACATTTTCCAGGGCATTGGATTGTACAACCCATATCCATATGAGGAAAAGATTCTTCGAATCCGTGCAACCTCCGGTCATTTAGTCTCCTCCCGAACATCAGCAAGGTATTCGAGAAGGTGATAAATAGAGCTATGATCAACTGGCAGAGGACAAACATATAATTCCGAACAACCAATTCAGTTTCAGAGAGGGGCATGACACTTTTTATGCCTCGTCGAAATTTGTTGTCGGATATCCAATGGTATAAGAGCCACTAACAATGCACGGGGGTCTGCTTGATTGACCTGGAGAAAGCCTTCGACACCGTTAGAAGGACTTTTCTACAAGCTCAATTGACTAGGCACTGGTAAACCACTGCTGTACCTACTGTATAACATGCTTACTGATAGGCGTAGTCAAGAATGGCAACGTGACCTCTACAGGTATTTTTGAAGTAAAAACTGGTCTCCAACATTTTCTTGAGCGAAATAATCAGTTCTCTTCCTCACGCAATTGCGTATGCCGACAAATTGATCGTGTACAGATCAGAGAAAAAGATCGAGGACATCCATACTCTAGCGCAAGTTGACTTCGACTCATTCATGAGAGATTGCGATGACGTGAAGTTGAATATCAACTTCCAGAAGTCGGAAACCATTCTGTTCAGAACGCCTTTGTATAAGGCTCCGGCAGATACAAAAATGAATTGGCGAAAGTTCTCAATTGTTTGACGACACGGGCAAAGGACTGTAGTCAGATACCTGGGCTGGCTAGATCAGTATCTATATTTTAACAAACATGTAGATGCTGCTCTGGCCAGAGCTCGAGGCGCTTTTGCTCTTACAAACAGACTGTTTTACAACAGCCAACTCGATGCGAGGGTGAAGGTAATCTGCTACATGGCCCTCATACGGCCAATGCTCACCTATGGCTGTCCCGTGTGGTTCAATGTGAGTGCAAGCTTGATGGAAAAGATTCGGAAGAGGGCTTGCCTTCGCCCCTACAGAACACCAGAGTCCCAGTACATAAAATTCTACTCCAATGAGGTCTTATACAACAGGGCGAACCTGATACGAGTGGACAATTTCCTGGTGAAGTTGATTCGAGGTCACACGGCGAGAGCGATGAACTCGGTTAATAACTTGATCTCTGGGGCTTACTACCCCAATCCACAATACCACGAAAGGGTTCGTCAAACTGGCTTCGTCCCCCCAGAAGCATTTCTCCATTTTGATAGACATGGTCTCATACAAGACATAAATGCGGTACCGCTCCTCTTTCACATTGCCCGTTCAACTGTGGATGGGCGACTCAACCACGACCGTTCCGTCGCACAACGAGCTGAGGAAGATCTCCTGCGCTTTAGTATGGCGGTGTCAAGTCGGGATAAGAAAGATGTTGCGTTACAACATCAAAAGTTTTGGTGGCTGAGAGAGGGAATTCCCTCGTCGAACCTTTTAGTCTCGGGGTAGAATCAGATCTCCATCAAGGAAGAAGTCGGTCTTGCAACGGATGTGATCCAGCTACCTATGGCCGACTTACAGACTTAGTGTAAGATAGTTGTAAGTTGTATATATAAATGTATACAAAAAAAAAATAATAAAACAAAAAAAAAGTTTAAGTATACACATCTGTACACTAAGTGTACTCATGTGTATACAAATGTACATAGGGCAGGTACACTCATATATATATACGGGCGTATATTATTATACTCGCATGTATATATGTGTGTATGTTTAGTTAAGGTAGTTTAAAGTTATTTTAAGGTAGTATGTAAGTTAGCATATAAGTTTTAACTAAAAAAACGTTCAGTTATTAATGTTTTTCTTTAAAATTTTTCTTTATAATAGTAGACATAATGATAATGAAGTCCATATATGTATGAAATGTAAGGTTAGGTCGAACAGGACAATAGATTAAGGCTTAGAGTGCCCGTCAAGGGCCAGTAAGCTAGATTGTAGAAAAAAATGTACATGCGACTAGTTTTAATCTGTTTAGTACGTAAGTTTGTCATAAATTGGACATACAAATGTATTAAAAATGAAAAGTGAATGAATGTCGATGTTAGGTATGTACCAGTCCGCGTTAATATAGTTCGTAATATTTTTTATTGTTGTCTTTGTATTATAGCAATGTTTGTTTTTTTTTTATGTTCCCCACAGTTGAATCCCATACGTCCAAATAGGTTTGATAATCGATTCGTATATCAGTACTTGTTGCAAGTAGATACCTTTGAACTCCAGCGAAGCAGCCAGAGTAGCTGGTTATATTTTAATTTTATTTGGTCCCGTTTTTTGTATACCATCTACAAAAAAGGGACCAAATAAAATTCCAGATAAGTTTGCTGTCCAAATGCATGCCAAAATATTTAGGCACATTTACTATTGGAATTGTTTTGTCTTTAATTATCAGTGGGATAGTTGAGTTGTTTAACTTCGTTGTAAAAATAACTTGTTGATTCTTTTCTTCGTTAACCTCTATGCTCCAGTCGTCGAACCATTTCATCATTCTGTCGAGATGTAGTTGAGCTTTAGAAGATGCGGTGCTCAGGTTTTGATCAGCTATCAGCAGAATGGTATCGTCAGCAAAGGTAGCCAACAGCAGCTTTAGGTTGGGAGATGTCGGCGGTGTAAAGTTCATATAGGAGTGGTCCCAGGACAAATCCTTGGGGTACTCCCGCCTTTGTCTCTAGGATTTTTGGGAGATTGTTACCACATTTAACATAAACATGACGATCACTAAGGTAACTTTTGATGATAAGATAAAAGTCTGTTGAGAGTAGGTTATGTAGTTTATTTCAAAGTCCTTTGTGCCATACCTTGTCAAATGCAATGCAATGTCAAATAGCTATGCAATATCTCTTTTTCTCGAAGTCGTTCGCGATTTTGTTAACTAGTCTGTGAACTTGTTGGATAGTTCAGTGTGGCTTGCGAAAGTCAAATTGATGTTTAGGTACTATCTTGTTGTTGTTAAGTATTGGTAACAGTCGATCAGTTAATAGTTTTTCAAATACTTTTCTTAAGATAGGAAGCAAGCATATAAGTTTGTAGGATGATGGGTTGGTTGCATCTTTGCCAGGTTTCGGAACTGCAGTTATTTGAACGACTTTCAGATTTTGGGGAAATATTTAAGTTTGATTAATGAATTATAAATGTTTCTTAAGTATTCTATTGCTTTTCGTGGAAGTTGGATTATATCCCGGGGCTTTATTAGGATTAATCCTTTTCCTGTTGTACTGTTCGATTTCAGTTATTGTTATTTTTTTTACTTTTATGTTGTTGGAAAGTAAATTTGGTCGTGGAAATATTGTGATATTATTGTCGTTTTCGTTCGTGAATATGTCATTAAAGTGCTTGGCTAAGACGTTAGCCTTTCCTTGATTAGACTTTGTCCAGCTTCCGTCTGGTTTATATAAAGGACTTTGGTGCGATATTCTGGTCTTAAATTTCTTGGTGGCTTTCCAAATTGAGCAGTTGGTCTCAGAGTTTGGAGTCAAGTTTTTTAGGTAGGTGTTAAATTGATTGTTGTAAATAGATTTAAGTTTCAGTTTCAGTTCATTTTGCTTTGTTATATAATCTTTTGTCCTCTTGTAGTCTCGTAATTTGCCATCGTTTCCTTAGTCTTCTCCTTTTTTATATTTGTTCTCAAATTGTTGTTGGTGTAATGCGGTTAGGTTTGTTTGGTTTATTAAAAGGGATCGTTTAAATTTCTGGAATAATTACTGTATCATTGAAGTGAATTACAGCTCGTTCTATGTCGTCTTGTGTTTGTAATGATACATGCAGATTCAAATGTTGCTCCATGTATTCCCGAAAAGAGTTCCAACCAATTCTTGTGTTGTAAGAATGAGGTGAATACTCTATTTGAGTATTTAATGTCAATAGGAGAGTGGTCCGATAATAGTTCAAGTCATGATTTGATTTGTAATTTTTTTTATCTGTATGGTTTTAGTAATGCAAAAATCTATTAGATCAGGTGATTTATTTGGGTCAGTAGGCCAGTAAGTAGATTCGCCGGTGCTAAGGTATTTGCAATTATTATTGCGAATTTCTCTTAGAAGATTATTTCCTTATTTCCTTTGAACACCAGTCTATGTGTATTGTAATCACCGCCTGCTATGAATCTGCACCCAAGAGTTATAATTTTATGTTTTGGGGGGCAGTATATGGCGGAGAGGTTTAAGGGCCCGTCTTTATCTTCTATTTGAATTGTGGTTGATTGAATGTGTTCGTGCCTGTATTGGTCTAATTCAATGCAGTTTATCTTGTTTACTTTAATGGCTGCGCCAGCATGAGACGTTCCACCTGGGTGATTTGTGGTATAGATGTTGTAGCCTGGTATTCCGATGCAGTTTTTGCTTGTAAAATGTGTTTCTGAGATCATTAGTACGTCAATATTATTGTCTTTTATAAATTCTTTTAGTTCCAGTTCGTATTGGCTTAGTCCATTTGCATTCCAGATGATGATATTTAGTTCAAAATGCAGTTTGTCCATTAAGTTTTGTAGTTAGGGTAGTTAGAATTTGGAGCACATTTGCCATTTTTTATATGAGATTCTTCATCATTTCTTTTAGCGCAGTAAAGTCATGTTTGTTGAAATTGGTGCTATTTTGTTGGGAGTTTTGTCGTTTTTCTATTAATCTTGCTTCTTCTGGTGTGCCTCTATCTAAGTTACGTCTTCCAGCTGGAAGGATGCCTTTTCTGGAATAGTGGTGGTGGGATGTTTCGTGTCCAGCTGCTTGAACGTAGATTGTCTAGATAGACGTCTAGAACGTAGGTTGATAGGTATCTTGTCTTAGATTCGTCGCCCCTTTTATTCTTTTTTCTTCTGCAATTATTGAGAGTTCCCTTTTTCGCATTAGGGGAAAGCGCTCTATCTTTAAGGCTTTGTCGGTTTCGCACCCTTGTAATTTGCCGTATGACAGCCATTACATAAGGCGCATTTTATTGTTCCTTCATTTGAAGTTATTTGGCAGTTTAAGGTTTTGTGAGGACCCGCACATTTTACGCATAAATGGTCTCTCGTGCAATAATTTTTTGTGTGACAGTATCTTTGATAATTGGTGCACTGCGATATGGTTCTTTTGTGATAAGGTGGTTTGAAAGATACTTTGCAATGTAGTGAATGTGTAATGTAGTATATGTCCTTGTTGTTGTCGCTTGCGGTTATCTCTATATTAAAAAGTGGCAGGGGTTTTTTTGTATGTCTCTGTTGTATGTTGTGTATATTCATGACCCTATGTCCTTTCTGTTCTAATTCTTTCTTGATGTCATCTGTCTCAGTAGAGTGGTGCATGTTTCTTAACACAACTTTAAATAATCTTTTATCTTTCTAAATGTGTAGTACTTCGTGCCATTTTTTCTAAGCTTTTATATGATAGCCGTGTAGTACGAGAAGTCTGATGGTTGAATTCGAACTTCATTATTTTTTAGCACTTTTAATTCAAAATTGCCATTTGCGACTTCACTAAGCGCGTTGTTGAGTATTTTGATGGGCGCTTTGATGCGTAGTTTGAAGGGAGTTTGCTGATCCTTTTGAGTTGCTTTTTGTTAGGTTGGTTGGTTTCTTCTAATGTTTCAGTTTGTGTGTTATCGTTGTCGATGTGTTCTTCTTCCAAACTGAGGATGTCAAAACGGTTCGATGAGCTTTGCTCTTTAGGATTGCTCAACCAATAGTTCAAAAGGGGCTGGTTTTTTGTTTTCTGTTTCTTTTGAGAGTTATTGTTCTTTTCAATTGTTTTAATTGGTGGAGATCTGTCCCTTTTTTGGAGTTGACGCTTTAGGATGGGTTATTCTAGCCATGTTTGTGTTTTTCAAGGTTGTTATAAAGAGTGTTGTTATTGTTTGTGTTATATGTGTTATGTTATTAAGCTGCCAGGTGTAATGTTGGTTCTGGTCATCATAGTGATGTATTTATTGATGACACGGAGGTCCGGATATGCATTGATGTTTCGCCCGGAAGGAGGCGATCTTAGGACACTCATCTTATTTGCAATGCACGCCCAGTAGTATGCAACAAAATGAGTGTTATGCTATTGAAGTTTATTTGAGCTAGGTTTAGCATATATCTAAACCTCTAAAGCTTATTAGTTTGTAGCACTAAGAAGTACTAATATTTTTGTTATTAGGATCCACGCCTTTTGCAAGGAGCTTTGCCCTACACACAGCTCCGAAAACAAAGGTATTATTCACGAATGAGAGTTTACCTTTTTATTTAATATCAACTACTGATGGATCAAGATATACAGCAGATTTCTGTCATTAATTTTTTTCTCTCGTTCTGTCAACTGACGTCACCTGCCGAACCGAAATTGACATTGTCTTGGCGCGAAGTATTTAAAGTGTATTTTGATAGTTTTCAGTGAAAGTTTAATTAAAAAATGGCAATTTGTGCAGTATTTGGATGCAAAAACAATACGAAAAAGCACCAAAATAAAGCAACGAAAATAATGGTGAAAAGAAAACAAGATTCTTTCGATTTCCGCGAGATGCTAAAATGGCAAAAGTTTGGCAAGCTAAGTGTGGACGAAAAGACAAATTTAATTTAAAAAATGTGTATATATGATCAAAACATTTTAATAAGGATTAGTATGCACGTAATTTACGGCATGAAATTCCCGAAGAAGCCAGAATATTAAGAAACGATGCAGTACCCTCAGAAGATCTTCCATGTGCAGATTTTATGTCCGTTGAGAAACAAGAACTGAATGCTGAAAGGGAGGAAAGGATTCAACGGCGAAATAACCAAGCTATGGTGCAATCTTTGCTGAATGAATTGAGCAAGGAAGAAGACGACATCGTAGAGAAAGACCACACCGTTGAAGAAAATTTGGAACAAATAACGTAAGTTTGAGTTCTTTCACGTACATTACATTTCTTATTGTTGTAAAATATTTAGACCTAAGGAACATTAGTTACAGGATATAAAATCAAACCTGCAAACTCAAATTAAATCGCTCCAGAATGAAAAAGAATCATTGCACGCACAAGTTCTCAAGTTAACCCACGAGAATTATATGCTACGGCAGGAGTGCAATGCAATAGGGAATATTTTTTTACCTACACAGAAAGAAAAATTATATATGGGAGTTCGAGTACGTTCGAGTACGAGTGGCCGCCGTGGCGTAGTGGGTAGAGTGCGACGCTCACACGCCGAAGGGTCTAGGTTCGATCCCCAGTCCAACACCAATTTTTCTAATAATTCACGGCACCACCTCTTTCGAGCTGCTGACAACACTCAAAGAGTAATAACTGTCTAAGAAAGCTTCTCAAATTTCGCCGTTCGGAGTCGGCAAAAAACTGTAGCTCCCTTCTACTCGTGAGAGAACAGTAGCGCGCACAACACGAGTAGTTGATGAGCAAGCTAGGCCCTGGTCCTCTCTGGACTGTAGCGCCAACAATTATTATTAGTTCGAGTACGATGGACTTTGGATGACATATCGAAGTGTACAGCCATTCATGCTAGCGGCCCGAAAGCATATCGATTCATGATAAAAAAGGGGTATCCCTTCCCTGCTGCAACCACGCTTAAAAAATTTGCGGCAAAAATGGATATCCAGCCTAGGTTCTTGAAACCAATATTCAATCTGATGAAAAATACCCATTTTTCACAGCGTGACAGAGTGTGTATGCTAATGGCTGATGAAATGAAAATAGGTACTTGCTACGAATATGACAAAAAGTCAGACACCTTACTTGGGCCTGCAAATTATGTCCAAGTTAACATGGCAAGAGGAATATTTAATAACTGGAAGCAACCTCTGTATTACAACTTCGACAAAAAATTGTCCAAGAGTCTAATAGACAACATGATTCTTAACTTAGACTTCATTGGCTACCAAGTCGTTGCTATTACTATGGACATGGGGGGTTGAAATCGAAACTTATGGAGAGAATATGGTGTTAACGAAGACAAGCGATACATTGAACATCCAACTAAGCCAAATGAAAAAGTTTTTATGTTTGCTGACATTCCACATTTAATAAAGTTGTTAAGGAATCATTTCCTTGACGATGGAATGCTCATCAACGAAAAATATATTACAAATGCCCCCCCCCCCCCCCCCCTTTTTGAGTTGCTGCAAAACAACAACAATTACCTTAAAATAGCACCGCGTCTAACACCAATTCATTTAACAGTCAAGCAAAGTAAGAGGCAGAAGGTAGTATTTTACTTTATTGAACATTTTTAAACTTTTAATATATTAATTTTGTTACAGGTGAAATATGCAACTCAACTCTTTTCGCATACGAATTCATGTGCATTGATACGAATGCTGGGCATTCTTAATTCACCTAACTGCCAAGAATTTTCTGAAATTATCAATACTGTAAGTAAAAAATTTAAGAATAAATTAGTGCAATAATAGTCTCTTACTCTAGGTGGATGCGTGGTTCGACGTGTTCAATTCTAAAGTACTGAAGATAGATTCACGACCCAGGAAAGCAGCATTTGGTTTAGAGATGGAGACGCAAAAGAAGATACTTCAAGAAAAAAAAAAAACCTTGTCTTACAGCTACGATTTGGCAACAGAATTAATCTACTGCCATTTCCGAAAGGCATTTTGATCAGCATAAAATCATTAAATATGCTTTTTGAATGCCTTAAAGATCAGTTCTAAGCAGAATATGTCCTTACCTGCCGTCTGAATCAGGATATGTTGCAGATGTTCTTTGGTGTAATACGTGCCAAAGGAGGTCTCTACGATCATCCGAGCCCACTAGAGTTTAAGTACCGTTTACGCTCGTATTTAGTTGAACCAGAAACTGAAATGGAAACTGATTTTCACGCCGACAATGAGAACATATATAAAGAAAGTTATTTAATAACATCAGTTCTTCTTTCTCCTCTAGTTGACGACGAAAACATCGCAGAAGAAAAGGACTCAGGTGCTATCATCGAAGAGGACATGGGGGACATCAAATATGACGCCTTGGAATATCTGGCGGGGTATCTACTAAATCGGTAAGTTCTGAATGTTCTTTGAACCCCATTATTATTAAAGCGTTTTTTAGGTATAAGATGTACTTTAGAATAAGAATAGAAAATAAAAAAATTAGTGAGAGTTCTTTTCATAATAAATTGCAATTGAAAAGAAAATTAATTCGAATAGGTTAATAGAAATTTAAAATAACAAATAAATGTATGTATATTTTGTACATATTTATGCGCTAAAAATAATTAAACATAAGAAAAATAAAAATAATTGCATTGTTTATAAATTAACACATTACTTTTATTTAATTCATGCCGCAAATGATACACATTCAAACACTACTTCGAGTTTCTAATATTATTCTACACCCAATTGGAAGTTACGGGTCGGCAGATGACGTCACTGGAAATTGACCGATAAAGAAGTATATTACCTTCTATTCTGTATATCGTGCTGATGGATGATCATTTCAGTGGCCAACGATGCGCCGATGGTCAGTAAGTTAGATTTAAGAACTACTGTTAAGATGAATGTAAGCTAGTTTTAAGTATTTTTCTAGAATTAAAATAAGATTAGATTAGATATTTAATAAAATATGCCAAAAACGAAAAAAACGGAACGATGCGCCGATGAGACGTGTTGCGTTTGGTATGTGTCCTTATTTATAATATGGGTTTATTATTATGAAAAATTGAGTTTTGATAACAAATTGAATTTTGATTTTTTTTTTTTTTTTTTTGAAAATAAAACACTAATTATTAATGGGAAAGCAAAAACATTTTGTTCAAAGTATTGGCCATTGTTTTCTACACATTTTGACCACCTTTCTGGCAATTTGTGAATACCACGCCAATAAAATTGTTCGTCTTTTAAAGCAAACCAATCAGACACCCAATTTTCGACCTCCTCGTAGGAATCAAAGTGCTGCTCAGCCAATGCGTGTCCCATCGATGAAAACAAATGGTAGTTGGAAGGAGCCAAGTCTGGTGAATACGGCGGGTCCCGATGCAAAACCGATTTTCTTTCCTGTCTTTGAAGCAAAATTTTACAAGTGTTTTTTTGGTTTTCCATCTGTCTTTCATTAAATTTAAGTGGCACCCATTTTCCATACTTTTGGATCTTTCCCATAGCTTTAAAACGGTCAGAAATTGTTTGTTATGCAACATTTAACATTGCTGCCATTTGCTTTTGACTCAAAGTGTCATCTCCATCCAATATTTTTTTTTTGGTGGTCTTCCACGTTCTTCATTTTTCACATCAAAATCATTATTTCTGAACCGTTGAAACCATCTTTCGCATGTTGCTTCTGATAGAGCATGATCACCATAAGCCTCGACAAGCATTCTATGCGAGTCTGCAGCACTTTTCTTCAAATGAAAACAAAAAATTAATGATTTCCCCAAATCATCACTTTCTGGTACAAAATTCGACATTTTTAACACGATGAAAAAATATGGTGTTGTCTGTTCAATGACTTGCTGTATACTAAATATTTTTCACAGATGGCATAGCAAACAAACAAATCACTTGACAGAGTTGCTTACAAATGTTACAGTCTTATAAAGAGGTAATATGATATATATCATGGCTGGATCGCGTTAATTTATATAATGATATATGTATGCGAGTCGTGGAACTGCCTACACCAATCCAGAATTGTGCAGCATAAGTTAAGTTCCACTGTAAAAATGTATTTTCACTATTATGGTTAGCTGGAATTGGAATTGTTTGTTCGATTTTTCGTTGACCGATTCTTTTAAGAGAGCGTGGAAAGTATGCTCACTTAAAGGGATCGGCCAGTAAAAAGACCAAACCGCAAATACATTTCTCCAAGGCCTTGTCGGTGTTCTATTCATCTTTCAAGTAAAAGGACCTACAATTTCTTGGGGACCTTAGACGTTAGTGACATACATTACATTACTTAACACCAATTGCTGTCAGTTAACAGAGATTCTTACGTTCATCTCTTTAAGTTACCTTAAGAAACCGCAAACTTTGCCCTGTTTGCATAGGTCAGTCAAAGATACCTTTACCAAAAGCAACAATCGACATTCAGAATTGAATAAGAAATTTCCGAACCTTGTGTTCCTTCTTCTCGAGTACATGTTTATATATAATACTTTTAGTTTTCTTAAATTCCGGATCTGTGCATTGCAGCTGTCGATTGAGTTTAATAGATGATAGGACAGGGTTATTATAAGTTATGTGTCAATGCATGCCAATGAGTTGCTTTGTTTATAAGTAACGTATGTGTTTGTTTAAGATAAATTAGTTAGGTGTTAAGATATTGCATTGAGAGTTTGCTCATATTAATGGACTTATGCAGATGGTAAAAAAACAGTTTCATTTGAGCCTGGTCAAAATATTAATCATAATGTTAATGTTCTTAACAAACAAGGACCCATATACTAGTACTTACGAAGGATAGGAAAACAAAGCCAATATAACTTTTGATAACCTTAAAGCCTTTAAAACTGAAGCTGTAGGCTCTACATTTCTGTTCCCTACTGCGTGTGAAGAAAAGATTGTGAATTCAGGAGAAGGTTCAGCAATAGCCCTTTCAAGGAGGGTGCTCGAACTCAAAATTTCATCATTCAAAGTTGTTTATTTGTGAACAATTTGATAGAGTTCATCTGTTATTAATAAGAACTTGAATGTATGGAAGACTCGAATTGTTGACAGTTACGAAAAACTGAAAGTTAAAAGTTAACAGTTAACAGTTATTAAACGAAGAATTGAAAATTTGATAAAATGAATTCGCAGTGAAAATATGAAAATAAAATATAAAATACGCTGTTAAATAAAATTCGGGGACGAATTTTAAGATGGGAAAGCTGTTTCCATATTGGTTAGAGAAAGATATCTAACTTTACTTCTTTTCACCTTAATTCTCCTAATTTCTTAATGTTCTGATATCTGTCAATTCAATGTCACTCTTAATTTTATTTACTTACACACAACAAAAGTGCATGTTCATAAATTTTACTTATAAAAGACTCATAAATTAAAATTTAAAAATAAACACATATCTTTTTTGATTTAAGAAAACTGCGCCTTTCATCTATTTCCAGTCCATATATCAAAAATACTCTTTCACGCGGTGTACTTGTAACCACTACGCAATATAGATGAAGAACAAGCTTAGGATACATGTTTTCTGTCATCGGAACACTTTAATGGATCTTCTGTTCGTTTAAATTGGATTAAATAGTCGTCAATTTCATTCGAGCTGGGAAAACAGTTGCTTGTAGCAGGTATGATGATTTGAACAGAAATGTCAAACTCCTCCCAAACTAATAAATATTAGGTCCGTTCCAATTGCACTGAATTGCTACGAATGTCTACAAATTTACCCGAAATACTACGAAAAGCGTACCATTAGCTAATTTTTTAGTAGAAGAGAGAACTCATGAGATAAAATATTTCCCCTCCCTACGAATTGCTGCCGAAGAAAAATCTGTGGACAGCAGATGGCTTTCAAAATGGAAACAAAAAATTTAAACAATTCTCCTGCAGCATTTGTGGCATAGCAATTTTTACATATTAGGAAAGAAATTGAAAATACTATTGAGTTCATGAAGAAGTTGATAATTTTTCATTCAACTTTAAAAAGTAAAAATTCGCAATTTTTCTTTAAGGAATATGTTGGAATATTTTTAAATGGCGAGAGATTTTTAACAGCAGAACACTCTGTGTCTTGAACCCACTTAGCCAACCAAAACTTTCACTAAGAGCCAATAAAAAAAAAAATTCACTCTTTCTATAAATATTTCGTTACCAACTTGTAAAAAAAAAATATTGTTGCTCGTTCAGTTCTATGATAATTGAGTTGTTGTACGTTTCTTATTTCAACGAAAAGAAAATGTTGTCCTTATTTTTTTATTATCTCTAAAATTGTGCATTTTTTTCTCTTTTTAATTTTACTTTTTTCTTTTAATAAGAGTTTTGGTTTTTACGGATTTTTAATACACATTTATGAAAAAATACTAAGCCTGATTTGAGAAGTTTTCATGCACACGAACATATGAGTCTCATATGAGTGGTTAGGCTGGTGAGAACACATTCAGCCCATAATGAAGTTCCTATAGCAACTGAAGGTGATAGTTTGCCTGAAGTTCGTAACTTATAGTTCCGTTTAACGTAAAGGTTATCTCCAAATGTTTTTTTTTTGGATTGCATGCTTTTGCAAATGCAAGCACATAGTTTCGGTGACGGTAAATGGATTTATTGGGAAATCATTTTGTGGCGTTTTCTAGGTTTTTGTACGAAATCTAAAAACTTTTTTTCGTTGACGGCCTAAAAAGTGCAATATCACACGTTCTGATTACTTTTTTCTGGTAAATAAGCTAGTCTCTATAAATTCTAATTTTATTGCGTTATTCGACAAACATTATCATTGGTTATATACGTGCGCTTTAAAAGCCATATGTAATTATGGGTGTACTCCCAATCGCCGCTTATAGAAATGTTGTAAAAACCGATTTTGTTTTGTACAGGTAACATACCTGCTGTGATGTTAAGAAGGTGCTCTGCAGAGAAAAGGGAATCAAGGAGATACTCATCTTAGACCAGTTTTTGCCACTTGCTTGTGTTTTAAAGTGCCAAGGATACCTCCATAGACATTTGTAAAAATATTTGAATCAAAAATTTATATATATTCCATATATTCATGTCGTTAATATTTATTATTTTTCTGTTAATTTTTTAAGTTAAATGCAATTCTTGTTAGATCGCTAAATATACAAAAACGAATCTAATTTATTTTAGTTAGGGTGCAATAGGCCTCTTGGGAAACCAAACACCTGGTTAACAAAATATCGGTTAACGCGCCATAAGCATACCCCATGGGTGGTATGGAAATGATTTTCAAAAAGTATCAATCAATTTATATTTACGCCTCCATTCCATATAGTCGAATACCTAATAAAAGAAAAAACATGAATAACCAACAATTGTACTTTATATTATTACAAATTTATAGCTTGCGTTAAGTCTTTGCTATCATCATATATCATGCTTGCTTATTAAAAGAGTTTAAGCAGTTCTTAGTTTGTCAACTTAATTACTGTATTGGTTATATTTCAGGTTTATTAGGCAACATACTTTATTGTCGTTTCGCATTTTAAGAATAAATATCCATTATCTGATTTATATTCTCGCACCCTTAATACTAACGAACACTTATGATTTGCAATCAGCTGATCAAGGCAGCTCACACGTATTCACAGACAGTGGTTTATAAGAAAAGCTGTCAGTTTACCTCAAAGTGTGGAAGACGAGGGAGTTGAATATCTCCTTGCTTATCTTTGGTGCTCAGCTTCAAATCTGACTCCTCAGCTACTGACCTGTAGTAAATTCAGAAGTTGGAAGTTTATGTACAAACTCTGGTAAATATAGACTTATTTTTGAAAGATAAGCACGAACCTTTCAAATTTAAACGTCAAATTTACAAATTTAAACTTAAGAAAACTATTCCTTTTCTCTTTTAATTTATTAATTTATGATTACTTTCTCTCTCTTTCCTTGTTCCATACATAGTTTTTGTTCAGAAAAATCTGTCCGTAATATGACTGTTGAGTGAGGTAAAATTATATTGTTTCTTTCGTTCTTGGGTTCTGGTGGTGTTCTTCCAAAGTAATTTGTTTGCGAACTGTCATTTTTTGGCGCGAAACACAATGCATTCAAATAGCTCTGTGATTACAAACGCTTGTAATTTGTATTCGTAAGATATTAAAAACAAACAATAATGTACGAGAACAGTAAGTTCGATAATGTTGAAAAAATTGGGGAGGGCACATACGGCATAGTTTATAAAGCCACAGATAAAAGAACGTGTAAAGATGTTGCCTTAAAAAAAATACGTTTGGAGAGGTAATTGAAAATACATCAGTACGCACACTTTTCTTTCAGGATCATATCGAAATGAAGCAAAAAATACATTTATGCTGTCAGAGTGTTATGTTAAAATGCATATTACAGACATTTATTTCATTTTACTTCAGAAAATTAAAAACAAATTTAAAACAGATGTAATGTATCAAACTTGAGAAACAAAAATGTAATTTAAAATTACTATTTGCATATTTTGCAAGTAATAATTGCGAAGTGTTATCTATCAAAAATAATAATTCTATGGCGCGACAGTCCACAGTGAACCAGGGCCTAGCTTGCTCATGAACTCGTGTTGTGCGCGCTACTGTTCTCTCACGAGTAGAATTGACCTACAGTTTTTTGACGACTCCGAATGGCAAAATGTTATTTATCACAATTGTTATATTCTATTGCCGCGCACATATGCTAATTGGCGCTTGAACTGAAGTTTCAAGTTGAGGAGACTGTATACCATGAACGTTGTTACTTTGTTTTTAAAATTGCTATAAAATTATTACGAAGATAACAAATAAAACGATTTATTTTAGCGAGAGTGAGGGAGTTCCATCAACTGCAATGCGAGAAATATCTCTACTTAAAGATCTCAGGCATCCATCAATTGTTCAATTATTCGATGTTGTAATTGCCAAAGATTGTATATACATGGTATTCGAATATCTTAACATGGATTTAAAAAAACTAATGGATAAGAAGAAAGATATATTTGTACCAGCACTAATAAAGGTATGTTCATTAATACATCCTATCTCATATTTTCATACATTAATTTTTCAGAGCTATATGCATCAAATGCTCGATGCAATAGCATTTTGTCATACCAATCGCATTCTGCATAGAGACCTTAAACCTCAGAATTTACTTGTTGATACAGTAGGAAACATTAAGGTATACAATTTTTACGTAAAAGGGGAAAATTGTGTTGCTCATCATATATAACCAAACATTTAGCTTGCAGATTTTGGGCTGGCCCGTGCTTTTAACGTTCCTATGAGGCAGTACACGCATGAAGTGGTTACTTTATGGTATAGAGCCCCAGAAATACTTTTAGGATCCAAATTCTATGCAACTGGTGTGGACATCTGGAGCCTTGGATGTATATTTGCTGAAATGGTAATGTGCAATTTGTTCAGTTATTCAAATGTTTACGCGAGAAATTTTTCAGATCATGAAACGATCATTATTTCCCGGCGATAGTGAAATTGACCAACTTTACAGAATATTTCGTACTCTTGGTACACCAGATGAAGAAATATGGCATGGAGTAGCGCAATTGCCGGATTATAAATCGTCATTTCCCAAGTGGGAACAAAATATCCCAGAAAGTATAATTAATCATGAAGGATATAATTTGTTTAAGGTAAATATTTCAACTATTTTTTCTTCTATATGTACTTATGATTCTATATCTTTTGCAGGTCTTAATGGTATATGATCCTAATTTAAGAATATCAGCAAAAAAAGCAATGCTCGATCCTTATTTTAAAAACGTAAAACGTGTACCGCACGTATCGTTACCAATTTTAACTCATTAGAATTTGGTTTTTAGAATATATGTAGCATATGATTTTTTTTAGTAGTAGTATGGTTTATTTCATTTACAAAGCAGTTCACCGCACAATTTACAATTCAGAGATTAAATATATTGATTCATATAATATCTTTCTACTGGAAATATTAAAAAAAAAAAAATAATATACATATTAAATAATTGTTCAGTGTGAAGGGAAATAACAAAAAAACCCTTCATTACAAAACATAAAATAATAATTATCTAAATATGTTTGTACATGAACTAACAGATAAACAAACAAAATAAATAAGGAGGAAAATAGACAAATAAATAAATAAATAGCTAAATAAATAAATAAATATCTAAGATAGGTAGATAAAAACTAGAATAAATAAAGATCTATATAAATAAATGAATAGGTAACAGTTAGCGAGCTATGTATATAACTAAGAAGTAATATAACTTCTTGTGGCGCTACAGTTCGGGGTGTACCTGGGCCTCAACCAATATGCCTCTGCAGCCAGCTGTCTCCAGTTGCGCACTTCATGTTGATTGAGGTCCTTTTCCACTTTAGTCTAGTTCGTCCTCTGTTGCGGTATCCCAATGGCACGGATTCAAAGACTTCTCGAGCTGAAGCAGTGGTGTCCATACGCTCTACATGGCCTAGCCATCTTAAGCGTTGTATCCGTAGACGGTTCTTCTTCTTCTCCAGATGCCATAAACGCAAACAGGACCAAGAATCGTACCCAAAACTTTTCTCTCGAAAAGACTAAGAGCTTCCTCATCCGCTTTTGCTAACGTCCAAGATTCCGCGCCATAAAGTAGGACGGGGATGATCAAGCTGTTATATAAAGCGAGCTTAGTCCTTCGAGAGAGGGCTTTATTACTCAATTGCCTCTTGAGCTCAAAGAAACAGCGATTGGCAAGAGTGATTCTGCCTTTGATTTCGGTACTGATGTTGTTGTCCCTGTTTACCGGAAGTAGACGAAGTCCTTGACTACCTCATGTTTCTGCCACCTAGTATGACGCTCTGTCCGAGACGTCGATTTTGTGTGTCCTTCCTTGATGACAGCATATACTTAGTTTTGCCCTCAATTACCACCAGACCCACTTTAGCCGCTTCCGCTTCAATGCCAGCAAACGCCTAAAATACATCTGGAAAAAAAATCTTTCGGTTAGCGCATGTATTCTGACAAAGGTCAATTCAGCATTAGCTTTGCTGTGCAAATCACGGGTGGAGTGATGCCAGGGGAGGTTAAGCATCATTTTTGGTATTATGTTTTGCTGTATTTGCAACCTTTTTATGTGGGACTTAGCGCAGTCACCCCATACTTGACAGGCGAACAACAAAATCACTTTATGCAAAAGTATTTTATTGTCATTTGAAAGTGAGGATTTTCTATTTATAAAATGATATAGCATTTTAATTGCAGTACCCGTCTTATGAAACATATTTGTAAAGTGTTCATTAAAGGAATTTTTTCTTGAGAAAAGGATAGCTTTTATTTTATCCTCATTAACTTTAATTTCCCATTTGCTAAATTATGGAATAACTATTTCCACTGCATTTTACAAATTTATGAGACGAAAATATAGCGGAATCATCAGCGTACAAGACGAAATCACATTCCGGAAAATGAGGTAAATCAGACAGGTAAAAGTTAAACAAGATGGGTGCAAGAACTGACACCTGAGGTACAACTGCATCTAAATTACACAGACAAGAAGTATTACTACATCGATTTGACAAAAAACTTTGAATAACCTTGCTATTTACATTGATAAACGGAAACAGATCATTTTATAAAATAGGCCATTATGCCACACTGTATCAAATGCTTTTTCAATATCTAGTATTAGTAACCCAGTTGAATTTTCCAAAAGTACGATTTCTTTTAATGATATTGCAATCTTAAATTGTTGGTCGCCGTGGCGTAGTGGGTAGAGTGCGACGCTCACACGCCGAATGGCCGAGGTTCGACTCCCAGCTCAACACCAATTTTTCGAATTTTTAACGGCACCACCTCTTTCGAGCTGCTAACAACATTCAAAGAGTAATAACTGTCTAAGAAAGCTTCTCAAATTTCGCCGTTCGGAGTCGGCAAAAAACTGTAGGTCCCTTCTACTCGTGAGAGAACAGTAGCGCGCACAACACGAGTAGTTCATGAGCAAGCTAGGCCCTGGTCCCCCTTTGGACTGTAGCGCCAACAATTATTATTATTATAGCGTTTTGCACAAATGCATTTGTATTAGTGTCCCCTAGATGTAGGGAAACGCAATGGTTTTGAGCAAACCTCTGGCCTTGTCCACATTAGTGTGATATGTATCCCCCATGTCTGCGAGACTATTCTATTTTTGTTTTTTGTGAGTTTCATAATATTCCAGAAGGGTTTAGATAATTTGTCCAGTAAGTTGATCTTTCTATTCTAATCTTCATGGCGTTTCCTTTGGATGTACTTCCCAATAACTTTATTGAAGTATTTTATTAGCCTTTGTGAAATGCGCTGTCGGTATCTTTGCCAGTCTCTTTGATGCATATTTTGCAATCGTATAAACTCCGAGATATGTAGCATATGATTAAATTTAGTATAATATACCAAAGATTACTGAGTATAGAACAAAATTCTATAGAAATGGTTTTCACTGTCTATAACACCAGCCTTTCAAATAATATGGCTTATTTCCGGTTGCCCAAATGCTTTTTTACTTAGCCTCAGCAAGAACTTCACTAAAAAAACCGATTATGCTTGTTGAGTACCATTTCCTTATTGTCCAGTTTTTTGGGATTGCCACCAAGAAACTTGAAATGTTTCTGTTTGTGCATATATTCTGTTGAATTGTGTATGGAGGGTCTTCTGCGAACTCTAGACCAGATCGGTATGATATTTGGATAGTATTAATATTTCCTGGAATTAAAACCTGGCCGCAACAACTATTCTCCCCTCCTATATTTTACTCACTCTATGAATAGCCGGCAGACTCCTTTGTACCCAGCCAGCATCAAATATTTCTTCGATATTGATGTGTATTCTATAGTGTAAAAAATGAGATTCAGCTTTACAGACGTAACTAAGGCTAATACGGAGGAACACCAAGCGAGCTCCAAATACTCCATTCTCTTGTTTAGAACCCTGACGAATTTCATATGATTGACCAAGCTACATAAATATGGCAAGAATAACTTGTATGTATCGATCTACATTTCCTAAACCTTTTTAGGAATAATCGCTTTATAGTGAGCTAATGCGAATTCCTTTGTCCAAGGGCAAAAAAAAAAAAAAATACTTCTGTCCTACCAGCAAAAGGTTGGGCGTGGGTTAAACTTCCTCACTACGTTAAAAATTCTTGTTTAGAACAAACAATATGGCTGGGATAGGAACGGATTTACTGTTAATAATCCCGACAAATGAACTAAGATGAAATTGAAGCCCCTTAACAAACTTTATTCAGCAAATGAATTCGCAGAGTCCCTAGGCTGCTATACAGCAGGAGTAAAACCTATCCAAATGCAATGAAAAACCCCGGAAGTGAAAAAATAAGAAAATGCGACCTCTATAGAAACGTTGTCTTCTTCATCAAAAAAGCATAAGCTAAGCAGCTTTTTTTGCTTGGTTTTAAGACACCACTAGAGAAACGCACACAGTTTGGCGGCGAGTGTAAAAAGGCACATAAAGCAAACGAACGCTACATCAAATAACGATGAAGACATCACCAACTTCTTAAAAAGTATACAGTAATCAACCCAAAAATATGACTCGGGGTGCGGGAACGAAAAAAAAAAATTGTACTGGAGTCGAATTTGCTGCTAAGAATTTGGAAAAACCACAGAATCAGACGGCGATAGCGAAACAAATACCCTTACATGGAAGAATAGTTAATTCAATCTGAACGGGATACATTGTGTCTAAAACCCGCAAGACGGTAATCTTGCATGAGGGTATGAAATCACTCAATTACAATTTGATAAATCAGATCAGGGAAGTCCACCGTACAGTATATTTTCACACTGTTGCAGATCTTAGAAAAGAATCAAGTAATGTAAATCACCACCCACAACAAATTGATTGTCCAGCGTACGTTTAGTTAAAAAGGAATAAAATAAAATATTTGCTGTCATAAAATAAACGACCCAAACATCGACGTCTTAGACATAACGTCACAATGGGCTGTAAGACCCTTGACGTAGACTAAGGGACTTCGCGCCCGTAAGCTTCGTAATAAACATGAACATTAACATCAGTACCGAATCTTTCTTGCCTACTGGTAATTGAGAAAATTAAATAGAGCAGCTGGATACGTATAACACCTTTATTACCCATATCCTATTCTAAGCTGCAGAGACATCGGCTCTATTGAAAGCAAATGATAACGTCTTTGGTTAATTTGAGAGAAAACTTCTGAGAGCAATTTTAGCTCCTGTTTCCATTGATGACGTTTGAAGTAATAAAAACTTTTCTAGTTGCTTGATGTAACCAATATTTAACTTTTGGTAAACTTATCATGTGGACACTATTCAATCAATCTGACTTTCAGAATTACATACCCATTCTCCTTTTATAAAATGACAGTAAAAACAATTTTAATATTTTTACATTTGAATCAAACTCGCAAAAGTATAACTGACTTCCTATCATATATTTTAACTTATCGAAACCAGATTATAAACAAAAACTTAATTTACGGTTTCCATAGTTTCAGAAGACCATCTTCACCATAAGTTGCCAATAAGTTCTGGTGTGGGTGATGGGCTAGGCCAATGACATCTTTTTCATGAACCTAAAACAAGAAAAGCATTTCAATTTAAATTAATATAAGTATCTTTCGAAAGTAGTAGCTCACATTTAATGTTCTTTCAAGTTTTCCCGAAGAAACTGAGAAACAATACAAAACTTTATCCTCTCCTGCGCAATAAATAAATTCTCCTCTTGGTGAAAGAGTAGCTGATATGAAAGAACCGCCTTCTCGTTTACCAGAAGAGAACGATCTTACTATTTGACCCTGCATGTTCATAATAACAACCGTATTTGATCGATTACATACAATAAAATGCTCAGGATTCTTTGGAAGCAATAGTACTGTGTTGACCGTTAATTCGTTACCAAGCGGTTTATACGTAGATATGCAATCCGTTGTTTTTAGAGACCATATTTTTACAGTACCGTCTGAGGAAGCGCTTAAAAGGCTATGACCGTCTGGAGTGAATGTTACTTCATTCACAAAGGATTGATGCCCCTTAAATTCCTTAAGCAGCTTTCCAGACTTAAGACCATGTAATCTAATAGCATGGTCAAACGATGCACTAAGAACCTGGCTATTGTCGCGAGAAAATTGTAAACAAGTTATTCCCTTGACGTGAGCCTTCTCGAATTTCCTAAGACATTGTCCGGTTGTTATACGCCACACTTTTATCTGTCCATCTTGAGAACCAGATGCCACCATTTCAGAGTCTCTTGAAAATGATAGCGCAAGAATGGGATGTTCCATCATCATAAACTGGTCCTGAGCCTGATATTTTAAATCCTTTCTTATTTTGCCGGTTGTAAAATTCCACACTTCTATAAAACCGTCAACGCTTCCCGTTATTAAATACTGTCCATCTGGAGAAAACTGTGCACATTCAACATGCGATTTCTGTCCAAATTTGATTTGTCTTGCCATTTGCGTTGGATACATTTCTTCTTCCTGATCTTTCATTGCTGCTTTGCCGCGGAACAGATCAATTGTTGTACCTGGCGGAAGAAGACCTTGATGTTGCTGCCACTTTAACGCTTGACCGAGCAGAGCCAGAAGACGAGATGAAGGAACTACATGAACTTCTCCACTAAGCTCCTGTGCAATAACGGTGCGACGCTTTTCTTTGCTGCTACCTTCGGGGTAGGCCTCTCTCGGATCAAAATATGCTCGCTGTAACATATTTTCTGAAACAATTTATGAATTATTTTGTAGTTTGGAATTCAAATGTTTTAAATGCGTACCCAAGTGAATATATCGTTCGGGTTCTTGTTGCTTTAACATAATCATAGGATCGGTTTGTCTTAGAAGAGATCTTGCTGCGCCCAATTCACGAAGCTCAATTAACTCTAAGATAATTTGTTCGTACAAATTCAGTAACTTTTTATCTGGTAATTTAAGCGATTGTATGACTTTAAGGACGGTATCCCAGTGCCCATTCTGAATATCCTGAATAAAACCGTCCACACTATCGACCGTATTCAGAGAAACTCCAGTTTCTTCCTGCAAAGTATATATGTGTAAATTGTTGATATATATATTTTAACATGTTTTTGTGATATGAACACATTTACCTGCAAGGTTTGCAACGTTTTACAAAGATTTGATTCCTTCAGATATTGTTGTATTAAACGGATCACGCTAAAATTAAAGTTAGCTATAACTTATACAACAAATAACTGGAAATACCTACTCAGCAGATTCTATTTCGATAGACATGTTTTATAGTTTAATTTTCTTAAAACTGAATTTGTTTACTTCTTAACCCAAATGCATCAACCAATATTTTAAGGTGCATCTGTATGTATTTTTATTTTCTTTTTGTCAACTTGACTGATCACAGTTTTGGGAGTTTAGGAAAATGCTGTCTTTAGGTACGTTCCAATTGCTCTGAATTGACATGCATTGAATGTCTTCGAATTTGCCCGAAAAACTACGAAAAAGCGTTCCATTAGCTGATTTTTCCGTAGAAAAGAGAGCTCACGAGAGCAAAATATTTCCCCTCCCTACGAATTGCTGCCGAAGAAAAATCTGTGGGCAGCATATGGTTGTCAAAGTGAAAAAATAACCTCTGACATTTAATAGATCCGATAGCTGTTTACGAATTTCTACGAAAAGTCGTTTCACAAGTTTTGGTACTGTTAATCTCTACAAGAGAGATTTTTACCCAAGCTACTCAGCTACGAATTTCTGTACAAAAATTCGTAGTTAAGTAGTTTGGGTTGAAATCTTTATTGGAGATTAACTCTGCCAAAACTTGTGCAACGACTTTTCGTAGAAATTCGCAAAATAAACGAACCGTGAAAAAAAATGATATGTAAACAGGAAGGAGATTGTCAACTGAACAGCTGATGACACAGTTGACTTCCCCTTCCTTAATCGAAAGTTCGACAGTTATTTACGTGGTTTGGTAGATTTAGCCCAATTTCTGATAGCTCATTTTACTCACACATCTATACGTTTCCTCTCCAAAATCGGCAAAATGGCGGCTAATTCGTCAACTTCTTCTAGTTTTCTTCTAGCGTCACTCGTAAATTTCGTACTGATCGTAAATTCGTCAGACATCAATTTACTATGAGAGATGCTACAATTGATGGAAATAAGGAAATCTGACCCAAAAACAAGTATTAAACATGTTTGGTGCAATTAAAATAGAAACAATAAATATGAAACGAATATATTTTGGAAAACATTTGTCTTATTAAATTAGAACGAAGATGCGTGACAATTGTAATACATGATTAGATTGAGATAAGAAATGAGATTTGATGATTAGAAATGAGAATATTTTTACAAATCAAAGATTCCTGTTGAGTATTATTTCAGGCAATACGTATAAAAATAGTATCAGACATAATATTTATTAACAGCAGTTATTAAAACGAAGTTTTAGAATTTAAAATCAGTTGGATTTACTTAGCGTCTTGTAATGTTTGGGAGTTCATAAGTACTATGTAGTAAGTTATTGCGTTAAACATTGTTTATCTGTTGCAACTACTGCCTTACATACCTAATTTCTGAACGTGGCTATCGGCAGCCATTACTTTGTGGCGGAAAAAATTATTCCTTCTCTCTCTCAATTGCCTGATTTATATCAGAAACCAATAAGGAAGGAGATGGTCGACTGAACAGCTGATCAAACAGCTGATTTCCCCTTTGTCAATCGACCGTTTGACTGTTATTTACGTGTTTACTAAACATAGCCCCGACATAACCTCAAATTCTGAAAGTTATTTACGTATCATCGAACATTGTCTCACTTTACGCACACATATTTACGTTTCCCCTCCAAAATTGAAAAGATGGCGTCTGATTTGTCAATTTTTGCCTTCAATAGTGCCAAACACTCGTAAAACGTCAACTGTTCGTGAACGTGTCCAGAAAATCAACTGCAAATTGTTTATGCAAGTGAGTGTAACCTAAACCTTAAAAGAATTTATTTTAAATAAATTGATAATCCGATAGCATTTATATATATAATAACGTATGAAATATGTAGAAAAACAGGAGAGTAAGACGTGCTGAAAAGTCGCACATTTGGGAAAGATTTACTATCAATTGATGTTCCGAGTTACGCGTATTATAATTAATATATATATTTGGTGTTACATATTATTCTTACATAATGTTAATTTTATTTTCCAAATGACATCCATTCAATATGAAAGGTGTTGAAATCAATAAAACAATGAAACCTAACACAAAAACAAATATTAAACATATTTCGTGCAATGAAAATAACAACAATAAAAATAAAACGAATATATTTTGCGAAACGTCTTTGTCTAATTTAACACAGAGCGAAGATATATGACAATTGTTACACATTATATATACTTAAAAATATTAAGTCGCTTCAAAATGAGAACGTATTTACAAATTCAAGATACCTCTTGAGTATTATTTCAGGCGATAAGAACAAAAATGATTTCAGACATAATATTACAATAGTTATAACATTGATACATATGTATACAAAACGGGTTTTAGTGTTTCAAATCGGTAGCAGTTATTCAGTGTTTTTTAATTTTCAATAGTTCATAAGAACTATTAAGAAAATTTTTGCGTTTAAACTAAGTTTATTTCCTTATGAAATAATCATAAATATTTTCAGTATATTGCTTTTGTGATGCAACGTCTGCCTTACAAACATCATTTCTGGACGCAGCTATCGTCAACCATTACTTTGCCTTGGAAAACACTATACCTTCTCTCTTCTAATTTTTTGATTTATGTGCCCCCTCCTTCTAACAGTTTGAAGAGTGAAGATATCCACCATATAGGCAGCTCACATGTATTCTCAGTTAAAAACAAAACGAAATCATATCTGTGAATCAGCTGTTCAGGAGGGGAAATGTTATAAAAAACGCAGTCAAAATGAATTCAAGGGCGGGAAACGAGGGAGTTGACTGTCTCCCTATTGGTCTCTGATTTATATGCCCTCTCCTTATAACAGTTTGAGTGGTTAGGAGGTTCACCGCATAGGCACTTCAAACGTTTTCTCATATAAGAACAAAAAAACCCTGTCTGAATCAGCTGTTCAAGGATGTGAAATGCTATAAAAAAACGCTGTCAAATTCAAGGGCGGGCGACGAGAAAGTTTACTGTTTTTTTTCTCTCTAGCTGAATTTTTGACATAAATAATGTCAATTTTCGCGCCTAGAGAAGCAGTGCATTTGCGTCAACGATAAGTATTTCGTCGTCTCTGATTTGCGTCTGTTCAAACATATAATTGTGAAATAAACTGATAATTTTTAGTTTTGTTTATATTTGATGCTAAAATGCCGGCCATTGCTCAGCTAACTACGGGGTGTATGGAGGTATTATAACAAACAGGATATTAAGTTTATACTATTTCAAATAATATAATTGTTAATTTTTAGAGTATAATGACAGGTGGCGACTGCGAAAAGCCTGTACTTCAGATATTAGGAACTAAGAAAATATCTGGGGGCGATAATGAACGCTACCGTTTGTTGGTTTCTGATGGAAAATATTTGAACAGTTTCGCAATGTTAGCTACGCAATTGAATGATCTTTACAAAGAAGGGAACCTTGTTGAATATACCATTATTCGTGTTGATCGCTACATAACTTCTATGGTTAACAAATCAGATAAGGTTGATAAGTGAGTACATATAAATATATTAATAACGTTCTTATACTTTTCTGAGAAAGTTCTTGCTTTTATAAAAAGAATTATTTGTTTATTGATTTGTGTTCAAATTTTCTTTCCAGGCGCGTATTAATTATTTTAGAACTTACAGTTTTAAACCACGGTGGGGAGGTTGGCAAAAAGATTGGCAATCCGGTACAATTCACAGGTGAATCATCTGAAAACAAACAAATAAATTCTCATCCACTACAAAATGGAGGCTCCAACACATTACCTTCAAATAAACCTACTCCCACTGCATCTTTTAATTCGAAAAGTTCATTATCCAATAACAATAACACCTTGAATCAATCAATAAATCCCGGTATGACTGCACCAATTGCAAGCCTCACTCCATATCAGAACAAATGGGTAATTAAGGCTCGTGTTACATCAAAATCTCCAATCCGCACGTGGAGTAATGCCAAAGGCGAAGGTAAACTCTTCAGCATGGATTTATTAGATGAATCTGGAGAAATTCGGGCTACCGCGTTTAAGGAAATGTGTGATCGTTATTACTCAATGATTGAAGTTGATAAAGTTTATTTCATCTCCAAATGCCAGCTTAAACCGGCAAATAAGCAATTTTCTACACTCAAGAATGATTACGAAATGACGTTTACTGGAGACACACAAGTCCAGCTGTGTGAGGAAGAAGATGATGGAATACCACAGGTTCAATACAACTTTGTCCCTATTTCTCAAATTGCAACGATTGAACCTAAAGCAGCTGTTGGTAATACCTATCAATCTACAAAATTTAACTCACTTGTTACCTTAAGTAATCTAATTTAGACACAATCGGTGTTTGTCGGGATGTTGGCGAACTAATGACGTTCACATCGCGAGCAAATAAAGAATTCAAAAAGCGTGAGTTAACAATTGTTGACAACAGTAATGCATCGGTAAGTTAGTTTGTAGCAGTTTGTTTTAGTTGTATGCAGTTTATTTTTTTTAAAGTGCTTCATTTTTCAAAATTGGGAATAAGAACAAAATATTAAAGAAGTCATTAAAGGAAGAAATAAATTAAAAATGTTGCAAAGTACTTTCACTTAACAAAAAAATCAAATTTCGGATTATCAAACGATTGTAGAACTTTCCTGCATTTCAAAACTCTTCTAATTTTTTTTGTCAATTACTATGTTCTTAGTATATTGACACCGACTTTAGCAAAGGCTTTAACAAGTGTCAAAAAATTTAATACTTTCTAAGCTAAAATTGTCTGGCTTTTCGCCTAGCATGAAAGCAGGGTTCGAATCTTGTCTTTTAAAGCCGTGAGGTACATTATTTGTGCAATACTTTATTTTATCAACAATTACTTTATTTGGAACCAAAAAAAATTAAATTTTTTTTATTCCGGAAAATTGTTAACACCTAAGAAGACGTCCTGTTGTGAAGAGTCAGACTGCACAGTTTCCAACATATTGAACGGGCGATACCCTAAGTTTTCTCATAAAACGTATCTGTAAATAAGAATGCATCTCTCCAAACCAAATTTTAACTATTGCAATAATTTTTATACAAATATATATGTATGTTTAAATATATACATTATTTAGGTACAACTAACACTTTGGGGCGACGAAGCAGAGAATTTTGATGGAGGGTTACAACATGTGATTCTCGTGAAGTCAGCCCGGGTTACTGAGTTTAATGGTGGAAAAAGTTTAAGCATGGGAGCGGGCTCAATACTAAAAGTCAATCCAGACATTCCAGAGGGCCATAAACTGCGTGGATGGTTTGATAATGGTGGTGCTGATAACATATCTACTAGTGTTTCAACCAGGTCTGTTCATTAAAGAATAAACAAATATTTCATAAAAGTAATTGATATATCTTTACATCTTTACAGGACTGGTGGAGGCTCATTTAACACTGATTGGGTATCTTTCCATGAAGCTCGCATAAAAAACTTGGGTGCAGGTGAAAAACCCGACTATTTTCAATGCAAAGGTGTTGTACGTATTATTCGCAGTACCAATGCCACATATAAAGCATGCCCACAACCGGAATGCAATAAAAAAGTTATCGACGAAAACAACGGGCATTACCGTTGTGAAAAATGCAATGCTATATTCCCAGATTTCAAATACAGAGTATTGATAAATGTGAGTTTTTTTTTTATAACACAATCAAAAATCGCTTGTTAAAAGTGTTTTTTCTTCGCATCAAGATGGAAGTTGGAGACTGGACATCAAGTCGCTGGATTACATGTTTTAGCGATCTAGCCGAGCAGTTATTGAGTAAGTCTGCGAAGGAAATAGGAGAGGCTTTAGAAAATGACCCTCAAGAGGCGGAGCAGATATTTTCTTCTATAAACTTTCATGAATTCATATTTAAATTACGGGCAAAAGTTGAAGTGTACGGAGTAAGTCCAAGTATTTTTGTATTTTTGAAAAGAATTTGCTTAAAAACAACTTTTTACAGGATATGCATCGAAATAAATTAACAGCAGTGGCGGCAAACCCTGTTAATTATAAAGAGTACAACAAATACTTAGTCAATTCCTTGAAGGAATTAACTGGCATTGGAAAGATGTAAAAGAAAAAAAAATTGTTTGTACCTTTATTTTTTTTTATTTTGTCTATAATCTTGTTTTATTACAATATCCTGATGAATTTACGTGAGAAGATTGGATACATATGTTTGTTTTCTTATAACAGTGAAAACAATAAATTGCAGCATTTTTTATTCATATATCGAAATAAAATTTGACGTATACACGTCTAAAACAACTGTTTATAGGTTTACTAAAAATTAATTTTTTATTAAGGATCAGATATGTGCACATTTGTGTATGGGTAAATTGCAAGATCTACCTTAGAACAATACTGTTAATATACAAATGCATCTTTCAAAATTTTAAGTGAGTTTTCATTTTGGAAATCACACTCATCTCACATCTTAGCATTATGTCAGACGAAACACTTACAACCTTCAAATGAAGTCTTTATAATAACTTTATACTATATCATATTCATCAGGGATGTTTATCAAACGCAAGGCGGACCAGATTGGTCTTATAAAATTAAGCTATCTAGAGGGCTGTAGATTCTTTCTACTTGATACTATTTCCTTAAATGCAACACATACTTCTTCACGCGATCAACAAGTTTTGATTCGGTTATATTATTATTATTATTTATTAGTTAGCACATAATAAAATACTTATATACTAACATTATTAAAGAGCACAGGCTGCCAAGGCTTTCGGCTCATCAGTGAAAATCTTATATTATTAAATTGAGGTTGTTAATTACTTTGTTGTTTCGGGGATTAGGTTTGTTAAGAATAGATATGATGTCATCCTTGAGGATTCGTTTTGCATCGTCAAAAGAGAAGAAACAATTTCATGGTCAACAATGGTCTATATTTAAAATAAGGTTGCATTTATAACAAGTTGGTGGTTGTTCTTTTTTTAAAAGGTGTTGATCAGTTGTTGCCGTGTGACCCAGCCTAAGCCTGACAAAATTGGTGATTGCAATTCTGCTCATTGGAGAGGTGGTCTATATTCGTGGTTAATTTTCTTGTAGTGATGGTGGTATAGGTGCCAGTCTTCTAAAAGTTTTGTGTGCAGTTTAGCAACGACAAATTGATGTAAATCTTTTTTGTTGTAGACATTGGTAAGATATGTGGGTGCTACACAAGCTATTTTTGCAACAGCATCCGCTGCTTCATTACTGCTTATCCCCACTTGTCCAGGTACCCACATAATTTTGCATTTTTTGGTGTTATTGATGAGTATGTTAAGGATGTGTATGATAATTGAGTAATTATTTTTTATATTTTTGATTGCCAGTAACGTAGAAATACTATCGGAACATATCCATTTGTCATTATCTTTAATAGCAATTTTTAGTGCGGATAGTAACGTGTGTGCTTCGGTAGTGAATACGGAGGAAATGTTAGGTAGGATACCCTGTTTAGAGTAGTACCGTCACTGCGTGTGACAGCAAAAGCTGTGTTCTTCAGATTTTGATCCTTCAGTGTAAAAAAAGTTCCATCCTTCTGATTTTAAACGGTTTTCTAAGAAGGCCGAGCGAATAAACGCTGCACTCGTGTTACTTTTTTTTATATTTTGTTAGTTGAAGAAAGATGGATTCTGCCTTAATTCTCCATGGAGGTTGTAATGAGATAGTTCGAGATGGTTGTTCGTTGGCATTTCTATGGTTCTTCCTAGTTTGAGGGGAATTTCGATAGCTGAAGGGATTCTTCTCTCTTTTTGACGATTATTTAAGAGGTGAACATCTATGTCGATGGGTGAGCCCGTATAAAAGTGCAGCTTTGGAAACAATTTAGCTGAGGCCATTCTATATCGGTGTTCAATGGAGGGAAGTCCAGCTTTGGCAAGAAAATTCCTGATGGGTGTCGCGGGAAATGCGTTTAGGGATATTCTGGTTGCTTGGTGATAAGGTTTGATTAAATTAATTGTTGTTCTCGGACAATTACCATATATACTAAGCGCGTAATCTATCTTACTTAACATTAACATCCTGGTTAGATAACACAGTGGATTTAAGTGGGAATTACTCTTTTTACCTGATAAATATTTAATAATGTTACACCTTGCAGCCAATGCTTTTTTAATCTCTACACAATGATTTTTCCAGTTATACTTAGAATAAAATAACAAACCAAGAATATTTAGACTAGAAACAGTTTCAATTTTTACATTTTTCACATAAATTTCGGGAGGGGAACATGATTTTTTGCGGCACACATGTAGTAGTTTACATTTAGATAAACAGAGGTTCGCCCCCGAGTTTGAGGACCACTGCAAGATAAGTTTATAAAGTTTAAATTATTATGTTTACACATGTTAAAAATATAGTCTGCGTATACACAATAATCTAAATGATTATATTTGTTGATGATATCACACAACATGTCAAATGCAATAGTAACAAGGATTACCGAAAGCGGAGATCCTTGGGGAATTCCATTAAAAAGTGGTATTGTTTTAGAGAATTTATTGTTAATTTTGATTTTCTATTTAATATATTTTGTATATTCGGGCAATAATGTAAACAACAGTACACCCAATTCTACTAGTGTAAAATCGGTCAGTGCAAATTCACATCATAGCTCTTTTGTAATTTTTTAATGGAATATTAAAAGATATAAAAACAACCATGATGAACTAAACCCGCTGATTAAAAATCACAGACCTTGCGTTATCGCTCTTCAAGACACGCACTACCCGCACAAACAACAACCGTTCTCGCCGAAGGGATACAGTGCTTGCTTTATCAATTTCCCTAGTAACACAACAAACAAGGTGTTGGAATATTATTTAGTAATAATGTAGCATAAACAACACTATTTAACATCCAACCCACTAGCCATTGCTATTGATATAGAGCTTCCGATCAAAGTCACTGTACTAACACTCTACACCCTACCTGATCAACCCTTCATCAAAAATGACCTTACCACCATCCTTAATTAGTGCAAATCACCATTAACTATGCTTGGTGACGTTAACTCATGGAGCGTATTACGGGGTTCACCCCTCATCTTTCAACTCATAATACTCTCACGCATACTCAACTACTTCCCCAAATCACCTGGTGCATTTTAGACGATTTGCATAACAGTGACCACTTTCCCATTATAACGTCCATCAATCTCATGCAGAACTGCGAACGACTTTCACTCCCCCTCAATTATTAAATTGAACACACTGATTGGATAAAATACAAAGCCCAATTCTTCCAACTGCTAGACACAAAAGAATCATCATCCGATGTCAATAAGGAAGCGGCCACTATATTGAAAAGTATGAGATATGCCGCAAACGTCTCCATCCCCCAATCGTCTAAAAAATAAAAACACTCAGTTCCATGGTGGAACGCAGAACTTGACTCCCTAAGACAGAACAAAGTAGCTCCTCCTCTACGTAGAATATTTGGCATAAAATACGCTGACAGACAACAACATCCGCTCAACCATAAAAGCCATCAACACCTCTATTGGAAGCATATTCACAACTGAGGAAATAAGCAATTTCTTTGCAAACACTTGGTCACAAGCATCCCACGATGATAATTTTCCACACGAATTCATTGTATTTAAAAACCAATCTCTAAACATTGTCCTTCCTATAGCTAGTGACAATTTGCGCTTAAAGTGAAATAACACTACTAGAGTTCAGTCAATGCCTTCACAGCGTAAAAGGCAAGACCCCAATACGTGACCGCATTTCATACCCCCTGCTGCAAAATCTCCCACATATCGGCATTGTCAGACTCCTCAAAGTCTACAACAATATCTTCAACACCAGCGTCATTCCACAAAGTTGGAAAACGGCTGCAATAATCCCTATTCCCAAACCCAATAAAAACAATAATTTTATTAAGGGATACCATCCGATATCCCTCATACCATGTACCGCAAAAATACTAGAAAAAATAATTGCAAATCGGCTTCTCTGGTACATTGTAGACAAAAAAACTTACCGGTATAAAACAAGTAGGTTTCAAACCAAAACGCAGCTGTATTGACGCGTTATTACATATAGATTTTGTCGTGACAAATGCTCTCTCCGCTCGAAATCATGTTTCGATACTAGCTTTAGATTTCGAAAAGGCTTTCGACCGGATAGGCATACATTTAGTATTAAACAAACTAAAACGGGGCTTTGGCGGTTTTGTTAAATCCTTTCTATTAAATAGAAAATTTTGTGTCAAAATTAACAATAAATTCTCTAAAACAAGACTACTATTTAATGTGATTCCCCAAGGATCTCCGCTTTCGGTAATCCTTTTTACTATCGCATTTGACATGTGGTGTCATATCATTAACAAATATAATCATTTAGATTGTTGTGTATACGCAGACTATATTTTTATCAAGTGTAAACATAATAATTTTTTTGTGGCCGCCGTGGCGTAGTGGGTAGAGTGCGACGCTCACACGCCGAAGGGTCTAGGTTCGATTCCCAGCTCAACACCAGTTTTTCGAATATTTCACGGCACCACCTCTTTAGAGCTGCTGACAACACTCAAAGAGTAATAAATAAGAAAGCTTCTCAAATTTCGCCGTTCGGAGTAGGCAAAAAACTGTAGGTCCCTTCTACTCTTGAGTGAGCAGTAGCGCGCACAACACGAGTAGTTGATGAGCAAGCTAGGCCCTGGTCCTCCTCTAGACTGTAGCGCCAACAATTATTTTAAACATAATAATTTAAACTTTATAAACTTATCTTGCAATGGTCCTCAAACTCGGGGGCGAACCTCTGTTTATCTAAATGTGAAGTACTACATGTGTGTGTTCATGTTCCCCTCCCGAAATTTATGTACAAAATGTAAAAATTGAAACTGTTTCTAGTCTAAATATTCTTGGTTTGTTATTTAATTCTAAGTATAACTTAAAAAAGTCATTGTGTAGAGATTAAAAAAGCATTGGCTGCAAGGTGTAACATTATTAAATATTTATCATGTAAAAAGAGTAATTTCCACTTAAATTCACTATGTTATCTAACCAGGATGTTAATGTTAAGTAAGTACGCTTGCAAAATAAAAACAAACTTTACAAACGTAAAAAGGATAATGTTTTACGGATATGCACGGAGAATGTGAGGTCCCTAAACAGACCATGTACAGCCGATGAACTTGCGGAGGCCCTGGACTGCTATAAAGCAGACATTACCGCAATTCAGGAAACGCGGTGGGATGGGCCGGGCAAGAGAAGAGTGAGAAACTGCGACATATACCACGGCGACTGCTACAGGGAGAGACGGATACGCTTATTTGGATGCGGTTTTGTTGTTCGAGGCAGACTTAGGCAAAAAGTCTTAAGCTTCCAATACATAAGCGAACGCCTCATAACAATCCGCATCAAGGCTAAATTCGGGAATATAAGCCTCATATGCGCCCACGCCCCGACAGAGGAAAAAGATGACAGTAGTAAGAAGACTTCTATCACCTCCTAGAAAGAACACACGATCGATGCCCCAGCTACGACACCAAGATCGTTCTAGGAAATTTCAACCCTCAGCTGGGAAGAGAAGAAGTCTTTGCTAAAGTCATCGGAAGACACAGCTTGCACGCCAACACCTCCGGAAACGGACTCAGGCTAGTTGACTTCGCCTCGGGGCGAAATCTCGCTGTGGCCAGCACGCGGTTCTCACACCTCAACATTCATAAAGGTACCTGGCGATCACCTGATCGATCGACGTCAGACACTCCTCCAGTATTCTCGATGTCCGAACCTTCCGAGGTGCAAACATCTACTCGGATCATCACCTTGTTGTAGCCACGGTAAGAACCCGGCTATCGAGAGAGCAACGGAGTCGGGACAGGCCAAAACGGTTTGATGTCGGAAAGCTACAATCGCAGCCGATCGCTAGAGCATTTGCCGATCGATTCTCCCTGAAACTGTCTCAAAGTTCAACGCTGCCTGAACAAACAATAGAAGACAAGTGGAATCGTTTTCAAGAAGCCATCAAAGAGGCCGCCACTGATGTGCTGGGTTTCTCGTCACCACCTAAGAGGAACAAGAAGCCTACAAGGCAACGCTGCATCGAACGACGAGAGTTGTTTGTGAGCTCTACAAACAGAGACAAAGGGAAGAGTACCGGCTTCTCAGAAGTCGAGGAAATGGAGAGGTGTTATGGCAGGAATGACGTCCGAAATTTTTACCTCAAGATAAAGCAGTTATTCGGCGGTTACAAATCTGGAACAGAAGCCTGCCGGTACCAAAATGGACGACTGGTGGTAGAGTCGCAGTCGGTGCTGAGAATCTGGAAGGATCATTTCTGCAGACCCCTTAATCCCGCTGTTAGGCAGAATGTTCCACTCAACGATGATAGACAAGAATTCCGTCCCCCCGACTTAGACGAGGTGAAGATAGCAATATCCAAGCTGAAGTCGAACAAAGCTGCTGGAGCGGATGGACTATCCGCAGAGCTGTTCAAGGCGGCTGGGGATGAGCTGGTTGGGTGCATGCACCAGCTCATCTGTGAGATATGGTCTGAGGAAAGCATGCCCGACGAGTGGAATCTCAGCATCGTTTGTCCGGTCCACAAGAAAGGAGACCCCTTCGACTGCGCCAACTACCGAGGGATCAGTCTCCTTAACATCACATATAAGATTTTCTCTGCCGTATTGTGAGCGCCTGAAACCGTTCGTCAACAACCTGATAGGTCCTTATCAGTGTGGTTTCAGGCCAGGGAAGTCCACAATCGACCAGATCTTCGCACTGCGGCAGATCCTGGAGAAGTCCCAAGAAGTACAAATCGACACCCACCATCTATTCGTCGATTTCAAGACCGCGTATGACAGAGTGCATAGAGACGAGCTGTACAGTGCCATGTCTAGTTTTGGCATCCCTACCAAACTCGTCAGATTGTGTAGGATGACGATGACGAACTCTCGCTGCTCCGTCAAGGTTGGTAACGAACTCACCGAGACCTTCCATGTTAAAAAAAGATTTAGACAAGGCGACGCGCTGTCATGCGACTTCTTTAACATCATTCTGGAGGAGATCGTGCGGAACTCACACGTCAACATCAGAGGCATGATTTTCCACAAGTCCGTTTAACTGCTAGCTTATGCGGATAACATTCACGTGATCGGCCGAACTCAGCGAGCCGTCGATGAGGCGTTTGCTAGCATCGAAGCGGAAGCGGCTAAAGTGGGACTGGTGGTAAACGAGGGCAAAACGAAGTATATGCTGTCATCGAAGAAGAACGCAGAACATCGACGTCTCGGATAGAGCGTCACTATGGGCAGCAGACACTTCTAGGTAGTCAAAGACTTCGACTATCTCGGCACCGCAGTGAAAAGGGACAACAACATCAGTACCGAAATCAAGCGCAGAATCACTCTTGCCAATCGCTGTTTCTTTGGGCTTAAGATGCAATTGAGTAATAAAGCCCTCTCCCGAAAGACCAAAGTGACTTTGTACAACACCTTGATCATCCCAGTCCTGCTTTACTGCGCAGAAACCTGGACGCTACTAAAAGCGGATGAGGAAGCCCTTGGGCGATTTTTGGTCCTGTTTGCGTTGATGGCATCTGGAGGAGAAGATTCAACCACGAACTGTATGGGCTGTACGGCGGCATGAACCTAGTCAGCCCGAAGTCTTCGAATCCGAACCACAGGGACAACACAACAGAGCACGTCCTAGACTGAGATGGCGCACACAAGTGGAAAAGGACCTCAACCAACATGGAGTGCGCAATTGGGGGCAGTTGGCAAGAGATCGTGCTAGCTGGAGAGGCATGTTGGTTGAGGCCCAGGTCCACACCGGACTGTACCGCCATCCGAAGAAGAAGATAGATTACGCGCTAAGTATATATGGTAATAGTCCGAGAACAACACTTGATTTAATCAAACCTCCTTTTCACCAAGCAACCATCAGATCTCTAAACGCATTCCCTACGACACCCATCAAGAACATAGACATTTAAGGCAGAATCCATTCTTCTTCAACTTACAAAATATAAAAAAGGTAACATAAGTGTTTCGGTTATATTCTGTTTGCTTGCTTTGTATTTAAAACTACTTTTTATATAAATGTTTATTAAAAAAAATCCTTTTATTGAAGTAATGGTTTAATCTGCTAGTAGACTGTTCAGAAACTTTTCCTTATCCAAATCATTAGAACAAGAAGCCACTCCTTGAGTGAAAAGATCCCAAAGATTTCCATTTGGATTGTGCATAAGACATATGACAGCATAGCGTACAAAAACTTGAAAAAAAAGGATGTGCTCCCTTTTATTCGTTGGTTTAGCTGCTGCAAGTATTTTTGCCAGGTTTATCCAATCTCTTTGCAATATACACAGCCTCGCCTCTTCCATTAGCTTAAAAGATACATTTTTATAGCTTTGTCGAATATTTGGGCTTATGTGATGCACTGACACTGAGCACCTTCTCTCCTCCGACTGATCTTTACCCCTCACAAAATCTTGGTTAATAATGTTCAATACTTCCTTAAATTTTTCTTCAGGAATTTTGAAGTCTTTTGGTTTACGGTTCTTTTTCTTTGGTATAGAACTCAGTTTTCCTTGTTGCTTTTCCATATTTGTTTGAAATAAATAACGTAAATAGTATTATATTATAGAACAATATGCTCCACCTTATTTTTAAGTATTATTCCACGTATAATTGCAACTTTCTATAAGAGGATAACAGAAAATACGTACCAGAGATAAGCAAGGAGATATTCAACTCTCTAAGCAAGGAGATCAGAGATAAGCAAGGAAATCAGAGATAAGCAAGGAGATATTCAACTCCCTCGTCTTCCGCCCTTTGAGGTGAACTGACAGCGTTTTTTATAAACCCCTGTCTGTGAATACGTGTGAGCTGTGTTGATCAGCTGATTGCAAACAGCTGAGCAGTTATTGAGGTGACATATCTTGACAGGGAGTAAAATCATAAGGGTGCGTAAGTACTAAGGGTGGGAGAATATAAATCAGGTAATGGATATATATTCTTAAAACGCGAAACGACAATAAAGTATGTTGCCTAATAAACCAGAAATATCAAATAACGGCTTAAACTATTTTAATAAGCATGTATGATATATGGTGACAACATGGATTTAACGCCAGTCATACATTTTTTATAATATAAAGTACAATTGTTGGTTATTAATCTTTCTTCTTTTATTAGGTATTCGACTATATGAGATGAAGACGTAAATAAAAATTGATTATAAAGCTTAAAATACTTTTTGAAAAGCATTTCCACACCACCCATGGGGTATGTTTAAGGTGCGTTAACCGATTTTTATTGCACCCGAACTTAAATAAATTAGATACGTTTTTGTATATTTGGCGATCTAACAAGAATTGCATATAACTTAAAAAATTAAGAGAAGAATAAAAAAATGTTAACGACATAAATATATGGAAGACAAACTTTCGATTTAAATATTTTTACAAATGTCTTATACGGAGCATCTAATTTTTGAAATTAGGGTCGCTCAAATCCCTGTTCTAAAATTTAGTGACAAAATAAATTCGAATTCTAATAAAATAACTTAAGATGAAGTCTTGTGGCAAATTTTTACAGCAGGTTTATTTCTTTTCAGTAATCAGTAAAGTAAGAAGGTGTTGCGCGACTCCTCTTACATAATAACATTTGTCGAATGAGCCCAAAAACTTTTGCTCAAGTTCTCGGATGTATTCCACAAAAACACTTGGCGCCGCAATAAGATTGCACCTATCGAGTTGCTTAAAAGTTGTAAAACTTAAGCCAGGTGAAGCATCTGCTGTCCCTAAAGTGGGTAAAGGCATACTACACGTATGGCTTTCGTGGCACTTTCTGAAGAGCCACCCATAGACATAAATGAAACTATTCTCTTTCAAGAATTCATTTGCATTTATATCTGTTTTAAGACACAACGCGGAAGTGCACTTTGGCCTGTCGCATATTTTGCCTTACACTCAAGATGTTTCCATTACTAGGGGTTAATTGCTGATGGACTGCAACCTTTCTGCTTCAACATTATCACAATTTCCGGCTCTAACAATTTTCAAATATTGAAAATTGTTAGAGCCCCAAAGTTTTTGGAAATTTGATTTGAACTGTTGAGCAGTCACGCATGTATTTTTACCTCCAGCACTTCTGGCTTCACCGAAAAACTGCTCTAAACAATCTTGATTCAAATTCCTTTTGAGAATGAATTCAAACTTACAGGCTGAAAGACATTGCCACAAGGAATAGAGCAATGAAATGTTCAGTAACCAACCTTTAATAAAATTACCTTTAATTAAATGTATTTAAAAAAAAAAACTGAAAATGTGTCCGTTGAAACAGATATATTTTTAATTTAGATGATTTAATTTTGTGTAACACTTATAATACATATTTAAATCTAAAATACTATACATAAATTAACTACATAAAAGTAAATAAATTAAACTTACATGTTCTCATCTCATGTTCCATAGGTATGGAGGTATCCTTGGCACTTTAAAACACAAGGTTTCATAATTAATATATTAATAACTTATAAATTCAAAAAAATTAAATATATTAATCACTCTTTTGACAAATTCGAAAAACTTTTTATAACAATTCACTACAATTACTACTGTTTAAATAGAACAAGCAGGCACTTTGTAATAATTTAGTCCTTACCAAATATGCAAATATATTAAGCACTTCTAATCGCTTATAAGGAATTAAAAGGACAATTACTAGTAATTATCAGTGAGTAATTAACTCTGACTATAATTGCTTTTTTATAACCGTACCCAGTCACTTTTACTGCACATTTTGTTCTTGTACGCAGAATAGCATAGCGGATAAGCAAATTTGTGGCAAAATTTTGCAAAATTAACGAGTACGCGAACACTCTTGCTATTTAACCACGAACAAATTGGGTAATTAAGGAGTTCATAAGCTATGCTCGATGTGTTCATAATATTTTTCATTCATACCATTGATTAATACACAGATTTTTGTATAAAATTTCAATATACATTTTGTATTGTGTACAAAACATCAATCTGTAACATCTGTTTCTTAAAGAGAATCAAAACCTGGTGATTGCGGGTATTAGAACGAAATCACTTTCTGTGATAAATGCGTGAATATCATTTTCAATTCATAATAACACTACGAATTATTTATCTTTTTCAAGTAATTAAGGTATTTCATAACATTCTTGCAAAATTATAAAAGTATGGGAGTAAGCATTCATTGCGAATATATTTTTAAGTCTCATTTTGCATTTCTGAACATCTTTGGCCAAATCGCCAAATCTGCCCCCATGTTTGAAAAATTAGACCAATACAGAGCTGAATCCACGGATTTGCCGCCATTATTGTGGTGGATCCAACAATTTGCCGCCATTATCCATAGATTTGGTCTAAGATACAGGGATTTTGTAGAAGTATTGGCCAGTCTCAAGGAATTTCTCACACAACTACAAAATCCCTGGATTGGTCAGGCATAAGGTTAGTGGCAAGAACTGGTCTAAGATGAGTATCTCATTGATTCCCTTATCTCTGAAGGAGATATTCAACTTCCCTCCTTCCACCCTTTGAGTTGAACTGATAACGTTCTTATATAAATCTCAGGCTTTGAACACGTGGGAGCTGTCTTGATCAGCTGACTGCAATCAGCTGAGCAGCCACAGAGGTGAAATATCTTGACAGCGAGTAAAATCATAAGGGTGCGAGATTATAAATCAGGTAATGGATATTTATTCCCAAACCGCGAAACTACAATAAGGTATGTTACCTAATAAACCTGAAATATCACCAATATAGTAATTAAAAAGGTAACATACAAAAAACTACTTAAACTCTTTTAATAAGCATGTTAAAGACAGGAGTGATATACGAGGTGATAACAAGGATTTGCCAGTCGTCGATTTGTAATAATATAAAGTACAATTGTTGGTAATTAATCCTTTTTCTTTTATTAGGTTTTTGACTATATGGAATGAAGACGTGAACACAAATTGTATATCAGGCTTAAATTTTTTTTGAAAAGAATTTCCACACCACTCATATGGTATGCTTATGGTGCGTTAACCGATTTTTTGTTAACCGGGTGTTCGGTTTCCCCAGGAGGCCCATTGCACCCGAACTAAAAGGAAAACTAAAATAAATTAGATACTTCTTCTTGGTGTTGGGCTATAGTCCGGGGTGGACCTGGGCCTCAACCAACATGCCTCTCCATCCAGTACGATCTTTCGCCAGCTGTCTCCAGTTGCGCACTCCAAGTTGGTTGAGTGATAGTCTAGGTCGTCCTCTGTTGCGTTGTCCCAATGGCACGGATTCAAAGACTTTTTGGAGCGGAGCAGTGGTGTCCATACGCTCTACATGGCCTAGCCATCTTAAGCGTTGTATCCGTAGACGCTTAACCAGGCGCATGTCGCTCGTTCGTCATTAAATCTTCTCCTCCAGATGCCATCAACGCAAACAGGACCAGAAATCGTACGCAAAACTTTTTTCTCGAAGAGTCTAAGGGCTTCTTCATCCGCCTTTGCTAACTAAATAGCAAATAGCATAAAATAAATTAGATACGTCTTTGTAATTTTTGCGATTCTAAAATCTAATAAGTATTGTATTTAAGTTAAAAAATGAACAGAAAAGTATAAAATATTAACGACATGAATAAATTGAAGACACTTTTGATTTAAATATCTCTGATACGTACACTCAATAAAGTCATATAAACCACAGACCACTTAAAGTCATGCGTCTTCGACTGGAGAAAAACCCGTTACATTATAGAAAACATGCATACCATATTCCCAAGCCATATTTCCCTCAAAATACAAATGTGGTGTATTTCGATCAGGGATATATGAGGATAGAGATGCACGGCTTCGCAGCTGAGCAATCAGCTTACTATTTAGGAGTTCTGAATGTTATTTAACAGACTCGAACTCTGTCTCATTTTACTTACCCATGTTTAAATTTCCCCTCCTAAGGTAGTAATATGACTTCTATTTCCAGCATTTGTGCCCCCAATAGTGTCAAAAATTCGTAAATTACACACGGATTTCCTTTATTCAGCAGCCATTTTAAGACATATATCGAAAATATATATTATCCCCAAAGATCTTTACGGATGAGGAACTTACTTTTTGATAAAAGGCATAGAACGAATTATGGTCGCAATGAACCTATTACCAGGTGTATAAATACATTTAATGATCTTTGCAATGAATTTGATTTTAGCTTGTCACGATTAGAATTTTAAAACATGTTTTTTGCATCGTATTTGAATTAATATTATTTATTGAAGTAATCTGTAAGACGATAAGAGTCGGTAGATGATCCTTAGTCGCTCAGCAAACATCTGCTGTGTAAAGCGATACTGAAAGTTAACACTTGAGAACGTACTGTTTTGTGTTACTCTGTGATGGATAAGGAAAAAAAACTATGTTTTTGGCTGGCTCTTATTCGGTTTCTTTGGGACGTGCGAGGTTCATAGAGCAACAAAATATACATATGTGCACTCCAACTTTTTATTGTATATTATAATTGTGAATTCAATATACATATATAATATTATTATTATTTGAGGACACATACCAAATAAGGGTAGTTTATTATCTCTGATCTATATATAACGATATGGTTATATATTTATCTCTTAAGTTTAGAATTTTACAATTAAGATCAGCAGACATGTTTGAAATCACATAATGTTAATATAATGGAAACTTTTTGCGAAAGCAGTTCGTAAAATTCTGTTCGAATTGTAAGTGAAATTTATGTTTTTCCTATTTAAGGTATATATCTCAACATATTTTTGTGGCCCCCGTGGCGTAGTGGTTAGAGCGCGACGCTCATACGCCGAAGGTCTGCATTCGATTTCAGGCTCATCACCTCAAACTTTTTCACGGCACCAGCTCTTTTGAGCTGCTGACAACACTCAAAGTGTAATAACTGTCTAAAAAGCCTCTCTTCGTCGTTCGGAGTCGGCAACAACAGTAGCGCGCACAACATGAGTACTTGATGAGGAAGCTAGGCCCTGGTCCCCCTGTGGTCTGTCGCGGCATACAATTATAAATTAATAAAATCTCAACATTTTGTGTAACATAGAAACTTTATTAAAAGGATACCTTTAAGCGCACCAATAAGTTCTTGCACGTTTCAGTAATTACAAATATGTCAAAGGGCTGAACAAACAGTGAAACTGTCATACACACAGATCACCTGAAGGTGGTTTGTGATTACTGGCAGGGATGAATAAGCAAGTACTATTTAGTAAATTATTGCGTTCAAAATAAGTTTATTTTATATGTTTGTTTCTGTATTAATAATAAAGTTTTAATAATACTGCTTTTCAGTTGCAGCTATTGCCTTCCAAATGTGGTTTATGAACGTGCCTACGGTCGGCCATTACTTTGTGGTGTCAAAATGAATCCAAGTTCGGAAAACTGTGGGAGGAAGCTGTGGGTCCCTTTCTCTTATTAGTCTCTGGCTTTGATCAGCTGATAACTACCAAAATTCAAATTCGCCAATAATAGTTTCAAATTTGTGGCGAATTGCACAGAACGACAGCCAAAGAGAATCAAATTTAGAGACAAAAAAACACAGGGTTTTCTACCAATAATCAATATTTACTTTGTATTTTGTACAAAACATCAATGTGTAACAACCATTTTGTTAAACAGAATCATTTTCACACATTAAAGCAGTGAGTGCGAATCATACCACGAAATTACTTTCTGTGATAAATGCATGAACATTATTTTATTATTTATCTTTTTAGAGTAATTTAGGTATTTCATAATATTCTTGAAAAAAAAAAATAGTTTTACAAACACGGGTGTTAGCATTCATTGTGAAATATTTTTGAAGTCTCACTCTCACTCGCCACGTTTTGAAAAATTTATAGATTTTCGACCATTACAGAGGTGAATCCCCGAATTTGCCGCCATTTGGTGGTGGATCCATGGATTTTCTCGAAAATTAAAAAATCTTGTAATAGTATGGGCGAATATCAAGGGATTTCTCACACAATTACAAAACCCCTGGATTGGACAGGCATCGGGCCAAGGGCAAAAGCTTGTCTAAGATGAGTATCTCCTTCAATCCTTTATCTCTGATAGCCACGTGCAGAAATTATGTTTTTATCGCATCGTTATCCTGTTCTGCTTTTAAGATTCGGCATAGTTTCTGCACTGCTCTAGTGCATTGACCAGTAGCTGTTCTTAGAGTTGTATTCCGGATCAAACCATCGCTGCCCGGGCGAACCTCAATGACTCGGCCTAATCGCCAATGTGTTGGGGGAAAGTTTTCATGGCGAACCAACACAATGCCTCCCATCGTAACGTCCTTTTTACGGTGCTGCCATTTGTTGCGAGTCTGCAGAGTGGAGACGTACTCCTCACTAGATCTCTGCCAGAAATGTTGATGAAATTTTCGTAACCACTGCCGTTGTTTAAGACGATTTACAGGAACATCATGGACAGTAGGCTCAGGAACTGCAACAAATGGACCTCCGATAAGAAAGTCGCTAGGACTTAGGGCAAATTTTTCTTCTGGTTTGTCATGTAAAGGTATGAGAGGCCGGGAATTAAGGCATGCTTCTATACGCACCGCCAAGACTTGAAGCTGGTGATACTACAAATTCTTGTTAAGACGAACTAACTTTTGCGGGCTTTACTGCAGCCTCCCACAGACTTCCTTGATGCGGGGCTCGAGGAGTGATAAAATGCCATTTGGTTCAGTGAATGCGATACCATTGTTACTGCACAAGTCTCAGCAGTCTTCTCGTCTTCTAACGAACCTTTTAAATGCGTCCAAAAATGCTTGCGATGACAAGTCCTCAACAACTTCCATGTGTACTGCTTTTGAGGCCATACGGATAAAAACGGCTAGGTAAGTCTTGGCTGTAGAGTGCCGACGCGTAAAGAGAAAGGGCCACAATAATCCACTTCAGAAGCGACGAAAGGTCGTGCAGCGTTAAAGCGATAGGTAGAGAGCAAAGCCATTTGTTTATTAATAGAGGCACTGCGATGACGCCGGCAGATGACACAATTATGCACAAAGGTTTTTATTGACTGTAAAGTGTCTGCAGCATTAACTGCGTACCACCATGCAGAGTCTGTTCATGAGCTTGTTTAATTATTAACCACACCAATACACTCTTCCTTGGTAATAGTATTGGGAAGCGATAGACGTAGGGAACAAGCGTATTGTTACGCGTGCAGTGCGGAAAAATAAAATAAAGACTATTTGATTTTTAAAAGCGGTTTCGATTTCTTTTATTAAAACAATTTTGAAAGAGCACAATTTTATTAATTTTAAACATCTTAATAATGGTGTATGCAATAGCAATTGTTAACAGTATGGCAAAAGTTAGAAATCCACTTCCTTGAACTTTTAATGGTATTGGCTTCAGTATATTTTGAATTAAACTTCCTTCATTTTTTAATTGAACACTTAAATCTTTTGTATCCTTTAGACTTCCTTTTATTTTTGTTAAAGGGGTGCTCAAATCATCCAATTTGGTAATGAGACAATCATCTAAACCAATGTTATATTTACCGTTCTTAACATAAGAAAATGTCTCATTATGAGTATTTAAATGTGTTTCCAAAGTAGAAAATCTGCAATCCGAATCTAAGTATAAGATTCCAGTTCCTTGTATGGAATTAATCTTTTCTTCATGTTTACATTTACAGATAAATTTCGTTTGTTACCACCAAGAGCATGAAATATTTTAATATCATTTTGTATACGGTTAAATTTACAATCTTTAACTGATCTACTCATGTTAACATTCAAGTGCTTTGTAAGACTAATTTTTTACAAATATAATATTGCATAACCTTCTTACATTTTTTTAAATCCATGAACGTTCCGAATTCTTCTCTGTTTTCATTAATTAAGAACTGTTTGACATTTACATCTACTCGTATAGTGAAAACATTATTCTAATTTATGACCGGTAACGCTATTATTTCATTAAGTTCTATATTTTTATCTCCTACTTGAGGTATTTCTACAATAATATTAAGCCGTTTATCTGATAAATATGATTTTACTTCAGATTCCTCTTTTAAGTAATTATAGTTAACAATACTTGGTTCAAAAAGTAATGAGTTTTTACTTGGACTTTGTTCGAGCATTTCAATGAGTTTAGATGGCTTAAGAATTACTGGATGAACAAAACTTGATTTTAAAAGAAAAATTGCTTGTTGTATTATATCTGTTTCAATATTCAAGGCCAAAGTCTTATCGAGAATCTGTCTATTAATCTTTTCAAAATCTTTATTTATCAAAACATCTTCATTCATTTCATCAATACTTTCAAATTGTTAAATTCAAATTGTTAAATTTATTTACCAGTTCATTTATTTTATCTTGATGTGAATAATAACTACTGTGCAGTGCTTTATTTTGTTCATTCAATGATTTCATTATGACTATTGGACATTTCAAATGTTTTGTACATTTTCGTTGTTATTTTGCATTGTTCTTTTAACTTTTTCATAATATCCACTGTCTTCGTTATCCTTAGTTCCAAAAAGTCCTTTTAGTCCACTTCCTACAATATTTATGAAACCTTTTTCATTCTGTTTGACTTTATACCTAACAATCCATAAATATCGTCCAATCTCCTATCTATTCGTGATATATGCTAAAATACTTCGGACTGTAATTCAGTGCATTCTAATTTATATTTACAAACTGAACCAAGTCCTTGTGATTGCTTAATTATCCTGTCTACGCTAATTTCAATTTCGCTGACATCTAACTTGTTGATTATTATAATTTGCCCTTTAACCTTGCCTATATTCGCTTCTCTCTTGAAGTAGATTCCGTTAGAATTTATGTTTTCAATTTTAATGCTAGATATCAAGTTCGATATCCATTATTGTTTCTTCGTACAATTACATAATCTTGAAAAACCTTTAATATTTTAAATGGCCCTACATGGCTCTATATGTATCTATCACTATGTTTATCGGACCTTTCATTTTCTACAAGTATGTAATCATTTATTTTATATTCTTTTATTTTCGAACCTGGTTTTGTATCATATCTCGTTTTCACTCGTTGTTTCATGTTAAATAAATTTCGTTTGACTTCCGATTCCAATTTCATTAGTTTTAGCTGTAGTTCCTGTACATAAATTGTAACCGTTTTCATTTTTAAACTACTTATTTCGCGGGGTGAATTTTCATATAATCTCAACATTATCATAGCTTTCATCTTATGAAATTTCATTATGTCCTTTAATTAATTTTAAATTTTCACATTCTTCTGTGTTGTATGTTCCTGAAACTTTAACTTTAAAGAGCCATGTTAACGGACGATGATCAGTTTTGATTTTAAATTCAGTGCCGTAGATGTATGGACGGAACTGTTGTATAGCCCAAACGATGGCTAAGCATTCCTTCTCGGTTGTGTTGTAGTTTAATTCTGCATTATTTTGAGTTGTATTTATAAAGTTTACTGTTAGATCTTTTCCTTTACATTCTTGAGATAAAACTGCTCCTATGACTTCTTCCATCAGTTGTAATAGTAATTTCTTTATTAAAATCTCGATAACGTAAAATTATAAATTCTTTCAACTTGTTCTTCGATCTTTGGTCTTTGTTCCTGTTTCCATTCGAAAACTGTGTTTTTCTTTAACAATGCATATAACGACTTAGCAATCGTACTGAAGTTTTGAGTAAATTTCACATGAAACTTTTAATTTGATTTGTTGGTTCTTGCAATTTATCGATTACTTCTACCTTTTTAAAGTTTGGTAATAACCCTTTATTTGTTAGATGACGTAAGTATTCAACTTCTTCTCTTCTGATTTCATTGACTCATTTTCAAGTTAGCCTTTCTTAATCTGTGTAATACTAATAACAGTCTCTCGTTGTGTTGTTCTATGGTTTCTCCGAAAATATCTTCAACATAAGCAAAACATATTTGCCAACGAGTACTTCAAGAACTTTATTAACCATTATTTGGAAACATGCAGGTGCGTTCTTTAAACCGAATGGCATGCGGTTGCAGGTGCATTTTTTAAACCAAAATGCTCGCGCGGTGTTGAGAATGCTGTCTTCCCGATACACTCTTTACTTATTGGTATTTGGCGAAATCCTTTCTCCATTTCTTTAAACCACTTGAATCTATTTTTTTTGGTACAATCCAGATTGGACTTGACCAAGGATATAACCACCTCTGTAGTTACTTGTTTAGCCGAAAATTCCGATTTGCAGCTTTATATTCATTCCTATTTTCATTTCTTTTGGCATTACTTTATTAACATTATCTTTTTCATAACTATTAACATTTTGTCTTTCTGTACATCGATGATTCGTATCATGAAATGTATTCATCTAAACTATTTGTACTTGCTGTATTCTGTATGTTTGATTAATTCTTAAAACAATTTTTCGATATGTGACCGTTGCGTCCGCAATTATAACATTTTACATCTTTAACGTAATTTATTTTAATAATTTTTTCCGTATATTCTTTAAAATTATTATTCATTGTTTTGAAATTATGAAATTATTCACAAATGTTAATATTTCTCTTTTTAAACCGGAAACGAAAGTGTTTAGCATATCACACTGTACCGCTATTTTTTGGTCATAATATATTGGGTCATCAGGATTCTCAGTATATAAGACCTGAATACGTCGTCGTGCAAGTGTCTCGCATCTTTGTGTAAATTGTATTACCGATTCATTAAATTCTTTCTTTAATCTCGTCATTTCTAAGTGAAGTTGAAGACTCGAAAAAGTTTCTTTGTAAATCGTTTTGAACTCATGCTTTAATTGTAGCCATATGTGAATGTTTTGATTCATCAGAATTATTTTTGCGTTTCCTGAAATCCTACTATTTTTTTTTTACTTTTACGGTTTCTGCTCAACAGAAGCTAAGTTCATAGCAGTGTTAGAGTTTTGTATAAAATGATGTGCTTTTTGAGCACTTCTGTCATTCTGCGCATTCCATTGATGCTGGTACATTCGCATGTATTGGAATGAGAATACTAGTATTAAAAATGTCCTCTACTGATATTAGCTTGATTGTTCTAGGATTATGTATTTTCTAAGGAACATTACTTACTTGCCCTTTACTTCTTTTGGGTAAACCTCCTGTTTTGAATGTTCCTTTTCTATGCGTGCTAAGAACATTCTCCTAGTTAGCACTTCTCCTTTTAAAAATATAAAAAATTCTTCCTCTATTTCCTGCTCATGATTATCATGAATATTTCTTAAAGATAGTTCGTATACTTTACCGGTCACTTTACCTATACATTTAAATATAAGAGACATTGCCTCTTTTTCAATTTTATATTCACTCACCTTTAACAAAAATTATTTTTTTCCCAATTAGATAAAATGTTTAATTTATCTCGATTTGATTTCTTTCTTTACTTCTCTATATTAATACTTTAATGCTTATAGGGTATATAGAATTCCTTAATAAAAAAATATTTCGAATCTCTTACAGTAATATCTCCATCTCTCGTCTGATTCTTTCGGGATGCTCTAGGATGTCGTTACTGATACAGCTTTTGATTTCAACAGGATAATAGTCATCGATTCTGATCAAAATTTATTTCTTTAATCACTTTACTCACTCTCAAATCAATTGCAGTCACGTTTGAGGTACTTTTGATCGGGATAGATTTGTGATACTTGCATCATATCAATTGCCGTCACGTTTTAATTATCAATACTCTTTACCGTCGCTGTTTGTAATAACTTTTAAATCAATTGCCCTAGATCTCGATCGGGATAGATTCACTTTTACATCGATTGCCGTCACTAGAGACATTCTTGATCGGGATAGATTCACTTTTACACGCACTATTCTAACTTTTTCTGAGTTTTTTTTTATTAATTCGAGCAATTTGAATTAATTCAATAAATTCACTTTTGTCCGAGCTGTCAACAATGATATTCCAACTTACTTGTTTGAGCCAATGGTGCGTGTGTAAATAATAGGTGCATAAGCACGGGACGCGTGCACTGTTTCACCAGCCACCATTCCTATCCAACGTGGTACACGGGAGCCATTCAATTCATCGAGTTTATTTCTATAATTAAACCAGGTAGAACACTTATCACTTGGGAGCGGAGTATCCCACATGACACCCTTTGACAAAAGAGTTTTAATAAACAGTTTCCCAGTCACAACTACTGGATCCAACAATCCAGTTGGGTCGTGGTTTTGAAATGAGGCTCAATGGCGACATAGAACAGAAACTCATCAACAACCGGCTCCCACCGCAAACCAAGAACGGATGCTGTTGGTAAATTGATGACAAATTTTGAGGTAACCTTATTTCCTTCGACCACATGATTTAAAACTGCAGCGTTGTTGCACTTCCATGTTTTTAATTTGAAGTGACCGGAAGAGAGAATCTTGTCCACATTGTTTTCCAATGATATGGCTTCAGACTGAATTGCAGCTCATCAAGAAGCCATCCACATAAAACGCGGTTAATATAGTGTCTCGCGCAGCTAATGTTACCATCGCCAACAGTTACCCATCGTACACTGTATGATCTTCTCTCCAAATAATTTTCTAGTAATTTTGGTGTTGTGGCGCGACTGATACCTGGTGTAACATTTTTTCTATGTCGGCCATTAGAGCAATGCGAAAGCGTCGAAAGCGAAGAAGGATATCAATCAAAGAATCGTGGATAGTACGCATGTACAAGTTTTTACTGAGGCGTTGAACACAACGCGGAATTCATCAGTTTCAGTGTGATGTGTATGTAGTAGGAATTCTTCTTATCAACTGGATGATCCAACCTCTGCGTTTAACCAAGCGCAGCATATTCGCCTGCAGTTCTGAATTGAATGATAGGCGTCGCTATAGACTGTGAAATTGCCGCAAGGCTAAGTCATAAGACTCTCCAAGTGGTAGAGCACCCGACCGAAATAGTATATGCACGATGTAACGGCCATCTAAGCTTTGAGAATGTGTGGCTAAAAATATGCGCTCACTCTCGTGCTCTGTGTCTGGTTTACTCGACACCTCTTCCAGTTTTCAAAACTGCTGTACCATAGCTTCTAACGAAATGTCATTGTCACTCACCTGAGTATGAAAACTTTGTGGTTGGTGATGTTGAACAAAATGATCGTAGTAGCATGTGAGATTCCGCTCTGCTCCAGGTTGGCACCGCGTATACGAGCATTGATACGGTTAATGGCGTTTAACGCAGCAAACTGTAAATTCAGTTCTGTCATGAGTATTTCTCCAAACAACAATAAGTAAACAGTCCTCAGTGAGTCCTCACAGGAGCCATCAATATGTTTGAGGTTTGAATCTTTATTATGTGTAAGAATAATATTATAATTAAGTATGTATATATTTCAGGGGCTTACAGTAATTTATAAGTGAATTATTTGTACAAATTAAATTTGAATTCAAATTTACTGAGCACATACGTCATACTACCAAAACCAAAAGGAAGATAGAAAAAGAAAAAGTGCGAAAAGAACAAAGAATAACAGCTTTAACGTCAGGTGTTCCTACTTGCTGTTTCAATTCGCAGTTGATGAATAAGGTGGTCCTGTGTCAGAATCAGCAAATGTAAAATTTCGTTGGATATAGAAATATTTTTGGACCACTTTAAGTATTATTTGTTATTATAAAACAATACGATAGTTTGTCCATAAAGGACCAATGGAATCCAGCCTGAATATAGACGTCCCATACGAATATATTTCCGTTTTTGAAACCATTTCCGCTGAATTAGTTTCTGCCTCAGCGAAAAGACACCTAGTATTTGTTGTTATTATTATCACTAAAAAAAACTAAGAAATTTAAATTGCCTATTACGGAATCCAGAGGAGGGAAATGCAATCCAACTGTGGTCCTTTCATTTTGATTGACAGACATCAAGCTTGTGTAAATAAATAAAATAAATCACTGTTATTTTCAAAAGACAAGTCAGTTAGCTACAGATTCAGCAATGTGCAAAGCAATGTGCAGACCTGCAAAGTAATCTGACAGGACTTTTACAAAACACTATATTAAATTTGTACACAAATGTAGGCCGCATTTAAATGGAAGATCTGTTTTATAGGAATATTGCAATTTTATTCATTTGAAAAAATAAAAATTGATGTTTATCTAGCAACACGATTTTTACAGGGAATTCAAATAAAACTCGCTATTGTGTCAATTGAAAGTATCATACCTTGCTTATAAGCAACTGATAACATGTCCGATGTTTCGAAATCAATCGAATCGTATTTTATTAGGCCTGCAATATTAAACAACCCTTAAATTATTAAATGAATTTTAAAAAGTACATGCACAAGTTAATGTCACTTCAGTCGTTCACAGACTTCCAAACGATACGGACGTGTTTCGGCTTCACGAAAATAACAGTGCGTTACTTGTGTGAAAAAGAAAAACATCTGAACACAAGCGGGGCAGTAGCCGAGTGTTAGACAACAGTGGTGGTGAATCGGAGGTTCGATTCCCGAAAGAATGAAAACGATTTTCTTTTTTTAATTAGTAAAAATAATAAACATTAAGTGTGAGTGGGCAAGACAACCATGGAAAGTGATGAACGGCCTGAGCTCAGCAAATCGGGTGATTTCCGAACACCGGTGGCTGATGCATCAGGCCACCAAACGAGCGATGGTAGTGTTCGCGTGGCAAGTCCAACTAGCCGTTCGATTACAGAAGCGGTAAAGAGAAGAGGGAGAGGGCAACCGCAGCCGAGCCTAGTCAAGCGAAGAACAAAAATAACAGCGACGACTGATGAAGAAGCAACGACTGCGAGGAAGCCAAAAACAAAGCCCAGCAAACCTGCAGTAGCAACAACAAAAGCGACTACCACAGCCGCAGTCATGGCATTAGATGCCCTCCAATGTGAATTGGAGGGCAACGAGTGCCGATACTCGTACAAGGGGAGTGACAATTCCTTCCAAGTACTAGCCACCTCAGATGCCGATGACGAGGCTGAGGAAATAAAAGAGAAGGAGAAAAAACTGGAGAAGCTCGATGAGGAGAGGGCGAAACTCGACGCCCACATAAAACTTCTCTACGAGCAATCTTCGAAGAAAAAAGCTGCAGAAAGAGAAACAAAAATAAGACAGCAGCAGCGAGAACTTCTGGAGCTGCAACAAAAACAGATTCAGCAGAAGCAAAGGCAAAAACAGCCACCAGCTGAAGAGGAGCGTCCCTCAACTTCGAAGGCAGCGCAAAGGTTGCAACAAATGCAACAGACACGGACTACGACGACGAAAACAGGCCGACAGCAACAACCGAACCAACAGCAGCAGCAAAAACAACACAAGCAGCAGATACAACAAAAGACGAGGCAACAACAACAGCAGAAGCAGCCGCAAGAGGGACAGCAAAAGCAGAGGGTAAGATGTCCACCCATCAATGTCTTCGGTGTGGAGACGGAACAACTGCAAAAACTATGTGAGTTATATATATATATATACTATTAAAATGTATACTATTTATATATACTATTTAAAATATAAGTCTCCCGGATGTAATACCGTCCATTGCTTAACAATAGACGGGCTAGAACCCTAAAAGAGAAGTGAGCGGCATCGAACGCTGATTTCTATACTTATACCCCCAAAGGAGAAAGGCCACAGACTTTGCTCCTCAAAGGTATAAATCCATCTGCTGACCCGAAGGTTATCCTCGACAAGCTGCACCAAGTTGAGAGCGACGAGGTCCAGTTTGTAGGGGTTAAGCTCTTCACCACTGCGGCAGCGAAAATGAAGAAGAAGGCACTTCCTTCCTTCTTAGTGCAGGTATCCCACAATACCAAAATTGACAGCCTTCGAAAAATTCGTTTCGTAGGCGGTCTGAGTGTGAAGTGGGAAAAATTAAACAAGTCTGACCACGTACTCCAATGTGCGAGATGCAGAAGGCTGGGGCACGTCGCAGAGAACTGCAATATGGAGTTCCGCTGCGCACGATGCACCTTCAGCCACAACAAAGGGGAATGCCCTCTAGGGGCAGAAGAAGTCGAGGATAAGGCGCTCCTCAAATGTGTACTCTGCGGAGGAAAAGGACATCCTGCAACTTATTTAGGGTGTCCACGAATTAAAGAGCTCCGTCAGAGAGTAAAGGAGGTAAGGAACAAAAAAAAAGTAGAAGCCAGGCCAGTAGCCCGCGCTGTAGCTACTACTGTTACGCCTGGTATCTCCTATGCCCAAATGGTGTCAGGCAGACAACCGGCACAACAGACAGTGACGAAGGTTGCCCCTGCTCCTATGGCCAGGCAATCTGAAGCTGAGCCCTCCATAAGGGATGTAATGTCTTCCATCCAGTCGATGCAAGCGCAGATGATTGCCTTGCAGAAACAGATGGTCGAATTACAGACCAGTTTCCTTACGCAGACAAGCGCGCTCAGATATAATGGGCTCACGCGAGGTAAGAACTCTTAAGATCCTAGCAGTGAATGTAAATTCGCTGATAAGGATCAAGCGAAAACTATCGCTCTCTAATTTGTGGCAAACCCACAAACATGATGTGCTGATGATTAGCGAAACTAAGCTAAGCCAGACGCACAATCTTAGGTACAAAAATTACCATATAATTAGAAGAGACCGACCCCAATCCACTAGAGGTGGCGGGGTCGCCCTCTTGATAAAAAGTAACATTTATCATAAGGTCCTATATAGCAATGATGTGATGATTGCACGCATCTCTCTCCAAGGTGGAAAGAAGTTGTTCGTGATCGCTGCCTACGCATCAGAACCTCGAAACCCTAACTTTCTTTCTGAGCTCGAGGCTCTCTTCTCTAGTCTCCGATTAAATTCGGAAGAAAATTACTATATTGTAGCCGGAGATTTGAACGCTAAACATGGTGATTGGGGTAACACTGTTCCGAATGAGAGAGGAAGCGCTCTCTTAGAGTGGATGGAGCAGAACAATATCGAGTTCAGACTAGATCTGCTTGCAACTGATAGACCATCCTTTCCTAGAAGCGGGTCCTATCTGGATGTGATGATAATACCAAGACGACTTATGTTACTAAACGTGGATCGACACACGAGGAACTGTTTAACTACGGTCGAGTACGACAGTGATCACTGTGGTCTTGCCGCGGTAATACAGCTCCCGAATAAGCTGGAGGAACTGGAGGAATATGCCCAAACGCATCCTTATAATTACAATAAGGTGCGTTGGCCACGTTTCTCTAAAACCTTAGTCAGAGAAATAAGTTCGAGTGTGATCAATCCTCCTACGAACAGAAAACTAACAAAAGAAGAGGTTGATGGGTACCTCAGACAAAAGACGAAGCCATTTAACGAACAATGGACAAAACAATCCCGAAGGTAGCACGAACCGATTATGGCGACATTTATCGGAATGCTACTATCGATGCACTTCACGTGCAAAAAAGTAGGCTGCTGTCAAGACTTAAACTCTTGTACAGACGTTTTACGGACCCACAGAGTGCAGAAATTCGCTCTCTGAAGTCTCAGATAAAAGTACTCCAACAGTTAATCAAACATAATTACAGACTAGCTGTAAGCTTGCATTGAGGCAATAAGATTCGGGCTGTACAATCCAACAACCCGAGCATGTTCCCGCAAATAAATAAAATCTTCCGGAGGAAAGACCATAATGATATCCAACGTGTTCGACTTAACAGAACAATGGATAACGCGAATCTACTGACAACAGTTGGGATCGATCCAGATAGGGCAGTGCTTGACAACGACTATTTCGTAGTCGAGGATCCCCAGGAGAAGGTGAGAGCAATTGGTGCTGTATTCCAGAGAATGTATACGGTCAACGAGACTCGTAATTCAAATCACAACCTGGAAAACCGGGCCTTGCTAAACCATGTCTGCCTGCGAAATGAAATAAGTCAATGGCGATCCGAGAACCCTGGTTTCACCAGGTTAAGTGACGATCTTCTGGCAAACAATGTCGGCGCCGATGATGGAAACAACTCCATCCTTATTTCTAAAGACGAACTCCAAGGTATCCTCAACTCACTGAAGAAGAAGAAGTCAGTGGGAATAGATGGGATACCAACTATTGTTCTGCGCCATCTACCCTCTGAGGCGGTGGACGTATACACAACTCTGTTCAACAATGCGCTAAGTAATGCATATTACCCGGCGCATTGGAAAACAGCTGTGGTACAGCCAATTCCAAAACGGGGCAAAGATACCTCCATCCCGACGAATCTCGGGTACGAGTAGGAAATTCGTTTTGAAAAATGGGAACCAAATTTCAACAACTGTTTTCCACATAAAAAATAGGTTGCAACAAGGGGCGGTGGGTTCGCCGATCTTGTTCACTATATTCACTAACGATCTTATAAGTTCTATGCCTAACATAATAGCGTTTGTCGATGATTTAATCGCGTACAGGTCAAGTCCGAAGTTAGAAGAAATAAACGGTTTGTTGCAGAGTGGCTTCGATGCGATTCAACGATTTTGCGACGACTGGAAGTTGAAAATCAATTACCAGAAGTGTGAGACTATCCTTTTCAGAACCCCGTTGTCCAGAGCCTCAAAGGTCACGAAAATGAACTGGCACAAGTTCGGCATAGTTGATCCACTGGGACGGCCATTGGCCGTGAAAAGTGTAGTAAGATATCTAGGCATCTGGTTGGACCAGTATCTATATGGTGATATCCATGTAGATACAGCTCTGACCAGGGCTAAGAATGCTTTCGCTATGGCAGGAGGGCTGTTCTACAGCAGTCAACTCGACACCAGGGTGAAGGCAATCTGCTACATGGCCCTTATCCGGCCAATCATGGTATATGGTTGTCCTGTGTGGTTCAACGTGAGTCCTTCCCAAATGGAAAATATGTGTCTTCGATTATATCGAACGCCAGAATCCCAGTACAAGAAATTATATCCCAACGAGGTTCTGTACAACGAGGCAAACCATATAAGGATAAATAATTTTATTATTAAGTTGATTCGGAGTCACACTGCACGAGGTATGACTTCAACTAACAGCTTGATTTTTGGGGCTTACTACCCTAATGACATGTACCATGAACGGGTGCGTCTTAACGGCTTCATTCCACCTGAAGCTTTCCTCTACTTGGACACTATAGGCCTGATACATCTTCGCACGCCGAACAGTAGAAAGGCAACTCCAATACGAGCCGGACGTCGCTCGCAGCCATGAGGATCTCCTACGGTTTAGTAGAGCGATTTCTACCCGAGACAGAGCAGTTTCTGATAAGGAACGGCATTTCTACTGGTGGTTACACCATAATCAGCTTTCGATGCCGCTAATTTCTTAAAGCAAAAGACATGACAGCTGATTCACAAGGGCCAGCTCACATACGTAGATTAAGGTAGTTTTACAATATTACAAGATATTACAAACAAAACAAAAACAAAACAAAAAAAAATTTAATATAAAAAACATTAAAAAAAAACAAAAACCAAAAAAAGGTGCACCAGGGGTATCAGATATATATGTAAGGCATCTAAATGACACATACCTCCGGGTGCACACGTCCGTATAACGTTACGGGCACAGTTAAGAATAATGTAAATAGTTAAATACATATAAGTTTAGACGTAAGTTAGAGTTAGATAGTTTTATCATAGGTTTTAGCATTAAGTAAATTTAATAACCTTAATGTCCAAGTTTTTAAAGTTTTCTTGGGACAAATTAAAGTTGGAATGAAGACAATTAAAAGAAACACAAATTGAAAACTGAAATAGGTCGAAAGGCAGAAGTAAACAAATAATCCTTGTTAGCTTAGAGTACTTATGAAAAGTCAGTAAGTTAGAATTAAGATCAAAAATTAGAAAAGTAAGCTAGTTTAAGTACTTTTGTCTAGCATTTAAGAAAACTATGATGAAATAATAAAAAAAAATAAAAAAAATGCATTTAAAAAAAAAATGTCACTTCCCGTTTCGAAAATATCCTTCGCCTTCTTATTTTCTAAAAAAAAACGATTGTGTTCATAAGGACCTTTATTTGATATCTAAAAATTAATACTAAAAAATAAAACTTCCCAAGAAACCGGCGATGGATTGATAATAAAGTTTTGCAGACCGTCTGATTTTATAATAGGATTAACCTACAACATGCAGTTTGTACTTTTTTTACATCAAGAAATATTCGTATGTAGAATCTTTGTTTTTTCTAAGTCATTTTTTATTATTTGAGCCACCCTGTGAATTTGTTGAATTATTTCGCAAAATGTTGATTCTTTGGTATAATTTAAAATATACATAAATACGTTTTACAAATAATTTTCCTTATTTAGGAAGAAAACTTATTAGTTTCGAGAGTAAAGATATCTCGTGTATTTGGCTTAAAACTATTTGTTAAATTTTCTAATCTAGTGCTTTCTTGTGAGTTCGTGGACTTACCAAACTAGATAGGAGTGCTATACTGTTTGTTTTAGAACAATAAACATATGCCTTCTACATTGTAGCCGGTTCAATAAACAAAATTAATTGGCGTAAAGTCGATACACATGCCGGGAAGAGAGATTTTCAAATAAAATGAGGAAGAGTATCGAGAACAAGGTGAGGACCTGATGAACACCAGCATTTCTATGTTGAACATTTAACTTGAACTCATCCAACACAACTTATACTCGTACAGTTTAAAACGTTATTCATAATTCATTGCATCAGGAATATATCGACGCCTGAAGCATACATCCTCAACAAAAGAGCTTTACGCCAGACTTTTGCAAATGCCTTTGAAATATCAGATGATGTTGTTTTCGAATCACTATCACTGATATATCAGAAGATTGGCCAGATCATCAGTGGATCTGCTCAGAAGCCGTACTACCGGTCGTCTCGAAGCTTCAAACATAATATATAATAATCATACATAATACATAATAATATTCCTAATCTGGCGGTTGGTCAACGTTTCAATGACCTTTTTAAGAACAAAAGTAAGTGCCTCAACTCGGTAGGAGGTTGGGGGTAAAAATTCGCCCTTATAAGGTACGGGAACAATAAAACTTTTTAAGCAATAGCCTTGCCGGAGCAAAGATATCTGAAGGTGAAGATTGTCCACAGTCAATTTTTTTCTCTTGTATTGGATAAATTTGAAGCGTTAGTGTGTTTGTCAGATGAAGCTATCAAGTACGCTGTTGCGTCTTTATATGACTTCAAGGCGCCAGGTACCGATGGCATATACGCAACACTGCTGCAAAAGGGCACAGACCCATTACTACCGGCTCTGAAAAGAAAAGAAAAATAACGTACGAGGGGTGTTCAATATATTAAAAAATATGCGAATTCAATTTAAATTGGTTTTATTTTTCATTATCTCAATATCTCCCCTAATAGCAATGCATTTGTTACATCTAGTGATAAGCTTTTTTAAGCCCTTAAAAAAGCCTTTAAACAAAATCCCCATTTATTGCCGACTTGAGTTCTTCATCATCCGAATATCTTTTTCCACGAAGACATTTTGTCAAATTCGGAGACAGGAAATAATCACCAGATGCAAGGTCTGGACTATAGGGCGGGTGTTGGTTTTCTTCGAAACAACAACCTAGTGTAGCAGCCTTGGAAACTCGCGCCGTGTGAACAGGAGCGTTGTCATGAAGAAGCAACACACCCGCTGAGAGTTTAACCCATCTTTTCTTTTCAGCTAGGAAAGGTTCAAAAGAGGCATTCGTAGGGCCCGAAGGACCCACATTGGGACTACCTGCATCCTTGGTTAGGATCTCCGTTCACGGTTTGGTATCCCAACAGCACAACCAATGACTCTCGAGGATGCATGATGACCAAGTGCATGCTCCCGAACGTAAGCAAGAAATCCGCGTCTTTTCTGCTATCTTTAGACAGAAATGAGTGCAGACGACTTGTCGGTGTACTAACGGAACACTTCACCTTCTCTAAGCACCTAAGTCGGCTTGGGCTTAGTGATGGCACTCTTTGCGACGCATGTTGTGAAGGAGAAGACAATTCAGAGCACTTTCTCTGTCAATATCCATACTTTGATCGTATCAGGTAGCGGCTGTTTGGCCCTGGCGTGGTGGGAACTGAAAACCTAAGTTCTTTATCACAGAAGCGCCCTCTGGTTTTTTTGGAAAACCAAGAAAACATATTAATTGAAGGTTACTGCCTGGTAGTACAATGGGCCAGCCTTTGAGTCTAATCGCTCCAGTGCAGTATATCAAAAACTTCAACAAAAAACAAAAGAAAGCATTATATTCTCACATTCCAAAATATATTTACCTCTTTCTATTCCTGTTTTCATTTAAACATCGATACAACAGTTTCTTAAAGCTCTAATTCATATTGAAGTACTCAATTCGCATTCCAGATAATGATAATAAATTCTCGCAATTTAGCAAATTTGCAAGGTGGTGTGCAGAACATATGTTAAGATTGCAAAATTAAATCTTTTTAACTATACTTTAATGATTTATGGTTTCTATTTAAGTTTGGAGTGTTTTGACCCCAGTTTTAAATAGTTTGTTCCAAAAATATACATTTATATTTAGTTTTGACCCTACTGATTCATACTTTGTTTATTGAATCGGAAAGTAGGCTACACATAATTTATTTCATTTAAAAGCATCTGTTGAATGATATTAGTTATTTCTGAGCGATTTGTGTATTCATGATCAAAAAATAGCCAAATGCTGTTTTGTGTGTTATTTCATACCAATTAATATTAAGTCTGTTCCAATTGCTCTAAATTGCTACGAATGTCCACGAAATTCGCTGAAAAACTGTCAAATGATATTCCGTGTGCTGATCTTTTCGTAGAAGAGAGAGCTAATGAGAGAGTAAAATATTTTTCCTTCCTACGAATTTCTGCAGAAGAAAAATCTATGGGCAGTAGATGACTGTCAAAGTGAAAATAAAAAACCTCTGACATTTCATATAACCTGTTAACGAGAGATCTTGTTGATTTCTGCTGTTTACATATAATTTTTTTGACGGTTCGGTAATTCTGCGAATTTCTACGAAAAGTCATTTCACAAGTTTTGGCAGAGTTACTCTCTCCTAGTCAGATTTTTACCCAAACTACTCAACTACGAATTTGTGTACACACATGAATTAGAACAGACCTATTATTTAACTTTGTGAATTAATGACTCACTTCAGTGGACCATTTTTAATTTGATAACTTGATTCTTCTTAAACGAATGTTATACAATATTATACAGTACAATACTCAAAGGATAGTTTTCATTCATACTTCTTGTTTGTAATCGAAAGAGTATACTAATGCATCCTTCTGTAGTAGATACTGTGAACAAGAGATGGTTTTTATCCAAAATTTCTGCTCATTTTGCCGCACTTATTCTTTATAAAATAGGAAGTGTAATAGATTGTTATATATTTTCTCAATTCACTCTGTACGACGTAAGTAAACCTGGCGGCACTGAAGGGAGTAAGTCAGCTAGCAGCGCGCCTTCAGCCTGTCAGTTTCGCTCAATTCAACCAATATATTCATTCTGTTTTGTACACTCAACGAGAGAAGATATACTAATAAAGTGCAACAAACATTATTTAAGAGTATTACATTTCAGAAGAGGGATCCAAAACAAAAGAAAAGGAATTAGATCCGTGCAAGAGTTGAAGGAGGCGCTGGCTCAAGCGGGAATAAGCTTTCCTGAGTCGGCAACAGTAAAGCAGTTGCGGACACTGTTGCGAGAGGCTATCCACGTGGAGAGCGACGAAGTCGGACGTTTGTCTCGTTGGGGACGCCGCTGCTCTCCCCATTGTTACTGACGCTGCCACCGCCGTTGCTAGCACAACTGCTGCCACTACCCGCCGTCACCACCGCCGTTATCACTGACGCTTACTTTGCTGTCGCGTCTACAACAACCGCCGCCGCCACCGGCGGTCAGGACCTGCTAACGTTGCGACGCGAAATTGAGGAGTTCGAAGTCCAATGTCGACCTGCGCCATCCTCCGACCCGTCACGGGAGAAGATATGCAGGAGATAGGGAAGTGGTTTGCGGAGGCGGAGGAAGTGTTCGAGCTTTTCAGATGTAGTGGAGGGCACGGCCAAGCTCTTCGTTTGCACCAACCACCTACCAGGAGTTGAAGGAAGGACTCATGGCTGAGTTCGGGCGATCGTACAGCCTGAACGAAGTGTTCAAGAAGCTGAAGGCGCGGTCACTCAGGCCATCTGAGTCCGTAAGGCACTATGTCTTGGAGATGCAGGAGATTGCCTCATACGCCAATATCCCTGAGGCTGATCTCGTCGAATGTATTTTGGAAGGGCTGAATGACCGCAGCAGCAATTCGGTCCCACTGATGTCAGCAACCACTATGAGGCAGCTCTGGCCGTTGCTGGAAAAATATGAAAGAGGACGAAACGGCAGCATTCCGCGAAACCCCGCCGAATACCACACTGCAGTTCACACTACCACTCTTCAGGAAACCGCAGCCCGCCCGAAGAGTCGTCGAGGTTGCAGTCCGATGCTACAATTGTTCGCAATTCGGACACTACCAGAGTGCGTGCAGAAGCCATAGAATCGAGGTCAATTAATAGTCAAGATGGCCGAACTGTAATAGACTCTTATATATTTTTACAATTCACTCTGCATGACGTAAGTAAACCTGGTAGCACTGAAGGGAGTAAGTCGGCAAGCAGCGCGCCCTCAGCCTGTCAGTTTTGCTCACGTCAACCAATATATTCATTCTGTTCTGTACACTCAACGAGAGCAGACATACTAATAAAGTGCAACAAACATTATTAAAGAGTATGACAGAAAGAAAATAAAAAATAGAATTTGGCGAAATAGTAATAGAAAATGTTTTGAACACAATATTTCACAATTTTAAGACGTAAAAAAATATTAAGAATTTTTTACATTTGGTATGATATGAAACAGACAGAAACAACGATTCTAAAGTTATGCTTTTAAGAGACTTAAAATAATGATAAAATGAAAAAATCTCTTCTATTTTGTGAAAAATCAATATCGAATACTCTTACAGCATGAGTACTATACTGAGAGATAATGTGTCACTATCCTCGAGGAATGAGTAATATGCTATGCCTCCCTCGAGCGAATTTTTCAAGTTGTTTCCTATATAAATGTCGAAATCGAAACGAACTTGAAGTTTTGATTTGACTGATACTATAGTTATTTATCAACGAACCAATGCACCTACGGAGTTTAGGAGAATTTCTTGTGGCGCTACAGTCTTACTCCTTTTACTCTATTATTATATCAACCAATTCTTTTTGTCAATACTTGCCCTTTATGAATTAAATTATATTTCTACTAGGTAGGTAAAAAATTGTTAGAGGAGTACGAGATCGTCGACAAATTTTTTGGCGAGTTACTGTACGTTTAATCATCTTATATAGGCTCATTTTTGTGGCATCATAATTAGTTCATCCCAAATTGTAAACATAATTTTCGCTGTAGTTTTTCAGCGGCCATAGTTTCAGCGGGTAAACCAATAATTTCGGCGATTTCAGCAAATCGCCATTCTAGGGATGTTGTGTCACTTTTATTGTTTTCCCTACAAATGAGTTTTTAAAACACGACGATATACGATTCTTCTCGTTTATGTACAGTTTATTTATTTTATATTTTACAATTTGTATCATTTAATTTATGTACTGTTTTCACGGTACGTTTTGATTTAAGTTATGTCGTTGGCATTGTAAGACTGTTATGACATAAACTTCGTTTAGGTAACGTGGCAAAAAGTCTTTTATAACAATGCACAATAAAAAATTTGAAGCATTGAATTTGAGTTTTAAAATTTCTTGTTATCTGGAATATTCTACCAATAACCTATTTATCAGAAAAATAAACTTATTTTTTCTTTAAGCGAAATTAAGGCAAAAGCTGTCATTTTTTATTTCTCTTTTTGTAAGTCCGATGAATGAGGTAATAATGTTCGTGACTGTCGACAATGAGTGGACAAAATGAGTTTTTTATGTCGAATTAAGACGAGAAACGTTAACAAGTTAAACACAAGTTTAACAACAGCTCGTTACTATAACACCACTTCTATCGAGGTACAAATAAAAAAGACTTCGTTCGATGGCTATTACATATTTGTATTTCTTTGACTAGTTTAAATATAAAAATATACAATAAAAATTATGCCGATTTTTATATCGATTCAATATCTTTTGGCTTGTCAGTTCCGAATGGGAATGACGTTCATTTCTATTTATTGCAATGGTGTTTACTCAACGACAAATACTTCAAAAATAACATATAGAAATACAGGGACAGATATAGGCGGTAGATATTTAAATAGTTTTTTTTTTATAAAATATCTAAGACTGAAACAAATAGAAATTACAAACTATTTTGTTATTACACAAGGAAAATACTGAGATTCACATTAAGGAGGATTATAATAGTAGTTAGATAAATTTATATAATATTATGTATAAGTTCTTAAAATTTGTCAATATCAAAACCTAAATTAAAAATAAACTACAATAAGCACAAAGTTTCCACAACCTTTGGTAAGTTTTGGGACTTGTTGCCGAGGAGCGAAGGACAGAACAAAATTGACTCTTGAGTGACCTTTAAGCCAGGTATACGTAAAACGAGAAGCTACTTTTTTGGGATTTAATTTTTGGCACGAATAACATAAAAATAACTTAAACTTTTAATTTTGCAATTGGCTTCTCAAAACATTACTTCTTAACGAAAACGGTTTGCTTCGAGAAAATGAATTTTAGCAACTATTTTTTTTTAACTTAAGTATATCTTAATGTAAAAGTTATTACTAATTTAAATGTTTTTCAAATCCATATTGTATTAAATATTATTAACCAGCTCATAAAGTGCCAGGGCTGAAAGTATTTTTAGAATTCTTTGGTGTTATGTATCCGTCGCTGATACCATTTTCTTGGCATTGTTGTGAACATGAGGATATATGCTCATCAGAGTCTGGAGTAGCAACACTGAGTGATTTCGGTGGAATCGGTGGAGGTAAAGGAAGATCCAATTCAAATGAATTAACGGAGTGTTCATTATTTATGTTCATACCCACATCAGTTTCTTGGTGGTTGGTTAACTCTATTGAATTTAAGTTGTTTAATTGGTTAAGATCATTGGAACTAGTAGAAATACCAGAATCTCGAAAATCATTTGGAGGGTAACATATATTAAGGTGTCCATCTGCGTTTAGATGCTGATTAAAGTCAGCCTCAGGTTCATCAAAACTAATATCAACCACAGAGTATTTCTGCCCCTGTCGTCGACCAGAAGAATTGGTATTATATGGCTGATCAGAAAATTCATTAAATGGAAATGGTGGATTTGAGGCTCTCTTATCGGGTGTTATGCCTCGAGGGGGAAGGGGAGGAGCATTAGGTGAGGAGACACCCCGATCCCTTGGTAACGTTTTTGGGGGCACTTCTGGGCTGTCAATGTTACCAACAAAACCAGTCGATTTTGGCCTGTTTGGAATTGGCGGAGCTTGAGCCTTTGAATCTGGCCGAGATATATCGGAAGTACATAAGTTCTCTTTACTTAGGCTTTGATAAGAGTTAACAATTTGTCCAAGAGACAAATTTTCTACTGGTCTTAGTGTTTCGCCAGGTCTTGTGTAGATTTCATCATGTTCATAAATACCATAAGAATTTCCACCTAAACTTAGTGTCCGCTTTTGAGTTTCTGTAGGTAACGGAGGAAGTGGGGTATTAACTATACTTTCTGAGTGTTGTCGTTTTAAACGGCCCATGCCAGATAAACTCTGCCTCAGTTGCGAGAACCTTTCTAATAAACGATTGTGCAGTGGCTGAACACCAGCTGGAGCAAGTTGACCGTGTAACTCTAAAGCCGTTTCCAAAACCTGGATCTGCTCAAGAATAAGACACTTTAGTTTTTGAACATTCGCTTGTTGACCATGACCTTGTGCCGATTTTAAGAAATTGTCCGTAAAAAAGGCCTCTTGATATTTACTTATACCACCCATCACATTAGCATCGATGATGCCCTGTAGTCTCATTGAGAATGGGTTAATATTACGTTTTGGATCTGTTCTGTATTGCACAATTAGGTCCCATAGTTCTTTCCCAACGTTATTCATTGTTTCGCATGCGAACTCTACTGGAGTTATTTCTTGAACAGATTTTGAAACGACTTCAAACCATCTAAGAATTCCAGGCAATGGACAACCTATATCAAGTGTAGTTCTCTCGATCCATAAACTCTTGAATTCATTGTCCTTATCAATAGGTCCTTTATAAATTGGCCGATCATATATAAAACGTGTTACATCATTTACCTTTAAGGAATAAATAAATAATTTGTTGATGAAGGTAATAAAAACATGCTATTTAACTTACTTCATAAAAACGAGCTATTTTTTCTGGCACTGGAACCATAGCTGTTTTTAAAGCTTGTGCATCACCCACTGGTCTCACGTTACTGATTTGAATATATTGCTCGGGTGCGGATAGAATCGGCTCATCAGGTGGGTTGTTATTTGTTAAAATTTGTGCTTGTGGAAATTCAGTTTGCAGTCTTTGAGTAAATGCTCCGATTCGTTCATATTCAAGTCCACGATAAACAAATTGTTTATTCTAATCGTAGACAGAGTATAAATGATTTAATTAATTTACGATTTAATTAGTTAAACGCTACAATAAAACTTACCCGTACGAAAAGCGGAAATCCCATCCCATAGAAACCAACACGAAAATATTCTGGCTCTGGTCGGAGCTGAGTTAGAATATTTTGAAAGAATTTCGCTTCTAAAGTAAGGATTTCACTAAGTTTGTTATAATCGAATCGCCGAGTTTCATATAAATGAGCCAATTCCTTACAAAGGGGAATTCCTTTTTCCCAACATTTACCCTTGTCGAAATACTTTAAAATCTAAAAATATAAAATGGTTTTTGTTTAAGTTAAAAAAAGGTATTTTCGTAGATTTCTGACCTCATGATATAGTTTTTCTTTTCGTTGCCACTCTGGCTGCCCAGTATTATCGTTAGGTGCGAATGATAATGATTCCCTATCCCAGGTTAACATACTGGCATAGAGCTTAAGAGTAAAACCAGCTTCTGTATAGTTTTCTGCTTGTAAATGGAGGTCGTGGAGTTTATAAATATACCTAAAATATATTTGCTTCTCTATATTAGTAGAAAAAGAAGTGAGATAAATACTCTTACCTGAGATACATTTCTTTACGATTAATTTCGTTGTTATAAAAGTTCAATAGATTAACAGTACATGACATACGTTTATCGCGATTCTCTTCACCTTGCATAACGCTGCGGTAATCCAAAAGCCTCTCTAGTAACCTGGTAACCGACGTTATGAATGCTATTCCAGATTCTTTCCAATTTGGATTTTCGGTTTTTACTTTTTCCAATAATCTGTAGAATACAAAATAAAGATAGCGTTTACTTAATGGGATAGAATTATTATTAGCAGAGTTTATGAACGTTATTTCTATTTTTAATTGAGTTAGATAGTCAAATTTTATTTAAAACAAAAAATAAATTGTTCGTATAGTTTTGAACATTTGTTTTGATTTTAGTTCATTATAGCAAAAGAAAGCCTTATCAGAAAAATAAACGTGTGTTTTATAGAGGACTTATTAGAAAATAACCAGGAAAAAGTTGCAAGGTGCAATAAAAAAATGGGAAGACAGCAAATATATATTCCATTTTAACTAAAATTATATTAAATTAAAAAAACCAATGGAACCATGACTTATACGCAAAGAAAGAATATACAAAATAATTAGTTTAAAAAAGGAATAAGTTAGACTTACACTAAGCTCAGATGTTCCCTTTAATGTATGAAACATTGTAAAGCGTGAGTATGAGTAAAATTTACAAGTGTTCATGTTATGATTGCATGAAATTTATATACAGTTATTTATGTATTCAAAAGTAAAACACAAACTACAAGATACTTACATGGTACTAAAAAGTTCTCTATACTCGTCATCACCTTTGTTTTCACTTATTAGTAAATCGAGTTTATCGATTAGTTCACTTTCGACAAGTCTAAACGAGCCACGTGCACTCTATATTTAAAATAATATTTATAAATGTATTAGTTTTATTGAAACAATAGTAACGTCTTACTTGTTCGCACTGCATCATATCATAAAACACCGAAAGAGTGGCTTTACGCAATGCAGGTTCTGGGACCAATGTGACTTCTAAAAATGGACCAACCATTGATGGAATGAAGTGTAACTTCTGCTCTCCTAGTTGTGACCACATGCTTAATATTTGAAAGCCCATTAGGACACGCATGTCACCATGTGAATGTAGAATTTTTCGTCTTTTAGGTTCACGATACTGTTCAAGTTGGAGTGAAGGTTGTGTAAGAAATGCGACAGCTAAGCTAAAATATGACCACCACAGTTGTGAATCAAATGAATTTGGACCAAGAAAGCGGTATACTAAAGGCTTAGCAAATTCTTCAAGGGCTTTACGAAGTACATCATTAGCTGCCAATTTCATAACCAGCCAGTCAGAAGGAAATACAACCCAATCCTGTGTCAGCAATTCCTCAAAGACTAGGAGACTTTTATTTAGAAATTCCTTGAGATCCCTGGGGTCCTTATTTGCACTTAATTCATCCCAATAGCGCTTATAGTGAGTTTCATCTAGAAGCTGCAACAGCCCTAAAAGACAAGCTACCAATTGTGGGAGAACAGAATTTGATCCGTCCATTATAATTATTATGGTTTTCATTAAAATGCCTAAAATATTTTTGCATAATGAGTCCAAATCATGCTGCAAGGTATTTGTAACTTTTTCCTTTTGTTCGCGTTGTAAATCGTAAAGATGAGTGAGGATTTCTGAAATGATTTCTGCACAAAGTTTAAGTTCGTCCCTCCTTCCAAGGTGCATACGCAAATGTTTACAAGCAACTGATAGGACCACAGTTCTGGAATCTAAAAAAGGAAATGGTAATAGTTAAAGTTATTAAAGTGTGAAGACAAATCTTTGTTACCGTCTTCGTGAAACAATTCTCCTGATACCAAATCTTTTACCGCATGCAATTTCGCTTGAATAAGTCTTATAGGTGCATCCCTGGGTATAGCATCTAGCATATTTCGCGCCAGCATACCCAGTTCTGGTGCTGGTAATGTATCTTTCAATTGCTCCAAAACAACGCCGGTTGAGTGAAGAAGAGCTTCTTGAGTTGGAATGATTACATCGTATGATGGAACTGCCAACATACCATTTAAAGCCGTAAACAGCGAATGTAAGTCCCTTCGAAATGAATCTTCATATTGTCCACCGGTGGCACGAGCAAATAATTTTCTTGACTGTATGAGAAGCTTAAAAATGTATTCTAGCGATCCAAAACATTTTTGAAATGGATCGGGATGTTCGGCTTTCGTCATAAAAACTGCCATGTGCTCAACAGATGTTATTAAACCCTTGTATACCAAGGCCGCAGCAAAATGATTTTCGATATAAGCATTCATTACTGGTTTAAAATGTTGAAACTTATTACTCTGTAACAGGCTAAAAATACTAACTAGCACATGAAATACTAGTCCAGAGTATTGGGTACTATTGCCTTCTTCGTTTGAAAACATAGCAAAAAGCGCATCAAGCACATCTTGAAGAAATTTAACCAATTCCTCATCATTTAATCGCAGCACTCCAGTCAGTGAATCTTGTATTGTTTCCGGATGAGCACGCCATTGTAGAAGGGATAGTAAATCACTATTTTGTGTTAACTTAGTAGAGCACAATAGTGAATTGCAAACAAAAACTTCTTTCGAACTTCTGTGGAAAAGAGAGCTGGATTCGTGTTCGGCTTGAGGATCTTTAGGTTTGCATGGCAGTTTCAAATAATTTGAGTTTGCAAGTTTACTTGGATCTTCGCACTTGTAAACGTACAATTCATGTTGCCCATCAGTCAATGTGGCTCCACTTGGATCCATCAAACGAGCAAAACTGAAACCAAACATTTTTGGTTCCGATTTCTCTCTGGTTGAGCAGTGTCGAAATTCAAAGCGTACGTGAGCTGTAGAGAATTTATCAATCGGAACACTTAGTCTAATCATTTCGTTCCAATACGGTGAATTTTGATGGTAGAGAATCATTGATTTGTATGAATTTTGCGATTCCATTCCTGACGCACCCCACAGTGAATCTGATAGAACGTTTCCATCTACATCTAGTATTAAAACTGTTACCATTATGTTTTTAGCAGTGTTTTTTCCTCCACGTTCAAATTCGCCCCGTTCAAGAGTAATAAACATGTCGTTGCGAACATCTCCCGGCATAATAACATCAGGAAAACCCATTTTTCTTGTAATGGTGGTACCTTGAAAGAGTAGTGGTTGTTCTTGCCGAGCTTGTCCCAACCCTCCATGGAGAAGTTTAAGTGAAACAGCAATTCCGTGAGTGCTCTGATTTCCTGTCGTTACTGGACAATATTTGCTTGTAGATTTCTTTATAATCAATTCGTGCAACTGGTGAAAATCCTTTTCTTCGCATTGGTAGATCTACGGATAAAGAAAACACTTAAATAACCAATTTTCAAACAAAGGAGTATAAATATGATAGTGTTTACCTTGAAGGTATATTCCTTTTCTTCGGCATCGACTGTGTTATCAAACTGGGCAATGTCGCTAAGAGACAACACACCCACACCAAATGGCCGACGAAAAGTTGGACAGTATGTATTGCTATTAATCTTTTCCAACTTTTTTACCGAGTCTGAGGAAGTTATTTTACCCACTCTCATTACAAACGCAACTAAATAGAGCTCTTCAGTCAAGTCAGTAGCACCTTTAAAAGAAAGAAAAATTAATAAATTCACAAACAATTATGAGTGTATTTTACCAAGATCTGTGAATACTGTGCAATTACTGTGCAGTTTGTCAATATAATTTGAAAACCCGTCTTTTGGTATTTTCACCAAAAATCTCTCCGACAAGGCCTTCATTTTTGATGGGTTTCCATCGAATAGGAAAAAATAAACTTCTGCATCATCACCACTTAAACGATGACCAAAGTCGCGCATGCAGAAATACAGGTGATGGGTAAGAACTTTTCTTGCGGTTTTTCTACGTAAAGTTCCACGACTCTGAAAAAAAAACAAACCTGTGTGGAAAAAAAGTTCAACAATTTAACTTGTATACTTACGGATGACGCTTTTGCATTGTCTGCACTAGTAACGTGCACCTGATATAAACGAACAATTCCTATGTTGTTTGGATCTACTGCCAATGGACCCACTCGGGGAACAAGATCCAGACCTAGTTTTCTAAAATAAAAAAGTGTGACCAAACATAGTTGGTGTCTTAATAAATGATTGTTGTATCATTTAAAATAAGCCAATCATTCCAATACTTCCAATCTGCCACCAAATTTTGTTTCTTAATTAAATTGGGCATTTGGGGCGTAGTGGGTATAGTCCGCCATACGTACGCCGAAGGTTCCAGGTTCTATTCCTGCGCTGAACACCTGACATTTTTCAAGGCGCCACCTTTTTCGAATTGCTTACAACACTCAAAGGGAATAAAAAAGTTTCTCAAATTTCTTTGTTTGGGGTTGGCAAAAAACGGTAGGTCCCTTCTGCTCGTAATAGAACAGAAGAGCACATAAAACGAATATCTGATAAGCAAGCTAGGCCACTACCTTGCAAGGGTAGTACATATATTTGATAATATTTAAATTTTACCAAAGGTGGGTCTCATAATGGCGCTATTATTTTACCGCAGTTGTATATATATAAATTGGGAATCAAAAAGTATAGACAGAAAACTCCGCCAAATTACATTAAAAATTTATAGAAATACGTAATTTTATTTATCAGGTTAGAATGTACTACACGTTCTAAAGATATATATTCGTTTAAGAAAATTATTATTCGTCGGTGTAACAGCACAATAAAATTGATATTTTGTAGGTACAAACTGCTTTTGAATATTAGGTATGGTATAGAATTGAAAACATGCAATATTTACTGTTTTAATTAAAAAAAAAATTAAACATTAATAAATAAATAAATAAATTACATAAAATAAACACGTTTTAAAGTTATGTTACTCATTACACAAAAATAATTAAAACTATGATAAAAGAAGCTTTTATATATATTATGTAAGTAACAATCTCTACAAAAATTTTGAAAATGATTCATATTTCCCAAATAGTATATAAGCTGCAAGATGTACCAGAAAACAAGTTATTCAGAATATTTTATTTGTTTACTCGTGATACCAAAATTGCCTTCGTAAACGGAGTGTCTCGAAAGCTGTATCAATTTTATTCCATTCGTACGAGGGTTGCCTTTTATATTTCGGGATTAGAAATATTAATCATCGAAAATAGCTTTATTGTTTTTCAAAATATTCCCCATTAAGATCTATATACTTTTGCCACTCTGATTGAAGTGTCTCCAAAACATGCGTTCTTCAGGTGTCGAAAAACGTTGACCTCTCATTTTATTTTTTACATACGGGAATAAAAGAAGTCGTTCGGAGCCAAGTCAGGACTATACGGCGGATGACTCATCAAAACGATGTTTTGAATGCTCAAATATACAGTTACCGATAAGTGAGAGCTCGCAATATCGTGGTGAAGAGTGAACCGTCTTCGGCGGTTGGTTTTCCTGATTTCTTAGGGGGACAACTGGAAAACAAATGGTTTGGGACCACTCAGAATTGACTTGCGTTGTTGTGACATGTCCAGTTTTTCCGAAAAAACAGGCGACCATTTGCTTGGAAGCGCTTCGTGCGCGAGCAACTTTTGTTGGATTTGGCTCAATTTGAAACACCCATACAGTCGACTGCTGTTTCCTTTCGACCTATCGACACGAGCCTTTTTTTGAGCGATTAACAAATTGTGTGGGATCCAACGCGAACAAATTTTTTTGACGGTCAAATGTTCATTCAATATTGAATGTATGATGGTCCCACTAATGCCTAAGGTTGTCTCAATCTCACGATAGGTCACATGACGATCTTGCAATATCAATTGGCGCACAGCATCAATGGTTTCCGGAACAACAACTGATTTAAAACTACCTTCACGAAATTCGTCTTGGAGTGAACTACGACCTCTATTGAATTCACCATGCCATAGATAAACACCGGAACAACACCTGATTTTAAACGACCTTCACGAAATTTGTCTTGGAGTGAACTACGACCTCTATTGAATTCACCATGCCATCGATAAACACTGGTCCAAAAATTCAATTAAGTTCATCGATTCACTGTTGTTGAGTTAATCCACGTCGAAAGTTGTAAAAAATAATCGCACGAAAATTTTCACGATTTAATTCCATTTTTTGGGGAGATGAATCTTTTAAGTTAATGTAGACAACACAAATAGCGGTCGTATGTCAAAACATTCTGAATACGTATAACCTCAAAAATTTAACAAACTTAACGATAGAGCTGGCAGTCGCCAGATTGCAACACTAGGGTTGTCCAATCCCGAAATATAAAAGGCAACCTTCGTATCTTCTTATTATTTTTATAAAAAACAATTTGTAATTCAACCGTGTGTACGGAACGTATGAATATATATTGGATGAAGTTATCTAGTAGACCTGGGCCTAGTTTCTTTTATCGTAAAGAAATGCATCTAGGACTTTCCACGTTTGAGCATCGGCTTTGAGCCTCTCCTATTCGGAATAAAAGAACTGAAGTTTTTATTACAATAATATAATAATTTCGAAAAGAATATGTCTAATATTGTTTACATTTTTTTGTGTTCATGAGCATTCCCAGAAAAAAGATCAGGAACGGAACTTAGATAAATAAGATAATTAAAATAGGCATATTTAAAGTGCGTTAAACTTGATTTCATTTCTTTAGATGTAACACACGTGTCGCTGATACATTTTTGTCAAGTCAAGCTTGACAATAATATGACACGATCAGCTTGAAAAACACACATATGCACGTACGATAAGATTAAAGAGTGTAGATCGAAAGGGATATGATCCCTATATACGTGCATCCACATTTTGTTTGTTAGTATTTTCTTTTAAATTAGTGTAGAATAACCTGAATTTTATCATTAAATAAACCAATATCATGGAAAAACTCAGTGGGAACACCCAACAAATTTTTCTTGATACTAAAGATTTTTTGTTTTTTGTTGAACTAAAATAATTAGTTAAATCATATTAATATAAATATCTGTATATAATGTAACTTTATATGGTATGTTCAGCGGTAAAAATGGAGAGTCCGTCAAAATAGCATTACGCACTATTTGGGTAGCAACCGCACTGCATTCCAGCTACCAAAAAAAAGTGCCACGCTTAACAAAGCGTGTCCCAAGTTAATTAATATTCTTTTTTACATCTGTGACAAATAAGATAACTTTCTGAAACTAGCATAATTTGCAGAATTCACAGATCATCCGGCACCCTAAACCACCGCTTGGCAAATACATATGTAAGGGCTTTGACATATGTACATGCCAAGAGGTAGCTGTCACATAGAATATTTAGAATTGCCTTTTACTTATGGTATAAAAACTTTAAATATAAAATCATAAAATAAGTTTTAAAACAGCAGGGCTGTTTTCTTTCTGAAGGGGGAAAAATGCGCCTTTTAAGATTTAAACAAATTATTTGGTATGGACGAATTTGTTTTAGGAAAGTATAATTTTGCATTGCATATAAACATTTAATTAATTTATTGTAGCCATATGGAGGGGAACAAGATCTTTAAGTCGTATGTATGAGGATTTCTTATGGCTATTGACATTTTTATTTGACATACGTTTTATATATGTGTGCGTATATTATCTTTTAATACACGGAACGCTGTAGTGTCCCATTTTGTTTATTATCATTCAAAATCGAAAAACTGGTCCTCCTAACCCTAGTTCACTGCCTGCGATGATTGTAATGTCTTTAAAAAAAGTACATATAATTTCTTTTCCAATGAATAAAAACGTAATGAAATTCTCCTATTTTATTTCTTATGTATACATATATTTGTGTGAAATGTTACAATATGTGTGAACCTTTTTTTAATTTTCTCCTTGCTGTTAAAAACCTATCTTTAAACATATTACACTAAAGTGGAATCATGAGAAACTCGACGAAAACCTGTTTTCTACCTGTCTTACGCGAATGCAATTTTACTCATCGGAGTGTGCGCAAGAGTGTTTTTACTTAAAATTGAGTGGAACTTCTCGAATGTTTGGATATGTAAAATTTTATGAGTGGTGGTAGACCATATATTGGAGTATAAGGAGTATTTAAAATAATTCTTTCATGTGAATATAATATATATTGGAAATCATATGCATACAAATTATTTTTGTTTTCGGGTTCTTCATATAAATAAATGTAAAATAAAACAAAAACTTAATTAAAATGTGGATTTGTATAGCATTTTGCTGCATAAATGTCTATACTGTTTAAGGGAATCTGAAGATTTAACAAATTCTAAGAATTTAACTTACCTCGCATACACCTAAAAGTAAGTAGAAATGTTGCAGGTTTCTTTCACCAAACACATTCTTAATGTGTTCTAAATCTTGAGAAAGATATGGACAAGACGTGACAAAAATAAGTATGGGAGAAAATGTTGGCACAATGCTGTTATGCTCAATAATTTTTTGATTATATTTGTAAATATTATTAGGCGCGAAAAATTTTGAGTAGGTATTATCCTCTTTGATACTCATTTTTTGTAAATTCGCTGCCCGTTTATGTTATAGATGGACGAAGATAAGAAGAATATTAAAGAAAGTATAGTAATTTGAAAAAATGAACATTGTACATATACAGTTCTTTTTATTAAAGTGTAACGAAACTTTTAAAGGTGTTTCATTCATAACTTTTTAACATAATAATTGAATACTTAGATATTGTTACTATTGCAAATTAGAGCCTGCTCAAAAAAATTAAGCCATCTGCAAAAATGTATTCAAGTTTAAAACACCATTGGAATGTAATTTTTGAAGAATACAAAATTACATTGGGCTGTTAATACAGAGCTACAGAGGTCACCAGATTACTGCAGATGGTAAAATTCGGTTCACGGTACCACGCATTTGAATCTCAGAACGTTATGTCCTTATCAAAGTGCTTATTGACAAATTGCAATCGTTTCATTTGGCTTTTCTTTGACACGTTTGGCTTCACTTAAATTGTATTCTGCTAACAGCCTTTGCACTGTTGAACGGTGACATTTTCCATAACTGTCTTTATTTTCGTTTACGTTAAAAATGAATCAGCTTTGTATAAACGAACAAGTAATTGATCTACTAGCAGTCTTTCGAGGTTGATGTAGCAAATCAATCATTTCATGATTACAAAAGTGGCTTAATTACATAAAGATAGGTGTATGTTCAATATACCTATGTATAATATGCATAATTTATAATTATCTTTACTGTTTACGATGAATACAATTCCAATATTGAGTCATAATAATTTTTATTTTTAAAATTCTTAATTCGCACTGTTCTGTTTAACTGCATTCGTTAAAAAAACAAAAATAAAACACCGACATTTTGAAGTTTAAGGTTCACAACTCAATAGCTGCGATTGTAGGTACCTTAAGGTTATCTTCGATATTTTTATGATCATTAAAAATTATTACAAAATGCCTTAAATGTCAAATAAATACACTATAAAACAAAATAACTAAAATGTCCGTGAATATATCTTTAATTATTTTTTTTTTGTTAAGTGATAATAAATTAAAATTAAAAATGTTTGCCATTTAGTTAAGATAAACGGGCATAGTTACCCTAAAGTCCATTTCGAGAACGTCAAGCGTACTTTAATAGACTTACATGTTCAAATTTCAAACAAAGAAACTCGCATACAAGCAAAGATACACAAATGTAACAGTTCGTACACATCCATATATGCAAAAGGTGATTTAAATAAAAAAATCGTAGAGCAGATACCTTTTCTGCACTAAAATGCAGTATGAAACCATATACCAAAGCGTATAGCAATGAACACATGGTCAACGGCTGGAAGGAGCAAAATAAATAATATAATACATAAGAGAGTCTTTTTTTCGTCTATTCCAGATATGCGAACTAAACACGATTTTAATTCACTCATTCAACAAGAGCTGTGAGCAGCAAACAGCAGTAGCATAACCCGCAGACTCAATAACATTGGGCTGCGAGATCATCTGTAGTGTTAGTCTTCGGAGCCACTTCAGCCGGTATTTCAATATTGTAAGGTTCAACATTACTCACCCGGAATACGACTACCAGTATAAACTTTGTCGCCATCACGGCTGTACCATTTTTGGTTTTTCGGGTACATATCATTTCCTTTTTTCTTTTATTTTCGATTGAAATATATAATTTTATGTACGAAATATGAAAAGATTTGCAAAAATACATATACTGCCATTTACATTTTTGTTTACTTAAACAAATAAGTCATATTTCTTTCAGTGAATTTAGCATAACTCAAACTGAAATTAAAAAAAGAAGATAAAAGTACAAGCGCATACTCTAAAACCAGTTTGAGTTGTTGAATTAACAACCACTAGGCTCAGAACTGAGTACGTGGTATTTGTAAGAGTTGTGCTTTGTCTGCAGTTGTAGCGAGTGCATTTGTTTGTTAATAGAAAGCATTCATATTTTTACTGTACCGAAAAGTTGTATGCTTAATGTTTATATACATTGCATTTGGTTGGTGTTGTAAAAAAAGGTGTGATGCCGATGAAAAAGATCGCAAATGTTGTACATACATGTGTACATGCTTATCGTGTAATGTCAGTAGATACTGCATGTATAGTAGATGTAGAATTACATATATGAAAGCAAGTGTTATACTGTGGTGTTATAATTGAAAATTGTCAACAAGTCGTGATTAAGTTGCACTTTAGTTTCACAGAGGAAATGAACAAAAATTTATGACTAAACAACGAGAAATACAGTGTGTTTATCTTTAACGAGACTTAATGGAATGCGAGAAAATTTTTTATTAATGGCAAATGTTTATACCATATGATATTTACACATAGCCGTAAACAAAAAAGATAATAAATGGGAATATATAATATATAATATAATATCTGCACATTAATATCAATTTTAAGTTTGCTTATAAAATTATTACACATCTTTGCAATACATTCAAATTGTTTTTTCTTTTAGTTTTCAAAGAATACGGAGATTTTAGTAACGAAATCCAGTCCAGAAATTCAGGAATATGGCGGTGTTTGGGATGGTCTCAGCCGTTTCCGGCTTTGTTAAAATAAGATACCTATTAGATAGAGCAGTAATAGATAATATGGTATTTCGATGCCACTATAGAATTACAACAGCAATACTATTTGTCTGCTGCATAATTGTTACAGCAAATAATTTAATAGGTGAGTTATTCTTCTAAAAATGTGTATGTACACAGCTCCACATGCAAAGATTGACAGAAGGTACGGACATTAGTTTTCATGAGTGCACAATTAACACCTATAAACTATAGGTATATATACATATATATATATATATATATATATATATATATATATATTATATATATATACATTCATGCACGATTTTCCTGATATGAATCATTGCATAATATTTGAACAAGAAGTAGAACTGTTTAAATTTTTGGGAACAAGTGTCGTTTCATGTTTTAAAACACGATATACTTTATTGGAAAAAAATATAAATATAATATACATATGTTACACACCATCTCATGACTCATGAAGAAAATGTAATATGACACATGTTTATTTCGGACTGTCATGCTATAATATGTGTACAATTCATTCGAACTGTTTATTTGTAAGGTTAACTTTGCAACATATTGATAACAAAGTGCATATATTGCATGTTAAGCATATGTAGTTTTTTATATATTTAATATCTTATAGGTGATCCGATCTCATGTATAAATGATGGTTCAATACCAATGCACGTTATAAATACGTTCTGCTGGATAACGTACACCTTTACTATACCTGGACAACAACATAGACAAATTGGCACAGACGTTGCTAGTCATGGTTTAGGGAACGAATTTGGAAATGAAAAACGGTATCATAGTTATTATCAATGGGTACCATTTGTACTTTTTTTCCAGGTAATCAAAAATGTTATATTTATGTACAAGCAATATAATTATTTTTTTTAGGGAATTATGTTTTATGTTCCACATTGGATTTGGAAAAATCTTGAAGATGGTAAGATGCGAATGATTACTGAAGGTCTTCGTGGTATGGTTACTATTCCCGATGAATATCGCAAGGATAGACAAAACCGTATTGTGCAATACTTCATTGATAGCCTGAATAGTCATAATGGATATTCGTTTGCTTACTATTTTTGTGAAATGCTTAATTTCGCCAATGTCATACTTAACATTTTTATGGTTGACAAATTTTTGGGGGGAGCTTTTATGACTTACGGAACAGAAGTCATTAAATTTTCGAACATGAATCAAGAGAATCGATATGATCCAATGATTGAAATATTTCCGAGACTAACTAAATGTACATTCCACAAATTTGGTCCCGGTGGCTCTCCGCAAAGACACGACACACTTTGTGTTTTGGCTTTGAACATATTAAATGAGAAAATTTACATTTTCTTATGGTGAATACACGAGGAATATGTGTAAATAGACACATTTTAACTGTTATAATTTTCTTTTTTAGGTTCTGGTTTATCATTCTGGCAGTTATTTCAGGAGTAGCTTTACTTTACTCATTTGTAGTTATTATGATGCCTACAACCCGTGAAACGATTCTTAAGAGACGTTATCGTGAGGGATCTGGTAAGGAGATCGAGGGATTAGTGCGCAATATTGATGTAAGTCCATTTAATTTTTATTACTGAATTATTCTTAAATATGTTTTTGGATTTGTAGATTGGAGATTTCTTAATTCTTCACTTTTTGGGACAAAATTTAAATACAAAGGCTTATACTGACATGTTGCAAGACTTGTGCAGTAAAATAGATTGTAATAGAACACCATCAGCTCCATCTACTCTCGAAATGCATCCCATTTACCCGCAAGTTGATAAGTTCAGTAAAGAAACCGAAACATAATTTGCCAGTATGATACAGTATCAGAGCTCATTAGATTATGCTACCGCTTTCATATAAACCTATATAATATATCGACATTTTCAATACGAAGACTGGCAAATAAATATAAATATTGTCTAAAACATAAAAACTTATTGAAGCGTTAATGTTGAGATTTTTCCTGTTCTATCAATTACAATTACATATATAGATGAAATGATTTCAACTTATAAACAAAAAGGAAAATTCTGAATATATTTTGATGTCTACATGTAAGTAAATTCATTATGCAAAATAAAATTCATTTATAAATATAAGAAATTTAAGAACAATAAATTTGAAAGAAAGTATTTTTTGTTAAAAAAAAGATTGTGATTGTAATTTGAAACCTTCCGAATAAAGCGATTTTTAATATAAATTTATACTCTGATATATGGTTCTTTTTGCTTACCAATTAATACATTAATATTTATATGGATGCGCAATAGTTCCTAAGGATCAAGCCTCTTCGGCAACTGCTTCGTGTTACATGCAATTGTTTTCTCACGAGAAGAAGAAACCTTCAGTTACTTGTTAATTCAGAATGGCGAAATTTGAGAAACTTTTTTACATGAAAACATTAATCTTTGAGTTGTTAGTACCTTGAAAGTGTAGGTGCTGTAAGAAATGCGAGGTGTTTAATCCAGGAAACGAACCGGGGACTTTTGGCGAGCAAGTATCACACTCTTTAAAAATTCTATTACATTGATTAAATTAATGCAGCTATAATTCTTCGAATATGTCTATCTTAAATAAGTTTTAAAGATTCACCTCTTGAATATGAGGTTATTGTTTAAGAATATTTTCAAGAAACTATTGTATAGTACAAAGAGTTCTATGTGGAATAATATCGAACAAATTTTATATAAATACTACACAGTATGTTCATAATTTACCGAATTGAATTGAACCTTGAAAGTTGAAATTATAAAATTCTCCAAATTGTGATTTAAAATGGTTAAAAAATCACAAGAGATTTGTTTTAAAAGCGAATTTAGTTTAAAAGTACGATTCGAAAAATCTTTGGAGGAATTTAATGAGACAAAAGTTTTTTTTTACAAACTTGGGTTAAGGGAATCAATTTGATATAGTAGATGACTCTAATATGTATCGTCATAGAAATACCTTCTATAAGTTAAACCTTCTAAATCTAGTAGAGATAGATTGCGAAAAAGGAAGGTAAAGTTTGTTACTTTCAATTTTAAAGAATCTCGGAAATTATCAGCGTTAGGTGTAACGTAAATTCATATGATATTCGGACGTATGCCAGAAAAGAACCAGGATGGTAAATGGGGAAAACTACAAGAACCAATAAGTTTAATAATGTGTTCTGCTTACCGATTTCCCCAGTCTATTTTCGATACTACAATCATTTGGAGCTCGAGAGTTTGGTCTTGAGTGAGTGTTGCTCCAAGCAATTCCTTTCGGCTTTCAAGAATTGAAAGCATGACTTTCCGCAGCGTGTTGAATTTGTAGGTTTCCCGGTCCTTAAATAAAAAAATCAAATGCAAAATATACGATTTTTTCCTTCAAATATTTGTTATTACCACATAAAGTTTTTTCCATATTTCCGACCATTCTCGTAATACTTGTGTGCATTCACTCACAACCGGGTCAATCTTGGAGAGATCTTTTATATGAATATAGGATTTGGGAAATAAACCGACCGCCCTTGACTTTCTAGGGCATGTTCCCCGAAACCATTCACCACATTCTTCTAGTATTTCCACGGAATCTCCGACATCTAAGGGTAGGCCATGCCGCACTTCTCCGTGCCAATTGTGAATTGCTGAAAGTTAGTTTTTGTTTTAATAATTTTGAAAGTTATTCCTTATATTCATATTGTATTGAAAGAGATTGAGCCTTTTATACTTTTTGTTCAAATATATCGTAGTGCCGAATAAAATGAAAAAGCCCTCTTGTAATGTTTATTTTTATATTTCTGTAGTAACATTGAGTTGTATATATTTTGCAGTTTTGATTGCCGGCAAAAGTAAGAGGCATAATAAAAAACTTTTAATTCTCTTAGACCCAAAATGTATTTTTTATCCTCACATCTTCAAATAATTAGTTACAACTAATTTATTCATAGCATCTGCTATTTTTTATAGCTAATGTGTGTATTTCATATTAATTTTTCTTCGGCATATAATTAATAACAACTACTACATTCATATCACATGCTATTTTGTATTTTTATTATTTTCTATACATACACAAAAATCATTCTGTACTGATCTGCGTTAAAGAAAAAACCACAACAAAAACGCAAAAGAGAAGAACTCAAATATCACTCCACTACTCAGCTTGCTAGATAAAAATTTAGACAAACTAATATCTCTCAACAGCTATTTTACGCGAAACACTCAACTTTAATTTTTAATTATTATTTATACTCAATTGAATTACAAGTCTTTTTTCTTTACTTTTATCGAATTGTCTAGTTTAAACATAAACAAATTTATTAAATTATTTTGTTATCCTTAAGTTTACAAGAAATAAGTGTCTTTGAATTTTTAATTTACGTTAATTTTGTTCGTTTTTGATTCTACCAAAATATAATCTGTATAAAAAATATTTTACCAAGTTTTTATTAATGTATCGAGTAGTGGGGTAATACTTGAATTCTTTTCCCTTGCGTTTTTCTTTCATTATGAGGTTCATGATGAGTATTTATCGACGAGAACTATTTGTTACATGTTCTTGCACTGAAGTAAGACATTTATCGAGTTATCTTGTGTTAGTAGTTTGTAGTTAGTTAGTAGTCACTCGAGTGATTAGTAGTCATTCAAATGATTAGTAGTCACTCGATTGATTAGTAAGCATTAAAATTATTAGTAGTCACTCGAGTAGTTAGAAGTTATTCAAATGATTAGTGATTATTAGTTACTCGAGTGATTAGTAGTCACTCGAGCGGTTAGTAGTCATTCGATTATTAAAATGTCTCGTTTACTAAAATCATTCGATTATGCCCATCAAAAGCACAATGTAGGACTCTATTAGATACACTTTTTACTTTTAGAAGAACGATAGTAGGTCCATCAAATGGATAGAAGCATTAGTGATATAAAGTTATTTATCACTTTATTATTAGTACCAATTTCTTAAAGTGTAATATTCATTTTTATTTACTTTTGACTTATTTTTTGAAACCATGAATAGTAGGAGTTTGAAGATAAGTGTAAGAAAGAGTTCACAAATTAAATTCAAAGTTGTCTAATCACTATTGCAAAACTCTTCGTTTTATGCAATAGGAGGGGGATTTAGTTTGGTTTCGAATCTGTTTTTGGTACAAATTAGGGGTACCGTTCATTGTAGGGGCTCTTATGTTCAAAAACGGCTTGAGGAGATCACGACCTCTTTCTATTTTTTATACAGCCGCCATAGTTTCACATTTTTACGTAACACATTTTGTAGCGCAATTAAAAAGAAAGTGCCATAAGAAGAAATAGACAATATGACAAATTCAAAAGAGAGAAATTGTATATGACGCACATATAAAAAAAAACTCTGCTCCAATTCTCAGTCGCAGCCTTAATTATGTCTCCACAATAACTAGCAGTGGCGTAGGAGAATAAACCGTAATCCCATACTGCGGGTATTTACACTAGCAACTTAGTCTTTTTGTACAGTAAGAGTGATATTGCTGATCTATAGCTTTAATATATAGAAATGTAAAAAATTAAGTGAGGATACTCATAACTTTTTGGCTCAAGCTGCTTGCATAAATACTAATTTAATAATGCATGAAGTCAAGTATAATATTAAAGAACGTGTACAATGGTGGGTGTCATTTCAACTTAGCTTCTATCATTCCCATTATAAATTCTGTGCACAAACATAAGATATCTGGAGAGCAAGAAAAAAAAACGCAGTTTCCTGTTTAGTTATGCCTTCCTCTTTCATACATACATTTCTGTGTGCGTGTTTATTTAAATATATACCTCGCACATTTCAGAATTTTGTCCCACAAGACACTTTTGAGTTATCGAATAATTGTTTTGTTCACCTTGCACTGAAATTTCATTTGCAGCCGAATAACAGAAAGAACAACGTAAATATAAATTTTACAACTTGAAGGATTATTGCTTTAGCCTGATCAACTTACCAACCACACAAAGGTTAAAACTAATGACAAGGGTATCTTTTCGGTAATACTCAGGGAGAGTAACGTGAAAAAAAACCCAAATTATATCTGAACGTATATTGGCTTATTATTCAATTAGACATGCGGTTTGTTCTAACTTTCCAAGTTAGCTTTTATTTACCGACCATTAATTTCATGTTTTCCTTAACTATAATCTATAATCCTCACTGTGGCTAGAAAATAAAACTTAGCAATTTGTTTCGTAGAATTCCGGAGAAAAAAGGACGGGCCCACGAGAGACATATAAATTGTATACTCGTCTTGTGGGAGAAGGACAATACAGGTTAATTGGGTTAATTAAAGGTATGGCTATTTTTATGTGGTTTTCCCTATATTTTACACCTAGCTGCATAGCGTATAGAACGTTGAAGCCAATATTTGAATTACCGGTGTCATTTAAAAATTAATATAATTAAAACATAAACAAATTTGTTGTTCCATAAACAAAACAACTTAATAACGTTTTAATATTCAAAGCTGCTAAATTTCGTTTACATACTAGTTTCCAAACCGTTAATTCATTGTTAATAGTGATAAATTAATAATGTTAAATTATAATAACGAACAAATATGTTAACAGTTTCATAATTCTGCCCACATTATTGCTGGAACATGAAAAGCGATTTACTTATGTTTATTTTGGTGCATTTTTTTTATACTTATAAATTTTATAAGTGTCCTAGGTGTGACAACATTTTATTATTGCTAAGATACATGAAAAAACATAAAATATAGGAATATATATCGCAAAACAATACCGCATGTCCAATAAGATAATCAATCAAATAGTTCTCATTCATTAATTTTTCATTCCGTTGCTGGTTTATACTTTTTTCTCATATGGCCTTGTACTTCCGGCCAAAACGTAAATGAACACTTGGTACAATTGAGTGAGTAACTTCGTTAACAACTCGATGCATGCTAATCAGTGCACTCCTTTGTCCGGCTAATTCACTAAATGCCGTCAATTGAATTGTATATTTTTTTTAAGGAAGTATTATGTAGTTCTACCCTGTTGTGTTGAAGAAAAAATTAATGCGCCAGTTTTGTAAGTTTAAATGTATTAATCATTCTTTACGCCCACACTGAGCTTCTTAAATAAATTTGATTCATAGTTTTACATTTTATGAAGGAAATCATAGTAATTTGGGCAGATTTTCTTTTCTCCGCAAAATGTCATTTTAAGGTTACAAAGAAAGAATAAATCGGTTAATTGCCAATGTAGCCCATCACCAATTAGAGTAAACAGAATATTTTTATTAACTTACCGACACCGCATTTATTATTTGATGGTATCCACATATCTACAGTATTTAAGCACTAACCAGCGTTACATACAATTGAATTTTGATTAGAATTATTTCATTAGGCATTAACTATTGTATTAATAGTGCAAAACCTGCTGAAAATCGTTTTGCATTCACGCCACATTTGCAATCATATTATTTATTAACACAAAAAATTTTCAACTGATTTATTGCTTGCACACTCAATTGAATTCGAAAAGATCACACGTTAAACGAATAAGCAGGTAAAATTAAGTCGAACCCAAATACTGAAAAAAAATTACTGCATAATAACACAAAAATCAATAAAATCCCGTAGTAAACAGACACCCAGTTCCACTTTGGGTGACAGTACGTTAGCAAATGTCAAAATTTTCAGTATAACATCAAAAATGATAGAAATATCATCTTGGTATAACATTGAGGAACAACTGCTGCCAAAAGATGACAGGCGTATAGAAATACCAATTCAGAAAAGTGGAATTGAAACGAAACGGAAATGAAAATGTATTTTAAAATAAAACGAATTAATTGTTAATATAATATTAAATGCATTCTGCAGATTTCGAATAAAAAAAAATAAATAGTGTTTTATAAAACATTATAAATTAAACTTTTTTCAGAAGCACTCCTCTTTCACGGTAGTAACATTTGTAAAAACATGTTAAATAAGTTTATGGAAACGAATCAGAAAAAACATATATATATATTCTGTACATAAAGTTAATCTTCTATTAATGTGGTGACGGCATAGGTAAGAATTGCAAGAAGAAAAACAAACCCCTAAATAAAGATTTCTTTTGAACGTTTTATCCTTTGAATATAGAAAAAGAAAAAAGTATTTTTTTTTTTAATTTAATATATATGATAATAAATAATAAATAACACAGTTAGAAAATTAACAAAGAGCTGGAATGCCCAGTTTTTTTATCTATGACAAAATATAAAAGCATATTTTATTTATTTTATTGAATGACACAGCTACGAACAGATGAAATTTTTTGTTCATCATCGATTTCTTTTGTACATAATATGCTTTTAATGCTTTCAGCCTCTTTCATCCAAAAATCTATCTATATAAATTGAAAAAAAGTTTTGCTTATTAGTCATTGTAATTTGTTCTTCTTTCTACCGTAAATACCACCTGCTGGATAATTAAATGCCTTCGATCATTTTTTGGTTCTTTATTTACAAACGGCACTAGGATTCCCAAAGCCGATGTGTATCCTTCTAAAGCGGTTTCAAATTTTTTCTCAAAAGAATACAATTCTGCTTGCCTGCCGATTTCTAAGGCAGTCTTAAGTGATGGACTGGAATGCGAAAGTGCATCTAAAATTAAAAGCATTTAAGGAGAACAAGTTTGTTTGGAAAAAAAAAATATTGTTACAAAGTTGCTTGTACCGCTCATCAGGTTCTAAAATCTCAGAAACGCAAGTTTGTGTTGTGTCATCCTTTGCTTTATTCCCTGATAAAATAACTGTTTTTATTTCTTCAGCTCTTTTGAGATACATTAAAGCTCTGTTTCTCAGTGCTTGTCGTTTATTAGCGTCGGGTTCTTCCGTTATTAAAGGCACAAAATATTGAAGGGCGTCGCAGTACAAATAATATGCGTCTTTGTACTTCTTTTTTTCATCACATTCCACAGCACTTGTAACCAATTCGATTGCTTTTTGGAGGGTCTGAAAATTTTATTTTTATGTAGGTTAAATTAAGTAAGTATTCTTAGTGCAATTAGAAACTAACGATAACTACAATGATAATCACTAAATTGTTTAGCGATTAAATTGTTTTACATTGAATTATTTTAATTTTCGTTTTACCTTTTCGGATGGAATTGTCTTGAGATCAATAAAAGGATGGCCAAAGAAATCATCAAACGATATCCTCTTGGATGGGTCATGTTGCAAAAGTCGTGACAGAAGATCTCTACACTCACAACTTATTTTTATATTTGGGGGTATTATGATTATCTCATTACTTTTGATTTTTATAAGCAGCTCTTCGATCGTGCGCGAAGTATAAGGTGCTTTTCCAAAGAGACATTCATAAAGAATAACTCCAATGCTCCACAAATCGGCTTTGGCATCATATTGATGTTTACGAACAATTTCTGGTGCCATGTACAAAGGAGACCCTTTTAATTGCTGATTTATTTCTCCTAACTTGAGATGTTGTGCAAACCTGGAAAATAATGCTTACGTTTACATCTAAATTGTAATAGCTTTAAGATATACCCAAAGTCGGCAATTTTAAGTGTTACATTTACTCCCCTTGATAAGAGCAAATTTTGTGGTTTTAAATCAAAATGACACACATCATTTGTTCGCATATATTGAACGCCCGACGCCAACTGTCTAAGAAAGTACTTGCATGTTGATTCTGGCAGTGATTTTCGAGATCGAATAAATGCTGACAAATTTCCAGCATTGCAGTATTCTAGGACGATGTAAATATTCCTTCAAATAAATTTATAAAGTTAGCTATATCATCAATTATATGACATCACGCTTACTTCTCATCCCAGAAAAAATCATCCAGACCAACAATATACTTATGACTTAAAGATCTTAAGAGCCGTATTTCTGTGACAAGATTATCAGTAGAACTTTTTGAAAGAGATAACTTCTCCACACATTTAATTGCGTGAAAGGTTCGATTTTTCTGAAATAAATTTCTGAATGTTATAAGGCCTGACTAGAAGTATACATGTGGGTATAAATGTAAAATGAAAACTTGCTTTGTGTTTTGCTTTAAAAACTGTAGAATAACTCCCAGAACCTAATTTTTCAAGAATTTCGTAGTCCGTTATGCGAGGAATAGACATAATATTTTCTTTTATAAAATCTGACCTAAATCGAATTACGAATTATTGTTTTCCGATTATAATAAAAATATTTTGTTTCTCTATCCGACGTTTCTCCTGACATTTGGGGAAAATGTATCATTGTGCTATGTTGCCGACGTAACCCACCTTATCGATATATTATTTAAACAGGGTGCATATTCCGCTGCATGTTTTTCATAGTTTATTTATTTATTTTGTAAAAGGTCGGGTTATTCATTACCGCATCTACAGCAGCAACTTCAGAACAATGTATGATGCTAAACACTACATCTTATACTTCATTTCTTAGACCCAACAGTGGCAAAATATGAATTAAAAAATAAACGCTATTATTTAATATTTTAACAAAACGTTATGTTAAGACGTGCAAATTCATGTGTTTAACAAAGAACCAAATTGTTGACCCCGACGTGATCTAACATATACGGAACTAACACTTCACATCCTTAGCGTCAACGTTTGAATAAAGAGTAGGTCTTCAGAGAAGGCAGTGCTCAAGAATGCTTTGTTGCTTTAAGTAGCAACGGACAAATGTTGATGTGTACATAAACAGTATTTCTTTCACTAAGATGTCTCCTTACCTCTGGTGAGGGGAAGTCAAGTCACGATCACTTGTCTTTTTGATCAGCCTTTTTTGTGTTTGCACGCCTTAAATATACTATTAATTTACTTATTCTACACTAATTCTAAAAAAACAACCATATTGCTTACTTCACAGTAATGTATTGAAACGCGAGACTGACATGACTCCAAAAACGAGACGAGGTGACAACACACGGCAAAACGTGTGCTGTCATGTGTTGCTTTCTGCTGTACGGGCATGTTTCATGGCTTTAAAGTCATGTTCACAAGTTGTTGTGATTGATCACAAAACCCTTTCACACTGCAAGACCAAGCCGATGGTCAGGAACTATTACCACATAGGAATCTACGACTACCAGCATTTTCTAAAATAACTCCAGTCCTCTGGTTTGCTCAAGTGCAGGCTCTATTTCACAACAACCGAATCCTGAGACACAACAACAAGTTTAACGCATTTATTGCAATTTTTGAACCTGAAATTCTCAAAATAACCACTGTTGAATAAATTAATGACCGGAAATCAAGTCCTTTACACGAAATGGGGAGGTTTTTTTTCCAACGAAAATGTTCCCGATGACTTGTGTTAACCCTCTGGATGAATCGGATGTCCAGTTACGGTCGACAGATACTGTTAGTCCATTATGAAATTGCTCTTACACTCTTAGAGCTTGCAGAAAGCATAAATGAGAGTACATCGGGTCCACCGGTTACAACCGGTTTGATGAAGAGGCTAGAAAATGACAGAATTGTGGCTCATCAAGAGTACCGCTTACATGTGTTCGACAAGAATGCACAACAAAAATTATTCATGGATTTTGATTCTACTGTCTTCTTATTGCTCGGTTCATTGACTTGCTCTTTCCATGATGAAAAAGGGCATTTGTCAGCTGTCCAGCAGTCCATGGGCTAGTCCGTTCTACATGATTAAGAATCAGGAAGTTAGAGGCCATACGGTGAATACCGCAATCTTAATCAATCAAATTCTGCACTTGATAATTTTCACGGAACAGTTGAACAACAAACATTTTTCCACAATGTTCTTTCAGAGGACACTATTTAATTCTGATGGCGCTAGAAGACATAGAGAAGGCGGCTGTAAAGCCTTTCGGCTTGTTCAAGTGAAGCGTACTTCCGTTTTGTCTGGAAAATGCAACTCAAACTTTTCGGCGACATATAAAAAGAATTATTTTCGAGTTAGTAATCTGTTATATAGACGATATTCTTGACTTTTCAGAAACAGAATAATTTCACCGAAAACATGTTTGTGCGATGCTTCTACTCTGCATCTAAAAGAACATGGCTTAATAATTAATATCTCAGAGTGCACTTTCGAAATCACAAAATCGAATTGAAGCCATTCTGAAGTATCTGATACTGGGCATGGTTTCTGAACGCAGTCGTTTTTGCTGAATTGGAGCAAATAAAAGATAAACAGCCTCAAACGATTCCTCGTTCGTCTCCTGCAAGCTTATTAATAGTCCACCACGATATTGGATTAACGACAGAGAATTTCTTGCGATATATTTGGCCGTCAAAATATCAATTTGATTTTCAGGCATTTGCTAGATGGCAGACACCAGATCATCGCTTTGATGAGGTTCACATCGGCCCTATGTTCCGAGTAAAGGTACTACTTGGCTATGTTTAATCGATTCACGAGATGGTATGTGGCTTCGCCCTTAGTCTTTTCGAGAGAAAAGTTTTGCGTGCGATTTTTGGTCCTTTTTGCGTTGATGGCATCTGGAGGAGAAGATTTAATGGCGAACTCTATAGGCTGTACAGCGACATGCGCCTGGTCAAGCGTCTACGGATACAACGCTTAAGATGGCTAGGCCATGTAGAGCGTATGGGCACCACTGGTCCGGCCCGAAAAGTCTTTGAATCCGAGCCATTGGGACAACGCAACAGAGGACGACCTAGACTAAAGTGGCGCACACAAGTGGAGAAGGACCTCAACCAACTTGGAGTGCGCAACTGGAGACAGCTGGCGAAAGATCGTGCTGGCTGGAGAGGCATGTTGGTTGAGGCCCAGGTCCACCCCGGACTGTAGCGCCACAAGAAGAAGAAGAAGAATGTGGCTTTGCCCTTAGGCGACATAAATACAGACCCAGTAGAAGCAGCATTTTACACCTTCTTTATACAATTTGGATCGTCCCAGGATGACAACAGACCATATGGAAAATCTCAGGTGAGTTCTTATTGAAAACCATTGGCAAGCCATGGTGCCAGATACCTTTGCCACCATTTTCAGCATTCCATCACGAAAACATATTCTTGCTTCCAGATATGTACAAATGGTGTATATACCGCCTTATTTCGGACCACATCCAGTATTCAAAACCGCTCAATTATCCCATTGGACTCTGGATGATAAGGTTATATTCTAATCCACTGGGTACCACACATATTTATGAGTGCATTGAATAACGCTGACTCTAACTGTGTCTTTGATGATCCAAATCTCGCAATCCAGTTGATGTAAAATGCCGCTTCTACTGTGTCTGGGTTCACTGCGACACTGATTCCGGCCACCTCATATTTGTATCCCCTGCATGTTGAGGATTTAGCCGGTTGTTGTGGTAAACATTGGAACGCTGACACTGCATGTGTGTTCGCGACCATTGCACCGCGACCTTTTTGATGATCGGCCAGATGTATTTTTGGCGAAGCTGCGCATTTGTAGCTCTGCCGCCTGAATGAGAAAGTTTGTGAACTGAGTTGAAAACTTTTCGGCGTAGTGACTCTGGTATGTACAGTAGGACGATGTCTGTTGCTGACAAGACTGAATGCTGCCATGAAAAGAATAAGGTCTACTACCTGAGAGAGATAATTTTCTATGTTGGTAGACCTGAAGGGACTTTATTTTAACTTTTAATTTCGAATTCGAAATGGAATAAAGTGGAATGGAATAAGATTTTTAGTTCTTTTATAAAGTCGTCTTTTTGTTAACGAAAACATTTCCAAAATTGAATCTATAAGTAAAAGGTCAAAAATTAAAGTCAAATATCCATAATGTCAAAGGATCCAAAGGATGAGGACTGTTAAGTATGCAGCAGGAGGAACAGCGTGGGCGACATGGTGAGATGCGTCCATTGCTAATCATCATTGGAGTTGTTTTTTGTTTGTTTTTAATGCATTTTTATTCTTTTTAATCCATTTTCTTAGTTTCTAGACACTTACTTACTTACTGACTCTTCCCGAGTGCCCTAAGCTAATATATGGTTTTTTCTTTGTGCCTTTCGGGTTCTTATATATGTGTTTCAATTAAGTGCTTAAATCTATATATAAGTTAACAGGAAATAAATCAACTTGCTGAATTGCACCCGTAAGTCATTCACATGACCTAATTTCCATTCAGGTGAACTACCTGGAAACGCTTACGACCAAACACCTGAGTAAGCAATTCGATCGACTGCAACTCTTTCGCCAACCTCAGCTTTATTCACCAATAAATGCATGTGGAGTATTCAATAGTCTTTAGTTCTAAGTTTACTAATCATAATAAAGGACAGGCAATCTGCCTGGAAAAAATATTTTTTTAAGAAATAAAAATGTATTTTCATTAACTGGCGCCCGAGCAGGGACTGTTGTGTTACACTATTTGCGTTTACGTTACACTGCCAAATCTAGAACACAATTCACAAAGTTAACAATAACCAAGTTAACGTGAGAGATATTCAACATAGTGCGCGTGTTGGCTAACGATAACCAAGTTAGTTCGAGTAAAACAAAGTGCGTGAAATATCTAACAATCCCAAGAACTAGTGTTTGTGACTTTCAAAAAATCGTGACAACCAAGCGCGATAAAAAAAATAAAAAAGTTAAAAGTGGACACCAAGCCACATTAAAGCAGTGAAATAGTGTCTGTGTAAGGGAAAAGAGGCCCCTTAGTAGCCCTGTAAAGGACAAAAAGGAGTTCAAAAATTGTGGACAGCCGCCCTATCCGATAACCAGCAGCTCCCGGAACCCTACATCGTTATGAAAATAGAAGCTACAACGATCATATTTTTGTAAGCCATTCAAATTTTATTAATTGTATACTTAGACTCATTTAAATTCACTATTGTTTGAATTTATCTTAACAAATACTTAACTGTATCCCCAACAATATAAATTTTAAGAACAAACATTTTTACATATATTATATCATTCTTAGAAGTTAAAATTCACCAACATTGAATCAAAAATTATTATCATATCCTTATTGGACTCTTAAATAATTAAACTCAGTTTTTCATTTTCATTATCATTGCTACAATTAAACTTCATATTTCGGTTATCGACAAATAAAAAAAAAAAAAAATGCCAAATCCAAATAATTTAATCAGACCACCCCGTTTGAATGCACTTCAGGAAGATGCTAATCCACCTCCCTCAGTTTCCGCCTCAATACCCAATCAACCTGACAATAACATGATAGAACTAATTACAAGACTTGTGACAGAAACCCTACAAATACAAGGACGACAAATTTTCAACTCGATAATGAACCCTGCGTCTGATATTAATAACGACGTTGATCAAACCATCAATGTAATTAACGATGCGAATCTGTCTGACATGGACAAAATACCGGATGTTGTTAAAAGCCTCCGGGATTTTTCAGGACAGCCTGAAGAGTTCAATTCGTGGAAAAAGAGTGTCGAGAGGATACTCAAGATCTACGATCACCTCAAAGGCACTCCCAAATACTACGGCATTCTTTCAGTTATAAGAAATAAGATAACAGGTCATGCAGACATAGCCTTGGAATCTAATAATACCCCACTAAATTGGGAAAAGATATCCAAGTGCCTAACTTTACATTACGCCGACAAGAGAGACTTAGGTACCCTCGAGTACCAAATGACAACTCTTGTGCAAGGGCACAATACCATACCCGAGTTTTATCAGATAGTCTACCACCATTTATCCCTCATTCTTAGCAAACTTGGATCCATGAACATGAGCCAAGACTCATTAAACAATATGACTCAGTGCTATCGCGATAAAGCTCTCGACCCATTTGTCAGAGGCTTAAAAGGCGATCTACCGAGACTTTTAAGCATACGAGAACCTGCAGATCTCCCGCAAGCTCTGCATCTTTGCTTGAAGTTGCAAAATGTAGATTTCAGGTCTCAGCACGCTAATAACAATCAGCCTGCTACTCGGAAAACCTTTCAAAATGCACCACCGCCGGTTCCTCCCCGAAGAAATAACGTACCCTATCCAAGGCCAATCCCCGCACCCAGACGGGAATTCTATCCCCAACTCCTTCACACTCCTCGTAATCCCCAACCACTTCAAGTCTATAGAGAACCACAGTTTCAGCAAAATTACCAACAACGACAGTTACCAGCTAATCAACGGCCACTGCCTCCAAAGCCAATGGACATCGACCATTCAATTTAGTCCCAGAAGATAAATTACCAAAACCGACCTCGGAATCTTCCAATTCTTCAAAAACGCCAACACTCTCAGCAAGTTCATCAGCCACATAAAATGCAACGCGTTTATCACATAGAAGAATCCAACCAGAATAGAGACGATTTGGGAGAAGACGAAAACATATTAAGACAAGAAAACCAAAATCATGAACAAACATTAACTAGTTACTCTGACCCAGACGAAAACACTGATCTTGACCTACCTGAACAACTAGACGACATTTATTTTTTAGATTAAAAAGCTCTTCGCTTCCATATTTCGAGCACGTTGCGAGGAGCGGACACAAATTTAAATTCTTAATAGACACAGGATCCAACAGAGATTATGTTCAACCCCGTCATGTTAGACACCCTTTTCCGAATAAAAAAAACTTCTACGCCAATTCAGTAGGAGGAAACATAAAAATAACACACCATTGCTTTATTCAACTTTTCGACCCCAATATAGACAAAATTAAATTTTACATCCTTCCAAGTCTTATTTCGTTCGATGGCATCATTGGTAATGACACGCTAAAAAAATTAAACGCTGTCATTCATACCAAAGAGAATTACATGACCATTCATTCGAACATAATTATTCCCCTCAAGCAACACATTACCGAAACCGTTAACAACGTTAACATTAGAACTTCCCATTTAAACAAAGAAGATTCTACCAGCCTAATTAAGATTATTAAAGATTATCCTAACCTCTTTTCTGATCCTGATGAAAAATTAACCTATACAACAACAATTAAAGGAGAAATTCGCACCACAAGTTCCGAACCAGTCTATTCAAAAACATACCCCTATCCTACAGCATTAAGAGAAGAAGTCAATAAGCAAATCAATAAATTACTTAAAGATGGCATCATTAGACCATCTAAGTCACCGTACAACTCACCTATTTGGATCGTCCCAAAGAAAATGGATGCGTCCATGGAGAAAAAATATCGTCTCGTTGTCGACTACAGGAAATTGAATTCTGTCACTATTCCAGACAGATACCCCATTCCTGAGATCAACGAAGTTCTTGCCAACCTCGGTGATAATAGTTGGTTTACCATAATTGACTTAAAAAGCGGATTTCATCAGATTCCACTTAAAGAATCGGACATTGAAAAAACCGCCTTCTCGGTAAATAATGGCAAATTCGAATTTACACGTCTCCCCTTCGGCCTCAAGAACGCCCCAGCAATTTTCCAAAGAACTCTCGATGACATCCTAAGAGAACATATAGGGAAACGTTGCTACGTGTATATCGACGATATTGTCATCTTCGCCAAGAATAAAACCGAGCATATAAACAATCTTAAAGCTGTATTCGAAACCTTAGAACGTGCCAACATGAAAATTCAGTTGGACAAATGCGAATTTCTCCAACAAGAAATAGAGTTCCTCGGATTTATCATAGGTAAAAACGGGATAAAGACGAATCCGAAGAAAGTGCAGGCCATTGCTAAACTACCAGTCCCCAAGACTCTTAAACTTACGATGATTTTTAGGTATGTCAGGCTATTATCGCCGCTTCCTCAAAGACTACGCGAAAATAGCGAAACCCCTGACATCCCTTTTAAGAGGGGAAGACGGACGAGTGTCCAAGCACCTTTCCAAAAACAAAATCATTGAACTCGACACAGAAGCAATGAATTCTTTCAACAAAATTAAGGACTCACTATCTTCCCAAGAAGTTATTCTAAATTATCCAGACTTTAATAAAGAATTCGAAATCACGACTGATGCTTCAAATTACGCAATTGGCGCTGTCTTATCTCAAGACAATAAGCCAATAACTTTTCTATCACGAACATTGACTACAACTGAAGAACATTACGCCACTAACGAGAAAGAGATGCTTGCAATCATTTGGGCTCTCAACTCGCTTAGGAACTTCCTGTACGGATCGAAAAAGGTAAACATTTATACAGACCATCAGCCATTGACCTACGCGCTTAGTAACAAGAATAATAACCACAAGATGAAGCGATGGAAGGCCATCCTGGAGGAGTACAATTACGAACTCAAGTACAAACCAGGAAGGACAAATATAGTCGCGGACGCTTTATCACGACTTCCACAGACAACAGAGGTAAACTCAATGACAATGACAGTACATAGTAGTGACAGTTCGTCACATAATTCGATCCCAGCGGTTGAAACTCCCATCAATGTCTTCCGCAATCAAATCATTTTAAAGATCGGAGACGAAACTACCCACCAATTTCTTATTCCATTTCCCACCTACCATAGGCACATTTTCATCCAACCCAACTACACCGACACAGACATCATTAACATATTCAAAAAATTCCTCAACCCCAGCACCATAAATGGCCTACATACAACAGAAAGCATTATGGGTCAAATACAGAATATTTACCCCCTTTACTTTGCTAATTTTAAAGTTAGATTCACACAATCAATGGTCGAAGATGTTACCGAGCAAGAAGAAAAAATTCTAAAAATTCATCGCAGAGCTCACCGTAACCCAGAGGAGAATCGGAAACAGCTACTTGAAAACTTTTACTTCCCAAAAATGGCAGCAAAAATTAAAGAATAGTGAAGAATTGCCGAACTTGCAAAGAAAATAAATATGAACGGCACCCAAACAAACCTACCCTTGAACCAACCCCTATCCCAAAATATCCTGGCCACACAGTACATTTTGACATATTTTCTACAGAAAAAGTTTTAGTTCTGACTGCCATATGCAAACTTACGAAGTTCGCAAAAACTAGTGGAAGTGGATTGCTGGCAATCCCGACCACGACGATTACGTGACAATCAAAAGAAAAACGAACAATTTGCTTGTAAATTCCAATAACCAAATCATAATCAATAGTCTGCATAACGAACGAATTAATAATTTAACAAAAATTACTAATGAAATTGAAGCAATGATAAAAGAGAACAAAAATACAAATAAGAACACTTTATCTGAAATTCAATATAAATTTAGAATTGTTAAAGAAGAACTGCAGAATATAAATTTAGCCATTCATTGGGCAAAACTAGGCATTGTAAATTCACTTATTCTAAGTAAAGAAAATATTCCCTTTGCTACTATAGAAGAAGCTTTAAATTTCGCTGAAATTAAAGTAATAACTAATTCAATTTCCATTTTATATATTGTTAATATTCCAATAACAGATTATAATGTTTATGAACAAATTTTAATTAAACCTGTGAAAAGAAACGGAATAGCAATAGAAATTAACTATAAGCAAATTATAAAGAATAAAGATGAACTCTTTGGTATAATCAATGAATGTAAATCTGTGAACAATATCTCAATCTGTAAAAAACAATATCTTGTAAACATAAAAAACTCCACATGTATCCCCAATTTATTAAGAAGTAAAGAAGCATACGAGTCTCGTTGACTGTATACATTCTCTGGAATACAGCTCTCACCTTCTGGGGATCCTCGACTACGAAATAGTCGTTGTCAAGCGCTGCCCTATCTGGATCGATCCCAACTGTTGTCAGTAGATTCGCGTTATCCATTGTTCTGTTAAGTCGAACACGTTGGATATCATTATGGTCTTTCCTCCGGAAGATTTTATTTATTTGCGGGAACATGTTCGGGTTGTTGGAATGTACAGCCCGAATCTTATTGCCCCAATGCAAGCTTACAGCTAGTCTGTAATTATGTTTGATTAACTGTTGGAGTACTTTTATCTAAGACTTCAGAGAGCGAATTTCTGCACTCTGTGGGTCCGTAAACCGTCTGTACAAGAGTTTAAGTCTTGACAGGAGTCTACTTTTTTGCACGTGAAGTGCATCGATAGTAGCATTCCGATAAATGTCGCCATAATCGGTTCGTGCTACCTTCGGGATTGTTTTGTCCATTGTTCGTTTAATGGCTTTGTCCATTTGTCTGAGGTACCCATCAACCTCTTCGTTTGTTAGGTTTCTGTTCGTAGGAGGATTGATCACACTCGAACTTATTTCTCTGACTAAGGTTCTAGGGAAACGTGGCCAACGCGCCTTATTGTAATTATAAGGATGCGTTTGGGCATATTCCTCCAGTTCCTCCAGCTTATTCGGGAGCTGTATTACCGCGGCAAGAGAAGAGAGCCTCGAGCTCAGAAAGAAAGTTAGGGTTTCGAGGTTCTGATGCGTAGGCAGCGATCGCGAACAACTTCTTTCCACCTTGGAGAGAGATGCGTGCAATCGCTGCTTCTAGGACACTAAATCTACGCACATCATTGCTATATACGACCTTATGATAAATGTTACTTTTTATCAAGAGGGCGACCCCGGCACCTCTAGTGGATTGGGGTCGGTCTCTTCTAATTATATGGTAGTTTTTGTACCTGAGATTGTGCGTCTGGCTTAGCTTAGTTTCGCTAATCATCAGCACATCAGGTTTGTGGGTTTGCATCAAATTAGAGAGCGATAGTTTTCGCTTGATCCTTATCAGCGAATTTACATTCACTGCTAGGATCTTAAGGGTTCTTACCTCGCGTGAGTCCATTACATCTGAGCGCGCTTGTCTGCAGGCAGCTGAGAGAAGAGGAAATCTACTCTAGCCGTCTGCGTAAGGAAACTGGTCTGTAATTCGACCATCTGTTTCTGCAAGGCAATCATCTGCGCTTGCATCGACTGGATGGAAGACATTACATCCCTTATGGAGGGCTCAGCTTCAGATTGCCTGGCCATAGGAACCGGGGCAACCTTCGGCACTGTCTGTTGTGCCGGTTGTCTGCCTGACACCATTTGGGCATAGGAGATACCAGGCGTAACAGTAGTAGCTACAGCGCGGGCTATTGGCCTGGCTTCTACTTTTTTTTTGTTCCTTACCTCCATTACTCTCTGACGGAGCTCTTTAATTCGTGGACACCCTAAATAAGTTGCAGGATGTCCTTTTCCTCCGCAGAGTACACATTTGAGGAGCGCCTTATCCTCGACTTCTTCTGCCCCTAGAAGGCATTCCCCTTTGTTGTGGCTGAAGGTGCATCGTGCGCAGCGGAACTCCATATTGCAGTTCTCCGCGACGTGCCCCAGCCTTCTGCATCTCGCACATTTTAGTACGTGGTCAGACTTGTTTAATTTTTCCCACTTCACACTCAGACCGCCTACGAAACGAATTTTTCGTAGGCTGTAAATTTTTGTGCTATGGGTTACCTGTACTAAGAAGAAGGGGAGTGCCTTCTTCTTCGCTTTCGCTGCCGCAGTGATAAAGGGCTTGACCCCTACAAACTGGACCTCGTCGTTCTCAACATGGCGCAGCTTGTCGAGGAGGACCTTCGGGTCAGTTGAGGGATTTATGCCTTTGAGGAGCAAGGTCTGTGGTTTTTCTCCTCTTGGGGTATATGTATAGAAATCAGCGTTCGATGCCGCTAACTTCTCTTTGAAAAATCTAAAGCCGTCCATTGTGAGGCAATGGACGGTATGAGTTGTGGGTGTTTTATATTTTATATAAAAAGTCTTATTGTCTAGGGTCAACTCACATAATGTCTGCAGCTCGTCGGTACCCATGCCAAAGACATGGATAGGTGGGCAGTGTACTTTGGACTCCTGCCGCTGTTGCTGTGGCTCCTGTTGCTCTTGGTGTTGTTGTGGCTGATGCTGTTCCTGTTGCTTTTGTTGTTTCCGCTGTGGTCGCTGATGTTTCTGCAACTGTGGCTGCTGTTGTTTTTGCTAGAGTGTTTGCTGGTGTTTCTGTTGCTGCTGCTTAACCGGGAGTGGAGGTTGCTGTGCCTTCTGTTTCTGCTGTTGCTGTTGTTGCGTCTGTTTTTGCAGCTGCAGCTTGTGCTCATGTTGAGCTGTCTGCAGAAGTGCGCTGCCTTTGATGTAGAAGGCAGCGAATCTTGAGGTTTTTGCAGGTTTTCCTTCTCCTGTTTCATTTGCTGCCTCTTTTGCTGCAGCTTAAGAATTTCGCTATGCTGCCCTTTTTCTTTTGCTGCTTTCTCAGCAGCCTTCTAGCTGTAGCCTGCTCATAGAGAAACTTGATGTGAGCGTTTAGTTTTGCTCTTTCATCATCAAGTCTCATGAGCTTTGTTTCCTTCTCTTTGATTTCCTTCTCTTTGATTTCCTCCTCCTCATCGTCAGCGTCCGACGTTGCGAGTACATTGAAGGAGTTCTCGCTCCCTTTGTAGGAGAATCGGCATTCGTTGCCCTCACATTGGAGGGCATCAATGTCGATCTTCGATGTTGCTGTTGATTTTTTCTTTGGCGGTGTTTACAACTACTGTATCATTCCAAGGACCCTCCCGGATTTTAAGTAAAAGGAGTAGTTTCTGATTATATAATTCAATCAAATTTCAAAATTTGTAATGGAACTACTTCTGACTGTTGTTCCAAACGTGTCGTATCCGCTGTTGATTTTAAAAACAATGGCTCGTGTTCTCCGGTAGGCCTTATGCTCTTGGCAACATCTTCTTCTAACAACGTTAGCGACGACAAGCTGTCTAAGAAGGCGAACATTTCGAAACAGTTCCCCTCACCGCATAGAGAAACGGAAATGATATGGAAAAATGTATTAGTTCCAAAACATCCTTGATGTTCATGGGTCTGAATGTTTGCTCGTTGACTCTGTAGAAGAAGATATCTTTACAGCGCAGATATTTTCTATTTCCGTTTCGACACTTAAACTTTTTGGAATGTGACAAACAGGTTTCGCATATTCTCCGATTGTTGACTAGTTGCCATCTCTTTCTCACCGAAATATGTGTGAAACTGTCACATTTAATAAGCTTATGGTTTCTATCACATAGGGAACATCCTTTCGATACCAAATTTTTAAGTTTTGCTGCCACGAACTCTTCGGTATGAGTGTTTAATTGCTGACCCTTATCATTTCGTCCTTCAGTAAGAACACAAGTACTATCCTTACTTGCGCCTTCTACCACTTTGAACAACCATCTATTAAAATCGGTAAGATTGGCTTTGTCTAAGCAGGCAAAGGCAAAGCAAATGAAATTATAGCATCCAACCACGATAATATACAGAAAAAAAGGTAATGTACTTCTCTATCTGTCAAATTTCAGTAACTTCTCCTTATTTGCGGCATGAATTAAATTAAAGTCGTTTGTTATTTTATAATTAATGAAAATATTTTGATTTGTTTTATTCTTTTTAATGTATTAATATTAACAAAACATATTTAAATTACTTTTTTACATTTTTATGTTATAAAAAGAAATTTCACAATTTTTTTATTTCCTATTCTTATTCTTAAGAACATCCTAACGTTCAGAACTTCAATCTAACATATTATTAATATAATTAACTCCTGGCTTAAGTACATTTTTATCATTATATTCGTTAAACAATTTGCCTAAATATTGAAGTTCTAACATAAATAATTTGTTTGGTCTATGTAGTCCCCCTTTACATATGACGTCTGTCCAAGTCAGTCCGATGTTTTCGTCAACCCTCTCGGAATATATATCCAGAAGATTACCTACTTTTCCTTTGAATCGATGCAGTAGATATCCCGCCAGGCGTCATACTTGATGTCCCTCATGTTCTCTTCGATGATGGCACCTGACGTTAACTAGAGGAAAGAAGACGTGATAATATTAGTGAACTTTCTTTATATACTTTCTCATAATCAGCGTGAAAACCAGTTCCCATTTCACATTGGAGGGCATCAATGTCGATCTTCGATGTTGCTGTTGATTTTTTCTTTGGCGGTGTTTTCTTGGCCGCCACTGTCCCGGCTTTGTTAGGTGCGACCACCTCTTCGTCCGACGTAATTGTTGTCGTCCGAGGCTTGTTTTGAACGTGATGCGGCTGCAGTCTTTTCCTCCTCTTCTTCACTCCTGTATTTTGGCTGGTGGGACTAGCCAGACGGATACTACCGTCACTTGTAATATGGCCGGACGCCCCAGCATACGGTGTCTTAAAATCACCCGATTTAGCCGATTTGCTGAGCTCGGGTTGCTCTTCACTCTCCATGTCTTCACTCACACTTAGTGTTTTTGTTAATTAAAAAAAGAAAAAAATGAATTTTATTCTTCCCCACGGGATTCGAGCCCAGGTTTACCAGTCACTACGTTAGTGCCCTACCACCCGAGCTACCGACTTGATTTAAGCTTCGTGTCTTTTCTCACTTTAAGAACACACTATATTTATTTTTCGCAGAAGTCGAAACACAAGCGTACTCCGCGGCGGTCTGTGAACGACTGATCATTGGAGTTGTAGTGTGTGCAGAATGCACCGAATGCAACGTCTCACAAGGACTTGGATACGCGTTCGGTTTCTTCATTAAGTCGGACCAAACGATCTTTGCGACAACTGCACCTTAAATGTGTTGGGGCACAAAAGAAATTACGACGAGATTCTTAAGAAAAAATATAGTGAACACAGTGAATACGAACACAACAACAAGAATGGGTTAAAGAGCCCAACGGGATGAAATAGGATTTGAAACTGAGTACAAAGGAGATTGCTTCAAGACAAGTGTTCGCGGTAAAAGAGTTGCCATTATTTATAAATAGCTTCGAAAATACCACAAAGCTACGCGTTTTTATCCCTGAAGATAAAACATACTATCTACAAAGGGCGTTAAAAGGGAAATCTATTGAAGCTGTGGTGGCACATTTAATGATACCAGCAATGCTAGATAAAGTTATCGACACGCTGCGTATGTTGTATGGGCAACCAAACAAAAAGAAAAATTAGAAGTCAATCAACTCCAAAGTTAGATAGGTTGGATACCACGATATACAAAATAGGAGGATGGATTCTTGGATTTAAATTTTTTTCGTTTTTAATTTTGATGTCGCCCGCCGAATAGAAAATTGACATTTGTACTAGCGGCAAGTATTTAAAGTGTACTTCTAAATTTTATGAATTATTATTAGTGATCTTAAGTGACAATTTAATAAAAAATGGCAATTTGAATTTGATTAGCATAAAATCTTCAAATCTGCTTTTCGCATGCCTTCAAGATCAGTTCAAAAGGGAATGTGTACTTACCTACCGGCTGAATCAGGATATGTTAGAGATGTTCTTTGGTATGACACGTGCAAAAGTAGGTCTCTACGATCATTTGAGCCCACTAAGGTTTGACATCGATTGTAGAATCATTCGTTGAACCAGAAACTGAAATGGGAACTGGTTTTCACGCTGATTATGAGAAAGTATATAAAGAAAGTTCACTAATATTATCACGTCTTCTTTCCTCTAGTTAACGTCAGGTGCCATCATCGAAGAGGACATGGGGGACATCAAGTATGACGCCTGGCGGGATATCTACTGCATCGATTCAAAGGAAAAGTAGGTAACCTTCTGGATATATATTCCGAGAGGGTTGACGAAAACGTCGGACTGACTTGGACAGACGTCATATGTAAAGGGGGACTACATAGACCAAACAAATTATTTATGTTAGAACTTCAATATTTAGGCAAATTGTTTAACGAATATAATGATAAAAATGTACTTAAGCCAGGAGTTAATTATATTAATAATATGTTAGATTGAAGTTCTGAACGTTAGGATGTTCTAAAGAATAAGAATAGGAAATAAAAAAATTGTGAAATTTCTTTTTATAACATAAAAATGTAAAAAAGTAATTTAAATATGTTTTGTTAATATTAATACATTAAAAAGAATAAAACAAATCAAAATATTTTCATTAATTATAAAATAACAAACGACTTTAATTTAATTCATGCCGCAAATTAGGAGAAGTTACTGAAATTTGACAGATAGAGAAGTACATTACCTTTTTTTCTGTATATTATCGTGGTTGGATGCTATAATTTCATTTGCTTTGCTTTCCGATTTCAATAGATGGTTGTTCAAAGTGGTAGAAGGCGCAAGTAAGGATAGTACTTGTGTTCTTACTGAAGGACGAAATGATAAGGGTCAGCAATTAAACACTCATACCGAAGAGTTCGTGGCAGCAAAACTTAAAAATTTGGAATCGAAAGGATGTTCCCTATGTGATAGAAACCATAAGCTTATTAAATGTGACAGTTTCACACATATTTCGGTGAGAAAGAGATGGCAACTAGTCAACAATCGGAGAATATGCGAAACCTGTTTGTCACATTCCAAAAAGTTTAAGTGTCGAAACGGAAATAGAAAATATCTGCGCTGTAAAGATATCTTCTTCTACAGAGTCAACGAGCAAACATTCAGACCCATGAACATCAAGGATGTTTTGGAACTAATACATTTTTCCATATCATTTCCGTTTCTCTATGCGGTGAGGGGAACTGTTTCGAAATGTTCGCCTTCTTAGACAGCTTGTCGTCGCTAACGTTGTTAGAAGAAGATGTTGCCAAGAGCATAAGGCCGACCGGAGAACACGAGCCATTGTTTTTAAAATCAACAGCGGATACGACACGTTTGGAACAACAGTCAGAAGTAGTTCCATTACAAATTTTGGAATTTGATTGGATTATATAATCAGAAACTACTCCTTATACTTAAAATCCGGGAGGGTCCTTGGAATGATACAGTAGTTGCAAAAACCAGACTTTGGTGGCGCATCAGTGGTAACAGTTGCCAATATACAGAAGGTTCAGTTTTTCATTCATTCGAGGAGTGTAATTGCGACAAGGATCTACACAAATAAGTGGAAAAATACCTCACTATGGAAGAAAGCAATACAGGTGGGACAAACATTCCATCAGTTGAAGAAATCCGCCCAAAGTATCCTAGATTTCACTGTAACTATGGTAGGTGATACATTGTGCTTCCTGAAAGTTATCAGAGAAGGCTTAATTGTTTGGAAAATTAGTAAGCTATAGATATTTCACAATTGGAAGTTGTAAATGAACTAATGAACAAACTTTTTGAAAAGGGTTACGCCAGAAAATTGAGTGCGCAAGAGCTAAAGAAGAAATATCCACGAGCTTGGTACTTGCCAACAATTGTTGTCAGAAACCTAAACAAGCCAGGTAAGATGCATTTGGTATGGGATGCTACCGCAACAACGCAAGGAATATCACAGTGTACTTTTGATGGGGCCAGATGAACTTAGGGTTCTAACTGATGTTTTGTATGGGTTTCGTTCAAATAGAATAGCAGTAGCTGGGAATATTAAAGAGATGTTTCGAAAAGTGCAAGTTCGAGATGAAGATCAGCAGTCTCAGAGGTTCTTGTGGCGTAATGGTGACAGCTGTAAGGATCCAGATGTTTATCTTATGCAAGTCTTAACTTTCGGGCCAACATTGCTCAGTTCGTAAAAAAACAAAAATTGCAAGAGAATGCGCTCGTACATTTCCTCGAGTGCCAGACGCGATATTCGACCATCATTGTGTTGAAAATCTTTTAGACACCGTCTAAGAGGCGATTCAGTTTATCAGTGAAGTTAAGTACACCTATTCAAAAGCAGGTTTCAACATTCATAACTGGCAATCTAGTTCCAAGGAAGTATTTCAGGCCCTTAGCCAATTTTCGGGTGTGATTAAAGTGACATCAAAGAAACCTCGAAGGTCCTCGGTCTTTGGTGGAATATTGAAGAAAACATATATATATAAACTTTTTTCCCTGAAATACGCAAAGGGGCATGAAGACATTTTGACAGGACAACGAGCACCCTCTAAACAGGGAATTTTAAGAGCACTTTTATATATATGACCCGCTTGGTTTTTTAAAGTTCTTCTCGGTACGTTTGAAGGTACTAATGCAAGAAGTATGGAAGGAAAAAACAGAGTGGAACGGCTTGCACGAAAAATTGGAAAGCTGACTGCGGCATCGACCTTCGTTCAGTGCAGACGTGTTTCAGTTATAGTATAGTAAATATACAACTAATTGATCTATATTACATTTAAAGACCAAAGAATCTAAGTGAGGTATTAGCCTAGTCGAGGAGGTGCCTTTCTGCTAATACAGCATCCCAGGTCCGAATCCCATGGAGAGCATATACTTTTTTTCTCTTTTCTTTTATAAAAGACACATATTGTGAGTGCAATGAACAGTGAAGAGCGACCCGCGCTTGAAAAATCGGGTGCTTCCAAGACACCGTTGCCGTATAGATCTGGTGATCTAAGTAACGAAAGCATCAGAGAGCGATCAGCGAGCCCAGCTAGTCAACTCAATGAGACAAAGAAGTGGAGGAGGAGGATGCAGATGCAACCGACACAAATCAAGCGACAAACAACAACAACAACAGCATCATCTGATGAGGAAGCGGTCACAGGCAAGACAAAGCCTATCTACTCGGAAAACCTCCAAGCCAACACCAATAACAGCAATGAAAGACGACAAAGATATTGGAACCCTTCAATATCGGTTCACTGTAGCTCAGTAGCCAATTTTAAAAGTGTTAAAGAGTCCTTAGTGTCGGCGGGGGCTCGTTTTAACACATACAGAAGATTAAAAGGGGCGTAATGTGCTCCTCAAGGGGGTTGACCCTTTTACTGACCCGCATGAGATCCTTGAGGAGCTGCGCACCCACAATAGCTAGGTTCACTTCGTAGGAGTAAAGCCCATCAACACTGCGGCTACAAGGAAGAATAAGGATGTTAAACTTACATTCTTTCTGGTTTAGCTCTCCCATGGCAGCAAGATCGAGGGCCTAAGGAAAATTCGATCCGTAGGTTCTCTAGCTGTTAAATGGGAAGCATTAAGAAAGTCCGACCACGTACTTCAATGTGCGCAGTGTCGGATGCTGGATGCAGTACAGATGTTCCAGATGTACTGAGTCCCACCAGAAAGGGAAATGCAGTTTAGGCGAAGAAGAAGTTACAGACGGAGCCCTTCTCAGCAGTGTACTCTGCGGAGAAAAAGGATATCCCGCTACTTATCGGGGTTGTTTTCGCATCCGAGAGCTCCGGCAAAGAGTAAAGGCTGCAAGTAACGCAAAAATGGTAGAAGCTAGGCCAGTGGCCCATGCTGCAGCTACCGCTGTTACGCCGACTATCACCTACGCTCAAATAGCGTTAGGCAGAAAGCCGACATAAAAGACAGTGCCAAAGATTGTCCCAGTCACAGTGCCCAGACAGCCTACGGCAGATCCTAACTTGAAGGATGCATTGACCACCATTCCGTCAATGCAAGCGCAGATGATCGCTTTGCAGAAACAGATGGTAGATTTACAGACCAGTTTCCTACAGCAAACGGCCCAAGTAGACGTTATCTATTCGGCGTTGTTTAGCGAGCTAAATGCGAAACAGATATAATGGGCACACGCGCAGCAGGACCCCTTAAGATCCTAGCAGTGAATGTCAATTTAAAAATTACCAAGTAATAGGAAGAGACCGGCCAATTCCTCTCGAGGGGGTGGGGTCGCCCTCTTAATAAGAAATAACATAAATCAAAAGATCGTATAGGGCAATATTGTGCGAAGGTTTAGTGAGCTGGAGGCTTATATCGCGAGCATCCTTCTCCAAGGTGGAAAGCGGTTGTTCGTGATTGCAGTGAACGCGGCAGATACTCGAAACTCAATTTTCATATCTGAGCTCGAGGCTCTCTTCACTAACCTTCGCCTAAAACTACAGGAAAACTTTTTCGCTATTGCTGGTGATTTAAACGCAAAGCACGGCTGGGTAACCTTATTCCAAACGAGTGGGGAAACGCTCTCCTGGAGTGGATAGAGCAGAGTGGTATCGCGTTCAGGCTTGACTTACTTGCAACTGATAAACCATCTTTTCCCCGAAGTGGGTCGTATCTGGATGTGATGCTTACAGACAGACGAATCACGATTTTGAACGTGGATTGACGCACAAGGAACTGTTTAACCGCGGTCGAGTACGACAGTGATCACTGTGGTCTCGCCGCGGTTATTCAGCTCCCGAACGAGCTGGAGGAACTGGAGAGATATGTCCGCACGTATCCTTACAACTATAACAAGGCACGTTCGCCACGTTTCTCCAGAGTCTTTAATAAAGAACTACGTTCGAATGCAATCTTTCCGCCAACTAACAAAAATCTGACAAACGAAGAGGTTGACAGGTACATAATACTAATGTACGAAACCATTAAACGAACGATGAAAAAGACTATTCCTACGCTGACACCATAGGATGCTGGCTACATCTTCCGGAATGCGGATATAGACGCACTTCATGTGCAAAAAGAAAACTACTGTCAAGACTAAAACTCTTATACAGACGGTTTACAGATCCGCATATTGATGAAATACGGTCGTTGCAGTCGCAGATCAAACTAGTTCAGCAATGGTGGAGCCAGCAATACAGACTAGCTGCAAACTTGTACTGGGGAAATAAGATTTGGGCTGTAAGATCCAGCAATCCGAGCAGGCTCCCAAAAGTAAAACGAGGAAAGGTTTAAACGACATCCAAACTGTCCGACTCAATAGAACAACAGACAACGCCAATTTACTAAGGACAGTAGACATCGATGCAGATAGGGCAGCACTTGACGACGACTTCTTTGTAGTCGAAGATCCTCAGGAGAAGGTGAAAGTAATTGGAGCTGTCTTCCAGGAAGTGTATACGGTCAATGAACCTCTTTGTCTAAATCACGACTTGGAAGACAGAGTCAAGCTTAACCACTTTCAACTATGTACCGAGATAAGTCAACGGCGATTCGAGAATCCTGGTTTCACCAGATTCAGTGACGATCTTCTGGCAAGTAAGGCTTGATAATCTGAAGTTAAGTACATCTATTAAAAAGCGGGTTTCAACATTCGTAACTGGCAATCTAGTTCCAAGGAAGTATTTCAGGCCCTTAGCCAATTTTCGGGTGTGATTAAAGTGACATCAAAGAAACCTCGAAGGTCCTCCGTCTTTGGTGGAATATTGAAGAAAACATATTAACTTTTTTCCCTGAAATACGCAAAGGGACATGAAGACATTTTGACAGGACAACGAACACCCACTAAACAGGGAATTTTAAGAGTGCTTATATATATATGACCCGCTTGGGTTTTTAAAGTTCTTCTCGGTACGTTTGAAGGTACTAATGCAAGAAGTATGGAAGGAAAAAACAGAGTGGAACGGCTTGCACGAAAAATTGGAAAGCTGACTGCGGCATCGACCTTCGTTCAGTCCAGACGTGTTTCAGTTATAGTATAGTAAATACACAACTAATTGATCTATATTACGTTTAAAGACCAAAGAATCCAGGTGAGGTATTAGCCTAGTGGAGGAGGTGCCTGTCCGTCAGTCGATCGTTGACATCCACCACGTATGAAGGACGTATATCGGCTGTGTAGTTCGTGAGTGGCTTAAAATTTTTTTTTATGCGATTCCTAGAATAAGAAAGCGAAACTACAACAATTTTTGTGTCGGCTTTCCCGGAAAAGGGAACCGAGAGTACAATTCTTGCTGAGTTCTTAGAAAAAAGAAACAGAAAATTTAAAGTGAAATGTGTGTTATTGTGTTTAAACAAATGGAAGGAGATCATTCCGAGATAGAGAGTGACATTGGGTGTGAAAGCCACGAATTGCTCAAAAAACGAAAAATATTAAAGCCTCAACGAAATTTTATAAGGAGGCGGATGAGAATGAACGAGTCAGAAGAAAATGACAACGACGATAAGGCGTCCTGTAGTGGACATGGGAACATTTTCGCCAAAAGAGCTTCATCCAGGGCCGATGATCATGCCGCTGAGGAGAGGGAGTTGGCGGAGAAGATCCGTGAGAAGGACGAGCTGTGGAGGCCTTTATAAAATCTCTTCAGCTAAAACTAGAGGCCAGAAAGAAACTGGGACGCAGCAACAGCTGCAGCAGTCCAAGCAGCAAAAGCTGCAGCAGTCCAAGCAGCAAAAGCTGCAGCAGTCTAAGCTGTAGCAGCCGGTGCCGCCAAATCAACAACAACAACTGCAGCAACAGCTGCAAAAGCAACAACAAGATCAGTAGCAAAGGAAGCAACAATAACAACAGCAACAAGACCCGACCATCCAAAGAAAGAAGACAAAGATGCCACCAATAAATGTCAGCGGGATGGACACCACATACACGATAAAGGTATGTAAGTTGTCCGTAGGGGACAGTTTTAAAATTAAAAACAAAGGGTTCCAAAAGCAATCGGTCCACTGCTTATCAGTGGACAACTTTAAAAATGTTAAGGACCGAAAGGCGAAAAAGTACCAGCCAAGATGCAGCAAATGTGTAGAGATGCATCTGTCGGCGCGCTGTCTCCTGGGAGACGGGAAAGTGGGGGACAGGTCACGTTAAAAATGCGTGCATTGTGGGGAGAAGGGACATCCGTCTAGTTGTCGAGGCTTCCCCAAGGTAAAGGCTATCCAGAAAAAGGATATGCAAAAGAAAGAGAAAGTCGTGGATTCGAGACCAGTGCCTAGAATACCAGCCACACCTGTTACGCCGGTCATTTCTTACGCCCAGATGGCGTGTGGTAGCCGACCGGCACAATAGATAGTGCCAAAAATGGTACCAGTGCCGGTAGAGGCTCCGAATATGGGCTCCGCGGAACTGTTCTCCATGGTGGCCTCAATGAAGGCCCAAATGGAGCAGTTCCAGGGAGATCTTCTGCGGATGGACCGGGTCCTTTCGTCAAGACCCACTGGGTCAGGTCCGTATCCGTCTTAATGGATACGCCAGCAGCTGGAGACCTATCGATCCTGGCAGTGAATACAAATTCACTTGTCAGGATCGAAAGAAGGTTGATTTTGCTCAATATGTTGGAGTCCCATAAGCCTGATGTGTTAATGGTTAGTGAAACTAAGCTAAACTCAAAACATACACTCAGGTACAAGGACTACGCAGTTATTCGAAGGCACCGCCCGCACTCCACACAAGGGGATGGGGTCGCTCTCTTCATTAAAAAAGGCATTCGCCATAAGATCGTGTATTGCGGTGAGGTGAGAAGTTTCGGTGTGCTGGAAGCGTGTATTGCGTGCATTTCTCTCCAAGGTGGGAAAAAATTGTACGTAGTAGCGGTCTATGCACCAGATGCACCTCGGTCCTCCGACTTCATTCAACAACTACTTTGTTGTCGCCGGTGACTTGAACGCGAAGCATTGGGAATGGGGTAATTCTGTTCCAAATCCCAGAGGAAATTCACTCCTTGAGTGGTTGACGCAGCACTCTATTGAGTTCAAGCTAAATTTGCTTGCAGCCGATAGACCGTCCTTTCCCAAAAGTGGGTCTTGTTTAGATCTGATGCTAATTGACAGACGACTAACGTTACGGGACGTGAACAGACAAACTTGGAACTGCTTAACAACGGTAGACTACGACAGTGATCACCGTGGGCTCGCCGCAGTAATTCGGTTCCCGAACGAGATGGTGAAACTGGAGGAATTCGTGGAAGCGTATCCTTACAATTATTGAAAGGCTCGTTGGCCGCGCTTCTCCAGAGTCCTAGGCAGAGGACTGTGTTCGAATGACTTAACGCCACTGTCGAACAGAAACCTAACGAACGACACTACGATTAAACGTACTATGGACAAAACGATTCCAAAAGTATCACTGAGAACAGATGGCGACATCTATCGGAACGATACAATCGACGCACTGCACGCCCAAAAAAGCAGACTGCTGTCGAGAATCAAGACACTTTACAGGCGATTTACAGATCGAGACGACCAGGAACTGAACGCAAGTGAAAAACCAAACCAGAGTTTGATTCTCCTGAATTATAGAATTGCTATTAATTCATATTGGGGAAGCAAGATTCGGGCTGTCCATTCGAACCGTCCGGGTATGTTCCTCCAAATCAACCAGATCTTCCGAAGGAGGCATTATAACGACTTGGAGGCTGTTCGAATTGATAGAACAACTGACAACGCAAACATACTGACTTCAGTTGGCATCGATCCGGATGGGGCCGTGCTGGACAATGAGTTTTTCATTGTTGAGGATGCTCAAGAGAAGGTAGAAGCAATAGGAGCAGTTTTTCAGGAAGTGTATACGGTCAACGATTCTCGTAGGCCGAATCACGACTTGGAGAACAGAGCCTTGCTTAACCATTTCTACCTTCGAAATTAAACACAGCAATGGTATTCGGAGAATCATGGTTTCACCGGATTCAATGATAAAAACAAGGCAGTAAATCCCTTGGCCCAAAATGGCTCTAATGCCATACTCATTTCGAAAGTGGCCCTCAAAGATATCTTCAACAGTTTGAAGAACCCATCCTCAAAAGGGATAAAGATTCCTCGCTTCCGAAAAATCTTCGGTCGATAAGTCTCTTCCCTTGCATAAGCAAGGTTTTTGAAAAGATTGTCAATAGAGTCCTGATACAGTGGACTGAAGACAAGAAAATAATACCAAATAACCAATTTGCATTTAGGGCGGGGCATGTACAGTATGTACTTGCCGCATTAAAATTGGTTTCGGTCATACAATGGAACAGGAAAGAGACGCAATGCACCGGGGCCTGCCTTGTTGACTTGGAAAAGGCATTCGACACTGCTTTACACGATTTATAATATGGTGACAGGTAGAAAATGTGTTGTCAATAGTAGCAACAAGGGTTCTACTAATGTCTCTTTATTAAAAATGGGCTACAGCAGGGCGCAGTAAACTCACCAATTTTTTTCACTGTTTTTACCAGTGAATTAATTGGCTCCATACAGTACCTGATTGCGTCCGCTGACGATTGGATCGCGTACAGCACAGCGCCGAAGATTGAAGTAATTAATATCCTCTTGCAGCTTAACTTCGAGAAAATCCAGCATTATGTTGGACCATTTTCTGTATGGAAATATCCATGCAGCAACTGGTCTGTCAAAAGCCAGAAAAGCCTTCGCTATGGCAAGTAGGTTGTTTTACAGCATCCAACTTGATTCCAGGTTAGGTTATTTGCTACACGGCTCTAGCCCGACCTATCATGGTATACGGTTGTCCGGTGTGGTTCAACTTGAGTCCCTTTCAGATGGAAAGGATGAGGGTCCTCGAAAGGCAATGTCTTCGGGATTGCCTTAAGATGTACAGAATCCCAGAATCTGAGTACAAGAAGTTCTATTCCAATAAAATCTTGTACAACGCAGCAAACGTGAACAGGGTAGATAGTTTTATTATTAAACTGGTTCTAAGGCATGTTTCAAGAGCAATGACCTCAAAAAACGATCTGATATTCGGAGCCTACTACCCAAACGATTCTTGTTCCTGGACCGACTTGGCTTGGTGCAGGATACGTAGGAACCGCAAATCTCTATTCGCGCCATTAACGATCGGGAAAAGGATAGGCACTTTTTCTGGTGGCTAGAGCCAAATCTGGTGGCCCAGCTGCCGTCAGCTGAAGTCGATACTGGTCCTACGGACAGCTTACATTTAGTATAAGGTAGAATAAGTTGAGATTATATATAAAGCAGCAACATCAGAACCAGCAGCAACATCAGAGCCAGCAGCAACATCAGAGACAGCAGCAACATCAGAGACAGCAGGAACAACGACAGCAACAGAAATCCACAGAGAAGAAGGAGAGGTGCCCGCAGGACATTGTGAAAACATGTGGGTTGGCCACAAGTCTTCTCCTTCTTCTTGTGGCGCTACAGTCCGGGGTGGACCTGGGCCTCAACCAACATGCCTCTCCAGCCAGCACGATCTTTCGCCAGCTGTCTCCAGTTGCGCACTCCAAGTTGATTGAGGTCCTTCTCCACTTGTGTGCGCCACTTTAGTCTAGGTCGTCCTCTGTTGCGTTGTCCCAATGGCTCGGATTCAAAGACTTTTCGGGCCGGAGCAATGGTGTCCATACGCTCTACATGGCCTAGCCATCTTAAGCGTTGTATCGGTAGACGCTTGACCAGGCGCATGTCGCTGTACAGCCCATAGATATCGCCATTAAATCTTCTCCTCCAGATGCCATCAACGCAAACAGGACCAAAAATCGCACGCAAAACTTTTCTCTGGAAAAGACTAAGGGCTTCCTCATCCGCCTTTGCTAACGTCCAAGATTCCGCGCCATATAGTAGGACTGGGATGATCAAGCTGTTATATAAAGCGAGTTTAGTCCTTCGAGAGAGGGCTTTATTACTCAATTGCCTTTTGAGCCCAAAGAAACAGTGATTGGCAAGAGTGATTCTGCGTTTGATATCGGTACTGATGTTGTTGTCCCTGTTTACCGCGGAGCCGAGGTAGACGGAGTCCTTGAATATCTCGAAGTTTCTGCTTCCTAGTGTGACGCTCCGTCCGAGACGTCGATGTTGTGTATCCTTCCTTGATGACAGCATGTACTTTGTTTTGCCCTCATTTACCGCCAGACCCATTTTAGCCGCTTCCGCTTCAACCAGCAAACGCCTCATTGACGGCTCGCTGTGTTCTTCCAACCACGTCAATGTCATCAGCGTATGCTAGCAATTCAACTGACTTCTGGAAGATCGTGCCTCTGGTGTTGACTTATGAGTTACGCACGATCTTCTCGAGGATGATGTTAAAGAAGTCACATGATAGTGCGTCGCCTTGTCTAAAACCTTTTTTGACATTGAAGGTCTCGGTGAGTTCGGTCCCGACCATGACGGAGCAGCGAGAGTTCTCCATCGTCATCCTACACAATCTGACGAGTTTGGTAGGAATGCCAAAACTAGACATGGCACTGTATAGCTCGTCTCTATGCACACTGTCATATGCAGCCTTGAAATCGACGAATAGGTGGTGAGTGTCAATTTGCATTTCTTGGGTCTTTTCCAGGATCTGCCGTAATGTAAGATCTGGTCTATTTTGGACTTCCCTGGCCTGAAACCACACTGATAGGGACCTATCAGGTCTAGGACAAACGGTTTCGGATGCTTACACAATACGGGAGAGAGGATCTGGTATGCGATGTTCAGGAGACTAATCCCTCGGTAGTTGGCGCAGTCAAAGGGGTCTCCTTGCTTGTGAACCGGGCAAACGACGCTGAGATTCTACTCATCGGGCATGTTTTCCTCCGACCATATCTCATAGATGAGCCAACCAGGTCATCTCCAGCTGCTTTAAATAGTTCTGCGGACAGCCCGTCCGCTCCAGCAGCTTTGTTCGACTTTAGCTTCGATATTGCTATCTTCACCTCGTCTAAGTCGTGGGGACGGAATGCTCCAAATTGAGTGGAACATTCTGCCTAACAGCGGGATTTGGGTCGTCATCGCCGTTTAGGAGTCGGCAGAAATGATCCTTCCAGATTCTCAGCACAGACGCGACTCTACTACTAGTTGTCCATTTTGGTCCCGGCAGGCCTTGGTCCGAACCTTGTATCCTCCGGATAGCTGTTTTACCTTTCGGTAAAACTTTCGGACTTCATTTCTGCCAAAACACCTTTCCATTTCCTCGACCGCGCGCTTCTCATGTTCCTTCTTCTTCCTTCTGAGAAGCCGGTGCTCTTCCCTTCTTCTCTGTTCGTAGAGTTCACGAACAGCCCGCGTTGTTCGATGCAGCGTTGCCTTATAGGCGTCTTGTTTAGCTGCGTGCGCTTGCCTGCACTCGTCGTCAAACCATGGGTTCCTTCTGGGTGGTGACGTGAAACCCAGCACATCAGTGGCAGCATCTTTGATGGCTTCCTGACAACGTTTCCATTCTTCTTCTATGCTTAGAGCAGGAAGCGTCGAACTCTGAGCGAGTTTCAGGGAGACTCGGTCGGCGAAGTTCCCAGCAATCAGCTGCGATTGTAGCTTTTCGACGTCAAACCGTTTTGGTCTTTCTCGACTCCGTTGCCCTCTCGATATCCGGGTTCTTACCTTGGCTACAACAAGGTGATGATCCGAGTCAATGTTTGCACCTCGGAAGGTTCGGACATCGAGAATATTGGAGGAGTGTCTGACGTCGATCGTAACGTGATCAATCTGGTTGACGGTTGATTGATCAGGAGATCGCCAGGTTCCTTTGTGAATGTTCAGGTGTGGGAACCGCGTGCTAGCCACAGAGAGGTTTCGCCCCGAGGCGAAGTCCAACAGCCTGAGTCCGTTTCCGGATGTGTTGTCGTGCAGGCTGTGTTTACCAATGACTCCAGCAAAGATGTCCTCCTTTCCCAGCTAAGCGTTGAAATCTCCTAGAACAATCTTGGTGTCATAGCTGGAGCATCGATCGTATGTTCTTTCTAGGAGATCATAGAAGTCATCCTTGATGTTGTCATCCTTCTCCTCTGTCGGGGCGTGAGCGCATTTTAGGCTGATGTTCCCGAATTTAGCCTTGATGCGGATTGTCATGAGGCGTTCGCTGACGGGGTCGTAACTCAATACTTTTTGTCTAAGTCTGCCTCGGACAACAAATCCGCATCCGAATAAGCGCTGCCTTCTCTCTCTATAGCAATTGCTGTCGTAGATATCGCAGTTCTTCATCGCTTTTATGCCAGGCTCATCCCATCGCACTCCCTGGATGGCGGTTATGTCAGCTTTGTAGCTGTCAAGGGCCTCCGCAAGTTGTTCGGCTGCACGTGGCCTGTTAAGGGACCTCACATTCCCCGTGCAAAACCGAAAATCATTGTTCTTAAAACGTTTGCTGGGGTCGTCAACAGTTGATCCGTCCTTATCCGAGGCATGTAGTTTTACATGGTGAGGAAGTTACCCTCACGCACAACCCACAGACTGGTAGGCCAGGCCCATTATTTAAATCCTCGGGCAGAGGGGTTCGCTGCATACATTAGTTCACCATACAAAGGGTGTTGTGATGGATATCCAGGGGCGCCGCATGGAGGCTGTATGTCAACTTGACCTGTGCACTAACGAGGATAGCCTTGGCAGCTCGCCATGTTGAGCGCAATCAACGACGTTACCTCGCGTGCATAGGCCCATTCCCCCCGAGTTGGCCACAGGTAGTCCTTTTTATTTTAAATATAAGGGTATGAACAGAATGTCGGTTCACTGTAGCTCAGTAGCCGATTTTAAAAGTGTTAAAGAGTCCTTAGTGTCGGCGGGGGCTCGTTTTTACACATACACCCCAGAAGGTGAAAAAGGGCGTAATGTGCTCCTCAAGGGGATAGACCCTTTTACTGACCCGCATGAGATCCTTGAGGAGCTGCGCACCCACAATAGCTAGGTTCACTTCGTAGGAGTAAAGCCCATCAACACTGCGGCTACAAGGAAGAATAAGGATGTTAAACTTACATTCTTTCTGGTTTAGCTCTCCCATGGCAGCAAGATCGAGGGCCTAAGGAAAATTCGATCCGTAGGTTCTCTAGCTGTTAAATGGGAAACATTAAGAAAGTCCGACCACGTACTTCAATGTGCGCAGTGTCGCATGCTGGATGCAGTACAGATGTTCCAGATGTACTGAGTCCCACCAGAAAGGGAAATGCAGTTTAGGCGAAGAAGAAGTTACAGACGGAGCCCTTCTCAGCAGTGTACTCTGCGGAGAGAAAGGATATCCCGCTACTTATTGGGGTTATTCTCGCATTCGAGAGCTCCGGCAAAGAGTAAAGGCTGCAAGTAACGCAAAAATGGTAGAAGCTAGGCCAGTGGCCCATGCTGCAGCAACCGCTGTTACGCCGACTATCACTTATGCTCAAATATCGTCAGGCAAAAAGCCGGTTGTCCCGGTCACAGTGCCCAGACAGCCTACGGCAAATCCTAACTTAAAGGATGCATTGACCACCATTCAGTCAATGCAAGCGCAGATGATCGCTTAGCAGAAACAGATGGTAGATTTACAGACCAGTTTCCTACAGCAAACGGCCCAAGTAGGCGTTATCTATTCGGCGTTGTTTATATAATATATATATATAAACAACGGATATAATGGGCACCCGCGCAGCAGGACCCCTCAGGATCCTAGCAGCGAATGTAAATTCGCTGATAAGGATCGAACGACAAATACAGCTTTTTCACTTCTTGCAAACCCACAATCCTGACGTGCTGATGGTTAGCGAAACTAAGCTAAGCCAGACTCGCAATATCAGGTACAAAAATTACTATGTAACAGGAAGAGACCGGCCAATTCCTCTCGAGGGGGTGGGGTCGCCCACTTAATAAAAAATAACATAAACCAAAAGATCGTATAGGGCAATATTGTGCGAAGGTTTGGTGTGCTGGAGGCTTGTATCGCGAGCATCCTTTTCCAAGATGGAAAGCGGTTGTTCGTGATTGCAGTCTACACGGCAGATACTCGAAACTCAATTTCCATATCTGAGCTCGAGGTTCTCTTCACTAACCTTCGCTTAAAACTACAGGAAAACTATTTCGCTATTTACGCAAAGCACGGCGAATGGGGTAAGTGAATTCCAAACGAGAGGAGAAACGCTCTCCTAAAGTGGATAGAGCAGAATGGTATCGAGTTCAGGCTTGACTTACTTGCAACTGATAAGCCATCTTTTCCCCGAAGTGGGTCGTATCTGAATGTGCTGCTTACAGACATACTAATCACGATTTTGAACGTGGATCGACACACAAGGAACTGTTTAACCGCGGTCGAGTACGACGGTGATCACTGTGGCCTCGCCGCGGTAATTCAGCTCCCGAACGAGCTAGAGGAACTTGAGAGATATGTCCATACGTATCCTTACAACTTTAACAAGGCACGTTGACAACGTTTCTCCAGAGTCTTAAATAAAGAACTACGTTCAAATGCAATCTTTCGGCCAACGAACATAAATCTGACAAACAAAGAGTTTGACGATGAAAAAGACTATTCCTACGCTGACACCAAAGAATGCTGGCTACATCTACCGGAACGCGGAGATAGACGCACTTAATGTACAAAAAGTAAACTAATGTCAAGGCTAAAACTCTTGTACAGACGGTTTACAGATCCGCAGATTGACGAAATACGGTTGTTACAGTCGCAGATCAAACCAGTTCAGCAATGGTGGAGCCAGTAATACAGACTAGCTATAAACTTGTACTGGAGCAATAAGATTCGTGCTGTAAGATCCAGCAATCCGAGCAGGCTCCCAAAAGTAAACGAATCTTCCGGAAGAAAGATTTAAACGACATCCAAACTGTCCGACTCAACAGAACGACAGACAACGCCAATTTACTAAGAACAGTAGACATCGATGCAGATAGGGCAGTACTTGACAACGATTTCTTTGTAGTCGAAGATCTTCAGTATACGGTCAATGAACCTCTTTGTCTAAATCAGGACTTGGAAGACAGAGTCGAGATTAACCACTTTCAACTATGTACCGAGATAAGTCAACCGTGATTCGAGAAACCTGGTTTCACCAGATTCAGTGACGACATTCTGGCAAATAATGCCGCCGCCGATAGTAGAAACAATTCCATCTTTATTTCGGAGGATGAACTCCAGGATATGTTTAATTCACTGAAGAAGAAGAAGTCAGTAGGAATCGATGGGATACCGAATATTGTTCTGCGCCATCTACCCTCGGAGGCAGTAGATATACATACAACCCTGTTTAACAATGCGCTGAGTAACGCATATTACCCGGCACATTGGAAAACAGCTGTGGTACAGCACATTCCGAAAAGGGACAAAGATATTTCCATCCTGACAAATCTCCGGTCTATAAGTCTTCTTCGGTGCATAAGCAAGGTTTTTGAAAAGATTGTCATTAGAGGACAACCAATTCGGCTTTAAAGCGGGGTATGATACTATACATGCCGCGTCCAAATTGGTATCCGACATTCAGTGAAACAAGAACAAGAACCAATGCACAGGTGCTTGCCTGATAGACATGGAAAAGGCGTTCGCACCATTTGGTTAGAAGGCCTCTTCCTCAAGACAGTCAGACTAGGCATAGATAAAACGCTGCTATATATGATCCATGATATGGTTACAGGTAGGAAGTTTGTTGTGAAAAATGGCAACGTTACATCTATCACAATATTTCACATAAAAAATGTGTTGCAACAAGGGGCCGTTGGTTCACCGATCATTTTCGCTATATTCACTAGCGATCTTATTGGTTCCATTCCGCATTTAATCGCGTACGCGGATGATCTTATAACGTACAGATCCGGCCCGAAAATTTAAGTTATAAATAACTTGTTGCAGTATGACTTTGACGAAATTCAGCGATTTTGCGACGACTGGAAGTTGAAAATCAACTTCCGGAAGTGCGAAACTATCCTCTTTAGAACTTGCTATCCAAGACCTCAAGGGACACGAAGAAAAACTGGCGCAAGTTCTCCATATTTGACCCGCGGGGCCAGCCGTTAGCTGTGCAAAATGTAGTTAGATATCTTGGCATTTGGTTGGACCAGTATTTGTGTTGCAGTAAGCATGCAGATAAGGCTCTGACAAAAGCTAAGAAAGCCTTTGCTGCGGCAAGTTGGTTTTTTACAGCAGACAAATTGATACCAGAGTAAAAGTAATCTGCTACATGACTCTCATACGGCCGATCATGGAGTATGGTTACCCAGTGTGGTTCAATCTGAGTCCTTCCCAGATGGAAAAGATGAGGGTGTTTGAGCGGCAATGTCTCCGGGCCTGCCTACGTTTGCATCGAACACCTGAATCCGATTACAAGAAATCCAATTAGGATAGACAGTTTCATTATTAAGCTGACTCGAGGGCACATTGCAGGAGCGATGACTTCATCCAACAGTCTGATCTTTGGGGCGTATTACCCCAACTTCATGTACCATGAAAAGGTGCGTCTGAACGGATTCATACCTCCTGAAGCGTTTCTCTATTTAGACTCCAAAGGACTCATTCAGAACACGGAAGGATGTTTTATCATCTTCCACGTCGTACGCCGAACAGTGGATAGGTAACTCCAATACGAACCGGACGTCGCTCGGAGCCACAAGGATCTTCTTCGGTTCAATAGGGCGATTTCCGCCCGAGAAAGGGCTCTGTCCGCCAGAGAACGTCACTTCTACTGGTGGTTGCATCAAAATCATATAATTGAATTTTAAGTTTCCCTTGTGGCCAACTGACATAGTTTTTAAGGTAGTGTGTGAGAGGTAATTTAACTAAAACACATAAAAAAAGGCAAACAAAAAATAAATAAATAAACAAAAAAATATAAAAAACTAAATAAGGGCATGAGAATCCAAAAAAAGGTGCACCATGGCATATTAACTATTTATGTTAAACATATAAATTCGATATATGTCATGGTGCCCACGTCCGTAATTCCCAGACAAATCCTTTCGGACAACGGCACTTGAAAGGAGCTGAAAAGGAACTTCGTGAAGCGTATCATCAAATGAACAAACAGGTAATACAAGACAAGTTTACAAATGCTCAAATGGAATGGCTGTTTAATCCACCGTTACACATGGGTGGCTGTTGGGAGCGTTTAATAGCGTCAGTCAAAAAGATTTTCATGGAGATAACCCGAAATCAGCAACTTCAGAATGAGTCTCTACGATCTGCACTTCGTCGTCGTCGTCGATTAGGAGTTCTCGTCCACTAAAGTACTTGTCAGTGAAGATGAATGACCAAGAAACGTTGACGCCTAGTTATTTTCTTCTTGGATCATCAAGCGGTGCTAAACCACCAGGAGAGTTCACCGATAAGGACTTACATTTACGAAAGAGTTGGAGAATCAGTCAACAAATTGCTAAAATGTTCTGGAATAGATGGATTCGTGAATATCTTCCTACCCTACAAGGGGCTCTAAATGATTTGAAAATATAAAAAATATTTCAGAGGGAGATGTAGTCATCATTGTAGACGAGAACTTGGCGAGGAACACTTGGCTAAAGGGGATCGTCGTCAGTGCAATCAAGGCAAAAGATGGGCAAGTGAGGAGAGCTTATGTGCGGACAGTATATGGTATTTATGATCCGCCAGCTGTCAAATTGTGGAACCAGATGTCTTCTCAATGATTCTGTCTGCAATCTCAAATAAAGCTGGGAGAGAAATTCCGTAGTTGGCGGATAATATACATCGAATGTGACTGGGCATGCGATTCATGCAGAGAGTTGAGATCATATCGTTCTCATTAGCTAAAATGCGATTTCACGTAGGAGTCAGATAACTTGACGGTTCGGTAGACATTGTTGCACTGAATTAATCAGGATTTTGTAGAATTCCGAACTAGCTCTTAAAACGTTAGTATCGGGGTCACCACTTGTAGTTGTTTAGGTAAAGAAACATTGTTTTATTATAAAATACCTTTTTTTTCGTAATGCGGTATTCTATTGTGTACCATGTCTGTTGTGTGAATAATGCTTCTTAAAAACCGCTGCACTTCTGTTTGAGTGAAATTGCTCCGAAAGTGTACTCTGTGTAGAGGCGGTAAGGTAGTAGATACAGTACTACCACAGTCCTAAACGGGAGATTAAAACCAGTGCACCTGGATACAGGCAAAATTGATGAAGAAACTGATTAATCAGCTGAGTTCCCCTTCGTCCATCGAAAGTTCGTCAATTTTTGACCTCAATAGTGTCAAACACTCGTAAGTTGCCTACAATTCGTAAATTCTTCAGCCATCTTGTATATATTCGATGCCTTTGTAAAATGTACTGCAAATTGTTTTCTAAAGTTAGTGTAATGAAAACTTTAAATGCGATTTAATTTAAATAAATAAATTTTTTGATAACACTTATATATGTGCTGACTTATTAAATATGTAGAAAAACACAAGAGTAACGCATTTTCGAAAGTTGCACATTTGGAAGGGATTTTTCTTCAACTGGTATTCCGAGTATTTATATTAAAATAAATATTATAATTAAAATAAATATTTGGTGCTATATATTCTGCAGAATACATTATTCCGAAATGTTATTAATATTACTCTAATGACGTCCATTCACAGAAACCTAGCCCAAAAAAATACTCGTATTAAACATGTTACGAGTAATCTTTATAAAGCAAAAAAAAAAAAAAATAAAACGAATATATTTTGCAAAACATATCTGTCTAATTTAACTCAAAGCGAAAATGCGTGACAATTATAGTACATTATTATATACTAAAACCATTAAGTTGTTTTGAAACATAAGACATTTTTTGAGTATTACTTCAGACAATAAGTACAAAAATATTATCAGACATAATATTTATTAACAACAGCTATAAAAATGATATAAATTTATAGAATACGATTGTAAGAATTTAAAATAAATAGTAGTTATTTAGCGTTTTGTAATGTTGGTAAGTACTTTTTAGTAAATTATTGCGTCCAAAATAGGTTTATGTCCTTTGTTTGATTTTGAATTAATGTGTTTTACTGAGACTGAGCCTCTCACATCTACCTGACTTACTAATAGAAAAACTCGTTCACTTATGCAATACTTTTTATTATCTGCACAGGTTGAGGTTCGTCTTAAGACTAACTTAACATAAGCAAGGTTTCCTCCAGGTAGCCGGTGATCTTCCCGCCTATTCTGCTGCATCAGCTGTTATCCTTCTATGGCTGTGTCACGTTAACTCATGTATTCTCATTTTAGAACAATAAAACCATGTCAATGAATCAGCTGTTAAAAAGGGAAATGTTATAAAATAACGCTGTTAAAATGAATTCAAGTGCGGGAGACGAGGAAGTCGACTGTCTCCTCATTGGTCCCTGGTAGCTACCTTTTTGTGATTCCATCACTGGAGAAAGTGTAATGCGGTAATACAGTTGAACACAAAGTTGTCGAAAATCCAAGAAGCCAATGGAACAGGAAACTGAATGCACAATTTAATATGGTTTGTGGTTAGTACCCAATATATTTTCCTTCATTGACTGCAAGTGTCAATGGATTGAATTATTCAATCGTTTATCTACGCAAACGAAGCGTTTCATGTAATCAGTTGTATTTATTTTCTGGATTTACCTAGCTCGTATTACTTGTTCAGCTTTATTTGATAACAATGATTGCATTAAATGCATATATTGTTACCAAATTGCTTTTCATGTTTTTACTTTAACCGTATTCTCAAAGCAAGTCAGCACTGGATATTCGCGGAAAGAAAAGAAAACTTACACTCTAATGAAAGAAATATTCAATATATCAACATCAACTCTATTCGTTGATTTTGTGATTGTGTACGAACACATAAAACAAATTTCTAAGAGCAATTTTCAAAAATTGAACAGAAAAACGTTAATTGTTTTGTTTGTTAGAAATCTTATATTTATGGTATCTTCCCGTTACTTACTCAGCATCACTCTCGTTGCTAACGAATAACTTTTAACCTTGTAGAGAACGGAAAAGAATAAAGTGATCTCTGAATAAAAGTGGATGTGTTTAAATAATTAAAAAGGAACTCTACAATATGTATGTAAAGACAGAAAATTTTCTGTTAAAATTGCAATATGATGACCTGAAAATTAAATTCCAAATATGATATAAATTACCTGTTCATATGACCTTCTTTCAATGAACTATGACGAACTATTATTTTTGTGTTGAAACAGCTGTTCATAACAGCTCATATGAATTCATGATGTGTTATATATAAGACATGTAGGTTTCTTTGCCAAATAAACTATTTTGACAAACCTAAAATCACATTACTCCAGAGATAAAAGTGCTCAAATAATTTCATAGGACTAATTCATGGCATGAATTATCGTTTTATTATGTATTGTCATACATTTACAAGGAATTTTTTTGGATCCAATCAATATAGTGCGAAACTTTAGTGTAGACTCCTGGATACGGGGCGATCGTACATGGCTTAACGCTCCATGAAACAATGCCCACTTGTACGCCATTATAAATTAGAGGACCACCAGAATCTCCACTGCACTGTCCTTTGCCGCCTTCGTCAACTCCTCCACAAATGTGGTCCGAAGTTGTTTTGCCTCCGTGTCTTTCATTGCATTCTTCATCCGAATAAATCTTCAATTCAACTTGTTGTAAATTTTTTTGCACACTTCCACCAGTCTATAAATAATGGTAAAGACTTAATAAGACATTTACTTTCATGATAGATCTATGAACTTGCCATATCTAATCCCCAACCAATTAAAGTGCCATAAGCGTTATCCGGAACTTCAAAGTTTTGTTCAGGAAGTTTCATAGCAGCTACTGTTTCACCGTTCATCACAAGACGATCTTCTAATTGAAGAAGTGCAATATCATTAGCGTAACTTTTGGTGGGTGCATAATCTTTATGCACAATGATTTTTTTTACTGCAGCTACATTTGGTCCGAGAGCATTAATTGTCGTGACGCCATATTGAATACTGATAGAACTTGGTAATTTCCCGTTGACGCAATGGGCAGCAGTTAAAATCCATTCATCGTCTATAATGCTTGCTCCACATGAATGAGATCCTGTAGAGCCACGCAATGATACCTAGAAAATCGGAATGATATAATAAAATTTTCTTGTTGCTTCTTCGGGCTACCACACTATAAATGGATATTGTCCTGGTTCAGCAACGGTACCATTTACAACGCGACTATAACTTGGGAAGCAATAGCTTGTACCAATTACTAAAGACACGATAAGTAGACTGTTCAACATTTTGTTGCGACAATGGTGCCTGATGTCTGAATACTGCGTTGAACACTTCAACGACATTTAAATTTATATATTTTTGCACGTTATCGTTATAACAGTAATATTGAATTCTTCTTTTGTAAAAATCGGAAAGATTTATTACTAAAAATGACTGGTTGAATGACTGATTTGTTAACCGTTATAAATACAAATGATTATTTTTTGAATTTGCGTTAATCTAGAAGTAAGTTTATCTTATAGCCAAATAGATAACCTGAAATACGTTATTTATTACAAGCTGATAATGCAATTAGTTTGTTTGTGATCGTTGGTACATTTGCGTTCCTATATATAAGCCTTGTGCGAAAAGATTTTACAAAAGTCTGCACAAGTCTATCTTAATTAGCTTGAAATTCCCATAACGATATTTTATTTATTGACGTTCTTAGATTAGGAATACAAATTTATGATTTTTTATATAATTCTATCATTGATAATATAAAAAATGCGCCAATGAAAAACATTGAAAGAATCAAATAGTACACGAAAACGAAACATCTCAGCCATAATATGGTAAATATGGTTCAATACTAATCAAGGATCTAATGAATAAAAATAATATTGTTTACTTTCATAAAGAGAAAAATTAATTTAATCATGGTCAAACTAGACCACGTTGAGCGAAGTAGATAAATCGGCGTTGAACATCCTCAATACGAATAGTTTGTTTGAGGATTAGGCGAACAAAAGTTAAAAAATTATATTATTATTTTACGCCAAGATCCCAGAGTGAAGGTATAGAGAGAACTGGTTAAGGTAAAAATGAGTAAATTAACTTAAGTTGAAGAAATGTCTTATGTTTTACAAGAGTGAAAGAAACAAATATTTGATAAAGAAGAACTGCTATCTATAGTACATAGAGATCTTAGTTATTATTAAGTTAAATTAACAACATTTAAATGATAATTGGGGTTAATTAAAATGTTAAATTCGGTAACAATATTCAATACGTTTACATCTTATACAATGTGGAAGTTTGTTGAATAATCTAGGCGCACATACTAAGTAAAATTGTGAAAAAGTATAAAGGTTGTGGTGAGGTACTTGCACAAGATTTTGTTGGTTTTCCCTTAAATGATAAACACTAGAACATCTACTCAGTAGATACGCAGAACGTGCAAAGAATATTTTTCAAACTTTGTAGCAATAAAGATGTTTCAAGGGCAGTATGTCAAGATTCTTAAATAAGATAAAGCTATCATGATATCGACGTTTATGACAAATTAATCTAATAACATGTTTCTGTGATATAAGAAGTGGGTAAACTTTGTTGTAGTGAGTTCCTCCCCAGCTCGCTAAGCCGTACTCAAGCTTGGACTGAACTAACCCGTAGTACAGACTTCTTAAGAGTTCAGGTCCACAATAAGACCTTAAAAAGTAGATTTGTCTGGAAGCAGCCATGATATATTTCTTTAAAGGCCTAGTGTGTAAAAATATTCAAAGTGTACGAGTACATCAGAGAGTAGGGTGCTTAAGATTCGCTGAAATGTTTATAAAAAGTATCAGCAATAATATTAAGTTCGTTTGAGGATGAAGAATTTATGGGAAAGTTTCTAATTTGTTAAATGAGCTAATGAACTTGATTTAGGGACGGGAATTTTACATATTTGCATGTGGGAGTGCATATACGAGTAAAAACTGTTTAGAAGCGTGAGAGAAATTTGAGTCAAACTTTGATTTAGTCAAAGGATTTATTTCTTAACCACGAAATGGAGTGACGTATTTCTTTGAAATAAATAAGATAATATATTTCTGAGACATTTGTTTAACTTGTTAAAGAGAAACGGTGTTTTCTACAACAATTTGATGATGATGATGCGGAAGATGTATTTAAGATAGGCAAACGGCGATAAATAATAATTTAGTTCTTAAAACTTAGATTTCTGAAAGTTGAAGCCGTATAACTTTTCAGAAATAGGAGCTGCATTCAACACGTTATAACAAATGGCCAGTGATAAAGGTGGGTGGTAGCAAAAAAGATTGATGAGAAGGGGATCACTTTGCGAGATAAAGTAGTTGTTCGTGTTTGATGAGAATACAACATTGAAGTATCTTCATAAATTGTTTTTAACACCTTTTATATAAGGCACTCCTTGGTCCAAGCATTGTACGATAAGACGTAGTTTTAAATTGGTTTTTTTAGAGTTTTGAGGGTGGATACTTATGAGAAAGTTTGTCCTTGACACTTAATTTACCGATGCAAGTTTCTTTTGAATTCAATATGAATAATATAACAATTTCCTAATATTTGCGTTTATTTACTTTGTTATAAGCAGAAAATGTGTGATATTTTTTCCCAATTATTCATAAATTAATAATAACTATTGATTTAACATGACACAATTGTTAAATAATTAATTTTTTTTTAATGCTGAAATTCTGAAAGAAAACATGATTCCGAATACGTTTGTGCGGGTCTGTAGCTATGAAGAAATATTAATTGAATGACAATATAAGAATTTTGCTTGAAATTAGAGCAACTTTTGTGATCTAGCAGCGTTTGTTAACTCGTTCCGCATTGGTTAACTGTATGTGTCAATTAATAAAAATCGCATTTCTAAATGTTTAACGGGCGGACAACAATACATCAATACGTCTACTGCTAATTCGATCTTATCTTATCTTATAGAGAATGTGCTTCCAAATAATGGACAAAGCAAGGTAGCGCCTGATGTTTAAAAAAGAACATTCGCAAATTTGATTTCTACTTTATATTTTTATGTGTCTGTTACCTACATGGCTTTATAATACCCATTCCTTTGTTAGGAGCCTGTAACAGCTGTAGCTGAGAGCATGCGCTCAGGCTTTCATTAATTGATTCGTTGTAGCGTCCTTCTAAGCAGCTGTACTTGACGTATTCGATAACTTAGCGTATTTTATGGGAGGGTCTCACATATATTTGGGTTATTTTTTCTATGAACATATAGAGTCATAGGTCTTTAAGAATAAGCAAACTCGTGATATCCACTTGCTAACAGTCGCTATCCGCAAACGAGTCATCTAAAATTTGGATTTCCATTTTTTTCCAATTTTTCTTAAGCTACCAATAGTTAACAAAGATTTTGTATTTACTTTCAAATTATTACATCATAAATAAAATTGTAAACCCAAGCTCACGATGAATAACTCATTATCTATAAATGATCTCATGTCTTCTACTGATAATAGTGACTGTCACTGGTTGACCTCCTTTCGGTCGTAGACTTTAAATTGCTTATGTTAAGTACATTAAGTTCTGATATTGACTCAATCAAATAGGGTTAATGGACATAGGCATCGTAGAGACCAAAAGGCTCTTTCTTCTATGTAAGTGGTTTAACTCACATACTTCTGGTCACCAAATATGAAATCTATTCGGCCCATATTTAAGTACAACTGTCTTATCTGGTCTGTTACTGCAAAGACCGCTCTTGACTTACTTTATGGAATCCGAAGGCGAGTGATAACATTCAAGAGTATTACAAAGTCGAGACTCTTAAGAACACTGGAGTAATATCTCCCCTTTGTCTGAGCTGAACAAAAATCAAAATCAATGAACAGCAATTATGAAGATCGAAAATATATCAAATTGAACAAAAAAGAATGACTGAAGAAAAGCAGTCCATGAAATGAGCTACTTCGTGTTACGGTCGAAGTTCAAATCACCGAACTTAATGCCCATATAGTTTAAAGGTTTAATTTAGACGTACCGCCCTTGCATCGATTATTTCAAAAATTGTTCGATCCTTATGCAACTGAACAAAAGTGGCGCGGTGCGTGGTACAATTCCTCTGAGTATTTTCTTATAATTTTAATTATATTTAATTTTATTATTATTATTTTATTTTTTTTATGTCTTAAAAGTCGTTATCAACCTGTTTTATAAGTCACCGGCTGTGGCGTAAAGGTGTTTCAAGCTAAAGAGCAGACTGATGTAAAGAGCCTCAAATTCCAAAATGAAAGTTGGTAATACAAGCTCCAGTACACTGAACCTTGGCACAACATTATTTTATGTATGATAAATATTACATTTTATAAGGAAATTTACATCAATATACAAAAGATTTTAAATACATATATGGAAATTTTGTCCAAGAACTATTTAAATTTTTTTTTATTAAGAACCCAATCAGTATTCTAATATATCACTCTATAAGTCGCGGGACTAACCAATAAAAACACATTTCCTCAACAAAATCCGACTTTATTCATCAACATAGTTTCCTTTAAGAGTGATATAATCAGTCTAACATCGTTCTAACAATTCGGCACGTTCTTATAGAATGATTTATCTTTGGCCTCAAAATAGGCTTCAGTTTCGGCGATCACCTCCTCATTCAAAACATATTTTGTTTCAGCGAGCACCTTTTTGAGGTAAAGAGGAAAAGAGGTAGAGGTCGCTGGGGGCCCAATGTGGAGAACACTGTGGGCGCGGGAGCAATTCAAAGCCCAATACGTGCAATTTGGGCATGGAAGGCAACAACGATCGACGTCAGACACTCCTCCAGTATTCTCGATTTCCGAACCTTCCGAGGTGCAAACATTGACTCGGATCATCACCTTGTTGTAGCCAAGGTAAGAACCCGGATATCGAGAGGGCAACGGAGTCGAGAAAGGCCAAAACGGTTTGACGTCGAAAAGCTACAATCGCAGTTGTTTGCTGGGAACTTCGCCGACCGAGTCTCCCGGAAACTCGCTCAGAGTTCGACGCTTCCTGCACTAAGCATAGAAGAAGAATGGAAACGTTGTCAAGAAGCCATCAAAGATGCTGCCACTGATGTGCTGGGTTTCACGTCACCACCCAGAAGGAACCCATGGTTTGACGACGAGTGCAGGCAAGCGCACGCAGCTAAACAAGACGCCTATAAGGCAACGCTGCATCGAACAACGCGGGCTGTTCGTGAACTCTACGAACAGAGAAGAAGGGAAGAGCACCGGCTTCTCAGAAGGAAGAAGAAGGAACATGAGAAGCGCGCGGTCGAGGAAATGGAAAGGTGTTTTGGCAGGAATGAAGTCCGAAAGTTTTACCGAAAGGTAAAACAGCTATCCGGAGGATACAAGGTTCGGACCAAGGCCTGCCGGGACCAAAATGGACAACTAGTTGTAGAGTCGCAGTCTGTGCTGAGAATCTGGAAGGATCATTTCTGCCGATTCCTAAACGGCGATGACGACCCAAATCCCGCTGTTAGGCAGAATGTTCCACTCAATTTGGACGATGATAGACAAGCATTCCGTCCCCCCGACTTAAACGAGGTGAAGATAGCAATATCCAAGCTAAAGGCGAACAAAGCTGCTGGAGCGGACGGGCTGTCCGCGGAACTATTTAAAGCAGCTGGAGATGACCTGGTTGGGCGCATGCACCAGCTCATCTGTAAGATATGGTCGGAGGAAAGCATGCCCGATGAGTGGAATCTCAGCGTCGTTTGCCCGGTCCATAAGAAAGGAGACCCCTTTGACTGCGCCAACTACAGAGGGATAAGTCTCCTGAACATCGCATACAAGATCCTCTCTGCCGTATTGTGTGAGCGTCTGAAACCATTTGTCCATGACCTGATCGGTCCCTATCAGTGTGGTTTCAGGCCACGGAAGTCAAAAATAGACCAGATCTTCACATTACGGCAGATCCTGGAAAAGACCCAAGAAATGCAAATTGACACTCACCACCTATTCGTCGATTTCAAGGCTGCATATGACAGTGTGCATAGAGACGAGCTATACAGTGCCATGTCTAGTTTTGGCATTCCTACCAAACTCGTCAGATTGTGTAGGATGGCTATTGAGAACTCTCGCTGCTCCGTCAAGGTCGGTACCGAACTCACCGAGACCTTCAATGTCAAAAAAGTTTTTAGACAAGGCGACGCACCGTCATGTGACTTCTTTAACATAATCCTCGAGAAGATCGTGCGTAACTCACAAGTCAACACCAGAGGCACGATCTTCCAGAAGTCAGTTCAATTGCTAGCTTACGCTGATGACATTGACGTGGTTGTACGAACACAGCGAGCCGTCAATGAGGCGTTTGCTGGCATTGAAGCGGAAGCGGCTAAAATGGGTATAGTGGTAAATGAGGGCAAAACGAAGTACATGCTGTCATCAAGGAAGGACACACAACATCGACGTCTCGGACGGAGCGTCACACTAGGAAGCAGAAACTTCGAGATATTCAAGGACTTCGTCTACCTCGGCTCCGCGGTAAACAGGGACAATAACATCAGTACCGAAATCAAACGCAGAATCACTCTTGCCAATCACTGTTTCTTTGGGCTCAAGAGGCAATTGAGTAATAAAGCCCTCTCTCGAAGGACTAAACTCGCTTTATATAACAGCTTGATCATCCCAGTCCTACTATATGGCGCGGAATCTTGGACGTTAGCAAAGGCGGATGAGGAAGCCCTTAGTCTTTTCCAGAGAAAAGTTTTGCGTGCGATTTTTGGTCCTGTTTGCGTTGATGGCATCTGGAGGAGAAGATTTAATGGCGATATCTATGGGCTGTACAGCGACATGCGCCTGGTCAAGCGTCTACGGATACAACGCTTAAGATGGCTAGGCCATGTAGAGCGTATGGACACCACTGCTCCGGCCCGAAAAGTCTTTGAATCCGAGCCATTGGGACAACGCAACAGAGGACGACCTAGACTAAAGTGGCGCACACAAGTGGAGAAGGACCTCAATCAACTTGGAGAGCGCAACTGGAGACAGCTGGCGAAAGATCGTGCTGGCTGGAGAGGCATGTTGGTTGAGGCCCAGGTCCACACAAGAAGAAGAAGAAGCGCCACAAGAAGAAGAAGAAGAAGGCAACAACTTGTGACACGGTGGAAAAGAATTTATTTTCTTCTTCATATTGAACCGTATTATTGCAATTTCTCCCTTCAAATGCACCAATAATGCTATGTAGTATTCGCTGTTCCTTTTGCTTTTCTCAAGATAGTCGATGAATACAATTCCGTGCATATCCCTAAATACGGATGCCATAACCTTGCCAGCCGACCTTTGTGTTTTTGGATACTTAGGGTGTGGTTCACCGGCTGCTGTCCACTCCGCTGACTGCCGATTTGACTCTGGAGTGTAGTGGTGGATCTGGCATCATCGTTGTGGCATACCGACTGAAAAAGTCCTGCTTATTCTGGCGAAACAGCTCCAAACACCTCAGAGAATCATCGATCCATTATTGTTTTTGGTCCATTGTGACCAAACGCGGCAACCATTTGGAAAACAGTTTTCTCATGGACAAATGTTCATGCAAAGTAGCGTACACACTGCCTTCTGATGTCTTTAAGGTGTCAGCCATTTCACGCAATATCACTTTACGGTCTTCCAAAACGATTATATGTACTTTTTTTTGCGTTTTCAGGTGTAAGCACCTCAATTGGTCTTCCAGAGCGATCAGCATCGTTAGTGTCAGTACGATCGCGTTAAAAGTCAGGGGTCTAATCACGGATGACGACTATCGTGCGACAATATCGCTTAAACGAGAGTTTACATACGTGGAAGTATTGATTCCATATCAAAACAAAATTTTTTTTAAATTACATCAAAGTTAAAAACTGCATGTTTATATATGAAACTACTTACAACAGAAGTTCATACTACTTGTACTGCACAACAAATTTATTTTCAATTGCTCTACAAGAGATATAACTTTTACAGCATACTGCCTCAATGTAGTATACGCAAAAACATGAGCTTCCTATGTTGTCAGCCTTGTTTTGTCAATGCTATATTTTGCTATATTTTTCAGCGCAATGTTATGAGCATCTATTCATTCACAGTTTTTATACAGAATTAAATATTTGATTTGATAGTTATTAAATCCTATGTAGAAAAACTTCAATTATTTCAATGCTCACTGTATATCGTAATTGTCTGTATATTACCGCGATTTATTGTATGAGTGAAAATACTTTCCATTAGAGCTGTAAAAAATATTGAGTAGCCAGTAATCCAGACTTATAAATAAAAAATCGAAATCCCAGTAAAAATGACAAGACGCTTTCTGAAAGGTAAAAAGATTAATTCAAAAAGCACCTCTAACAAATTTCAAACCTGTTCTTTGGTGAAGCGCATAACTGCAAAACACTTCATAATGGGCACCTCAAGACGGTATCACCGATCAAATAAAATTAATAAATAATAACAAAATAAAAATTATTAAGTATTAACCAAATAATAAATTATTAAATGATTAAGTGCTTTGTGTGGCATTTTCTTAAGTAACCAATAATTTTCCTTGCCTTACTCTTTGGTTTTGTAGTTTACACTAATTTAAGGAAACATGCAGGTAGTAAAAGGTCATTTTTCTAGTGATTACTTTAGGCATAGTATTTGTATCATTGTGTGGACTTTGAGGAAAAGTTGGAACTAAGAGATCGACTTTTTCTTAAAAGTATGTGTAGAGATCTGAAACATCTCTAAGCTGTTGAGATGTTTCAGATCTTAGCTGTAGAAATGTGTCAGATGTCACGGTCTTCAGAAAGTTATTTCAGCAGGTATTTCTGTAAGCTGTGACCTGGTTTTTAATTCCAGGTCCTTTCTTCTTCCAGAGTTTCTATAGGGTATCAATAAAGGAATGTTTTCCCGCAGTTAAGTGCGTACATTATTATATGACTGTTGAGAGTTTCTCTGAAAATCGTTTTTCTGAAAGTATCACATTCACTTGGCTAGGGCATTGCACAGAGGTGAAATCAAGCTCAGTGATATTAAGATAAATGTTTTCCCCTGACTAGAATTTGTCGTATTAGAATCAGAACATCTATACCAACAAGCGTTGTTAACAGTGAAAGAAACAGATAGGTGATAAAATCTATCGAAAGTTCAGGAATTTCTAAAGATTTTGTTCCAACAAATGTACGACTATGGATGGGGTATTGAAATGCTAGTTTTAGCCACTTAACTACTTTACTCCAACAGTTATTACTATATATTAATTATTAAGGTTATATCAATATAAATAAGCTCAACCAATTTAAGATGATTGGAGCAATGAGATGAATAGGGAATGAACCTGGTCCTTAGCATCTTTTTTTGATAACGATGGTAACTCCGCGTCTTCATGTCCTTATAACATTTACTATGTTAACTTTGATGTTTCTTAAAAATTAAAAGTTTAAATTTCTTATTGATGTACATAATATTCCTACGAGCGCATAAACGTATTCAATAGCTAACGATGTTATATCACTAAACTGAATTACAACTAATAAAGTATCTGTAAAACTTCATATAAAATGGAATTTATCTCCTCTACAGTAAATAAATCAATCCTATCAATTGACTTATAAGCTGAGAGCGATTTGGGTCCTACGCCAAATATCGTTTTTATTTTAATACTGGAAGAGAGTGATGAGAAAATTTTGGTCGATGTGAAGATAAATACATTGTGGATTGATTTTTAGGAAGTGGTGGTATTCTTGTTGCAGTTTTTCGATAAGCTTCTTCAACTGACGGACCGAATAGCATAGGCAATACTAGCTAAACTGCATTTTCTAAAAAAAATTTTTATTAAAAGTGGTTTGCAAAAAACCTATGGGGATTATATTTATATTCATATGTATACATTAAATATAACTGTACAATTTTTCGTTATGAATAAGAAAATTATTTCGGAGATTATGATTATACAAATTTAGTAGCACTTTCATGCCAAATACGTTTGCACATCACTATGTAATAAATAAAGCTCAAGCTTTTTGGGGTAATAGTACATCCTCAATCCATGTGGAACTTATGCGCAGCATCCCTGTAGCAACTCGAGTAATTGATGCGCAACACAAGGTTTCACTAACATCTTCCGCAGTGCTTTGTGATTTTGTGGACAAATATTAGTATAATTTGAAACCTCGTTGTCTTCAAGCCTAATTGTTGGCATTCGGGTGTGATATCTCTGCCTGTATATAACCGTTATTTAACAGTTTCAATTTAATATTTATTTCAAATTGATTTTAATTGTTTTTGTGTGTTACTGAATGGCAATAGATTAATGACTCTTAGCAACTCTTTGTTAGTTATTAAATATGTGTTTTTTCCTCTATAAATTTGTATAAAAATTATCGCTCATGATTTTACATACTTATTGTAAGAAGCTAAAGCAACACGCTTAGTGTCATCCAATGGAAATAAAAGTAAAAAACGATAACCATTTGCTGAGTCGACCAAACTAATTGCAATATCCCCCTAACATCGGTTATTTAAGGGGTCGCGCTCTGATACATAAAAAAAACCAAGTCAACAAAGAAAAAGTGCAATTAAATTCAAACGTTGTTTTTTAATTGTATACAGCCTTAGCAAGTTATATATAGTCCGCATACATAAGCATTGTTTGGTTTCTGTGCTTAGCGTTTGTGATATTTAAAAAAAAAGTATTCCATTCCAATCTTGCAGAGCCGCGGTGCAAAAATGGCCATCACAATTACAGGCTCTCACAATGTAATCATTGTAATTTCATTCGCTATTATTGGACTCACAATAACAAATGGCCTTAAGTGCTACATGTGTGGTCAGTACAACGAAGGGGTGGGTTCTATTACACCATGCCTTAACTATTCGGACCGATATGCCCATCTCTATCTCAAGGAATGCACAAAGTCATCTGAAAAATACTGTGTGGTAAGTTAAAATTCAAGTAATCATGTATAGAGCATAGTGCTGTGAATAAGTGCTTATGTAATCACCGTGAGTAAAGTAATCCAATATATTTAAACATCACTATTTTTGTAATTATCAAAACCATTGAAAGCTGAAGTTCAAATAGGCCCAACTAAACCTATAGCTTAAATTCTGAGAATGCTTATAAATTATACGCGCCCAAGTACTCGAGTCTGATTATTTGCATACCTTCATAAGATGTTGAAAAGCATCGGAATCCAACCAGCTTCTTGGAGAGAGCGCTCACCAGATGCAGTATTTACCAATGCCGTTGGTATGTGGAAGTTGTTTATATATATATATATGTATGTTAAAACATACATACCTTTTCTCGAACATCAAGTGGGGTTGTTGTCGATGGGTTGGATAATGGTAAAATGGAACTTCACATCTTCACGTAGGATATTTCTTTGATCACAAATGAAATGGAATTACATGTCCGCTACGAATATTACTGGATGTGTGACGGTGTCGATTCGAAGAGTTAAAAAGAACGAAATGAACTGTCATCAAACTCACAGTAACGTAGGAATGGTTTTTCACAATGCTCTTCTTGGGTGATGGTTTAAAAGGTTTTTTTTTCTTCACACAGGAAAAGTGTAAAATATGGGCCTTAGCGTGAACTCTTTCTTGCAGATATTAATGTATGTATTGTATAAAAAACCATTGCTTTTACTTTTTCGTACATTCATTGACAAGGGTTGGTGTGATGTGATGTGTGTTAAGAGATTCATAAATAGGTTATGAGTTACTCTTAACCCATATTTAAATGTGTACTTTTGACAGTCTGTCAATACGTGTACAAAGGTACATGCATATTATAAATAAAGACTTTATACAATATTAAAGGAAAAGGTAATTCAATGCACCTTTAGAGGTATAGTTTTGGAAACTCAGATGTCGATAAAGTATACTAAGCACAAACTGTAAATTTCTTAAATTAATAAAATGCTATTTAGAACATAGAGAACAAGTTTTTATTTTAATACAAAGATTAAAAATGTATCTTAATTTGTCAGCGTTTCAAGATCTGCAAGGCCTGTTTAATAAATGGTAATCTGCGAAATAAAATTTAAGTTCACGAGAAAAATTTTTAATTCAACCTCAGGAGGTATCGGACGCGTCACCTACAATGGTCCAGGAATTTCCTCATAGAACACACTAGTTCATATAAAATTATTTTGAGCAGTTCTATTTATGTTCGATATTTTTGTCGCTTTCAATCTAACCTGGAACCCTCGGTATGTAACAAACATACTAACCTGCTATGCTCCGGCGGATCAAATTAAACATTAAATGAAAATTAAATAAGAGGCAGTTTCCTTTGTTTTCATTGGCGTATTGTAAATATTTTTTGACGATTTCTTCAAAAAAAATTTCTTATCTAAAAATAAATTTGAACTATAGAATATTGTTAAATTGTAATACTTTGTATTTCGTTCATTGATATTTAAATTCGATTGTTGGTTAATATTAAACTTAAATGTATTTACTAATACTAAACTCAGCCTTAATCGCATCAAAACAGCTTAATGTTGAAGATTGAATCCTAATTTATTAACTTAAATAAAAAGCGACATCATTTAAATAAAATGTTGTTCAATTATTTTTGAGCATATATTATGTGATATATTTTTAATATTGTAACTGACATAACACATCGACTCAATAAACATCCCGGGACTGACAAATATAGTTCCCCACTAACAAAACATCTTTAGGAAGTACAAACATTCAAATGATACCTGCCAAATTTTCATGACAATCTGATTATCAGGTTACAAGTTACGGAGCTTCAAGTGACGCTACAGAAGAACAGAATTCGATGGAAAAAAAAACCGTGCAAGCTCATCAATGGCTTAGATGTGTTACAGGGACACTACTCCATCAAAACCAACTTTGCTGGCTTTAAACGTGGGCGTACAAACGTTTTTCAAAACCATAAAATGAAATTGTGTGAGAAAGCTTACACCTTACAGATATCAGAAGGCAGTGTTTTTACTATTTTGCATGAACATTTGTCCATGAGAAAGCTGTCTTCGAAACGGGTGCCGCGTTTGGTGGACCAATACAATAACGTATCGATGATTCTAAGAGCTGTTTGGAGCTATTTTGCCAGAATAAACAGGAATTTTTGCGTCGGTATGTCAGAACATATGAAACATGTATCCACCATTACAATCCAGAGTCGAATCGGCAGTCAGCGGAGTGGACAGCAGCCGATGAACCACGCCCAAAGCGTCCAAAAACACAAAGATCGGCTGGCAAGGTTATGGCATCCGAAGTGTGGGCCAGTGAATACTACATGGCATTATTGGTGCATTTGAAGGGAGAAATTGCAATAATACGGTTCCATATGAAGAAGAAAAAAATTCTTTTCCACCAAGGCAATGCACCGTGTCACAAGTTGTTGCCTTCCATGCCCAAATTGCACGAATTGTGCTTTGAATTGCTCCCGCGCCCACAGTATTCTCCACATTAGGCTCCCAGCGACCTCTACCTCTTTTCAGACCTGAAAAAGATGCTCGCTGGATAAAAATATGGTTCGAAAGAGGAGATGTCATATGGCCGAAACCTAAGCCTATTTTAAGGCCAATGATAAATCGTTCTATAATAAAGTATCGAAATGTTAGATTATAATGAAAATTTAACAGGTATCATTTGAATGTTTGTACTTCCTAATAATAATGTGTCAGTCCCGATGCTTATTGAGTGGTGTGCTATTATGCTTCTTTAAGCCATATTTTATGAAATAAACAAAGTAAAAAGTAAAGTAAAGCAGATAATTAAGCTTAGTTAGTATTATAACTTATAACATAATACTTGGATAACTCCCTGGACACATAGGGGCCGCCACTAAGAAATTATTAATTTTATATTAATATTTGTGTTAGTCTTACGTCTATGAACAACCAGTATATATACAAAAACTCAAGCATGCAATTCGAGTTTTCGTAAATATTCTCTTTACATGACGTGTGTCGATTTATAAACATTTTCACAAAAAAAGCAAAGGCACATTAAAGTGTTGATTGTGGTTGTGCTGAAAACAATTGTAAAAGCTTTTGAATTTTGTATAATTAAATACCCTTATGATTTAATATTTGATATACAGACATACAGAGAGTCTGAATTGAATTATTCTTATCGAAAATAGTTCGAAGTTGAAGTGCTACTGGAATGTGGCATAAAATATAAAACAATTGGTTATCACTTTTTTTATTACACAAATTATTTTTTCTTGAATGTTTATGTATTCATCCTCTCTTAACACATAGATCCAATGTGATAATTTATTCTTATGACAAGCTACACCATTGTACATTGTCAATGGATTCATAGTAAAAAATAGGTAAAACATCAACCGTAATCAATAAACTAAGAAGAAGCGAACTGAGAGTTGGCAATTTAATGTTACTGTTCTGATTCATTGTTCACTTAACATTAGTTTCCATTCTTTCTCTTTTCTACGTAATGTTTGCTCTGTAATTACAAAAAAGTCATCTTTTGTTCTTTGAAATGGGGCTGGGCGGATATGATAATATTTTTTTATGTTTCAATAGTGCGATGAAGGTATTGACTTCTACTTCTGTTACTATTCGTGCAACTTTATTATTGCGGTGACCAAAACAAACCGCTTTTCAAACCTTTTAAAATCAGTGGATGTTCTTTAAGAACTCATTGGTAAATATGCATTGCTAAATCGAAGTCAATAGAAGTAATCACCATACAATTAACTATTACTGTTTACTATTTACTACGTTATAGTGGCAAATTCTCAAAGTCCGAGTATGCACACATTTTCTCGTTTCTAATGTGTGGATGATTATATTAACATAAACACGACACAAGTCTGATATTTCACTTTTAATTTTTATATACATATCCACATTAAGTTAATGAGAAAACATTTTGATTAAATATAGCTAAAGAAAACAACGAATTTTTTTTATAGGTTCTATGCTGCACACAGCTTTGGCGTTTTATAACTTTACATCAAGAAATTGATTAAAATACGTTAGGAAAGTTCAAAAATAGTTATGACCATCAGTCGATATTTTTATTTTCTGGCTTAAAGACATAACAGCCATAGCAATACACATTGAATTTTGTTTAAATATATTGATATTTTGATGATCAAAGGATCTTTGCTGAAATGTTAATATTGTCTCTGTACTATATTTACAGCATTTATACACTTGCCAAGAATTTTTCTTGTTACATAAATCACTAATTTCGAATTTTAATAAGTCGATTATAAAAGAAAACAATTGTTTTTTTTTTTTAATTATTAATTTAAAGTCATCATTTTAAAATCCAGCTATTATGAATTTGGGAAAATGTGTTTTTTTTTTTTACTTAAGTTAACTGTAGTAACCTTTAAGTACAAATCCATTTTTAATTTTTATTTATAAGCATCTATCAACAAAAACACTAAGATTAATTTAGTACGCCAACTTTAAAAAAATCAAACATAGACAGAATTTTTATAAATGCTCCCTTATAACTATTAAGTGTGTTTAGTAAAACATCGAAATCGGATGGGTGATTAAATGTAAAGGTCCCCTCAACTCGTGAGAAAACAACGTTTTATATTAATAAAAGACCAACGATAATGTTAAAGTGTTAATTGGCAGGTTCTAGGTACGCAAGTACTGAACAATTAAAAAAACATAGTGATTACGAAAATATAAAATTCTCCTCCGTTTCGAAGTTTCGTCGAATTTTCTTGACATTCGCATTACAAAGAAAACTTCACTGTTCATATATACATTAATCAATTATATATCTATCCGATTTGTCTACATTAATTTTAATAAACGCAATTTGTTTAAGAAGACATATTGCTGTTTCCTTTTGGGCAACATAAAGAATTCGTTATAAGGTAAAATTGATTAATGTATATACAACCAAGTGTTTCCATTAGGATATATCGAAAACTATGATAAATGAAGGAAGTGAAGTGTTAAGGAAAATCAAAAAAGTTTTGGCAAGTGTCACTGAATTCTCGTAAGTATAAAGTAACATACTAACGAAAAACGGGAATGTTTTATAAAATGGAAAAAAAGGTTTGTAAAGTTCCACTATGAAAAAAGTTTTGTACTTATTAAAACTATTGCCATTGAGTAAATATAACATTGTTAAATGCTTTTTACTGCGGCTCTGTTGTGAATTATGTTTGTACTTATAGCTGAAACCCTCTTAAAGTTTTATAAGCATAACTTCTACTTTTATTGAGGTCTTACATTCTGAAGAAGAATTCTCGTAAACTGTACTTAAAAAATTAATTTAGGGTTGCCGCCTAAGTGCTTTCGCACTGAAGAAGGAGTAGTTAGATTGTAGGGGATTGCGAAAACTCATATTGCCTCTATTTCTCTGCTTCGATAAATAAACGCATGACATAACTTCTGATTCAAGGAATTTAGAAAAAAATTGTACTACATTTATTTGTTATTAGGTTTACTTATTCGTGCAAAATATTAAGTTAATTTTCATATAAAGAGTAAGAAGCCATTTTTCTTTTTAGAGTGATATGATAATTATCCAAAGCAGACATCGACCTCAGCTAACGAACTTCTGTTGCTAATTCAGTCTCTTGCCGCCAGCTTCCGATTTGGCATCCCGAGTTGTTTAAACCATTTCTCAACTTGCGTGCGTCATTTCAGACAATATTGTTCTCGATTCACTTGTTCCAATGTATCGGATTCGAAACTCTTCGGGCCGTAGTATAATCTACCTGCAGTATAATCGACCTGGTCTACATGACCCAGCTATCTTAAGTTTTGTATTAGTAGATGTTTGACTACGCGCATGCCTATAATATAATAATAAGCCTACAATTAAAAATCGCGCGTAGAATTGTTCTCTCAATAAAATCAAGATTAGTAGAAAAATTGAGCCATACTATACCTCGTCGCTATGCATGTTGGCACATTCGGCTCACAAATCGACAAGCTGGTTTTAAGTGTAAATTTTTATGTCTTGGGTCTTTTCTAAGGTCTGTCTCCGTGCAGAAATCGGGTGTATAGTGGACTTTTATGGTCGGAAAGCATACTGATAAGTATACAGTCCCTGACTACTTTAATCAGGTTTTCGAATATGTTATTGCACTTAAATTAATTTGTATGCAAAATATGAACTATATAATTCGTTTTTATAGAAATAGAACAATCTTTTTATTGAAAATAATTTTTATATTGATATTTTGAAAATGTTTGTTCTTTTTCTTATTTTTTTTTAATATTTTGCTGAGCCTCCTTTGGCATTGATAAGAGCCTCAATTCTGCGTGGCATAGTATCAATACATGATTTAACAGTCTCCTGGATATGTGGGTGATAATTCCACACTTGAATTATTTTGTCAATTAGACCAGATATTGTAGAAATAGACTCTTTAGCCACTTCTCTTCTTATCAACTCACACACGTTTTCAATTGGATTCATATCAAGGCTATTTTCTGGCCAGTCCAATAGGAAAATATTTTCTTCCCTTAAGAATGTTTTAATAGACCGGGCTATGTGGCATGGAGCTTCATCTTGCATAAAAAGGGATGGTTCTCCATTCGGGAACCATTCTTTTACCTGTGGCACCAACTGTTTCTTCAAGCCTTCTTTATATTGTGCCTTGTACGACATACAGACGCCCTGTGCCTTTGCCACTGATGACTGACCAAATCATCACTTTGGCAAGATGCTTTACAGTCTGCACGATACAGTCGGGATGAAATTTTTCTCCACGACGCCGACGAACAAACTGAGTTTTGTTGTCCAAAACCTCAAATGTGCTTTCATCGCTGAAGCACACTTGTCAATAACACAAAAATGAAATAAAACCTCTTATTTGAATTTGGGAAATATAACCACGAAACAATTTTAATAAGTAAATCCTAGCTTTTTTTAAGTTAAAATATAAAAATATTTCATATAATCTGAAAATTAGGAAAATTTTACAGTGCGTCTAATAATTTGACCATCGACTGTATATTGTGACATTAAGGCAAAAGAAACAGCAGAAAGTAAAAGATGTTAAAAAATGACTCCTTCATAGTTAGTGCACTTGTAGAGTCCTCCTTTCTTGTAGACCGGGTAGACGATCAGTCCTTTAGCTCAAAAAGTATTTTTTAATTTCAAATTTGATATAGCTGTCTTGATTTTGCCGTCTAGATTGAGTTGAAAATTCTGCTAACAACGGCTTGTGAATTTACTTGTTAGCTTTTGAATATTCGCGTGCGTCCGAGTATGCACACATTTTCTCGTTTCTAATGTGTGGATGATTATATCAACATAAACACGACACAAGTCTGATATTTCATTTTTAATTTTTATATTCATATCCACATTAAGTTGATGAGAAAACATTTTTATTAAATATAGCTAAAGAAAACAACGAATTTTTTTTATAGGTTCTATGCTGCACACAGCTTTGGCGTGTTATAACTTTACATCAAGAAATTGATTAAAATACGTTAGGAAAGTTCAAAAAGCAATAGTTATGACCATCAGTCGATATTTTTATTTTCTGGCTTAAAGACATAACAGCCATAGCAATACACATTGAATTTTGTTTAAACATATTGATATTTTGATGATCAAAGGATCTTTGCTGAAATGTTAATATTGTCTCTGTACTATATTTACAGCATTAATACACTTGCAGAAAATAAAATTAATTTGGAGTCGGAAATTGTGATTGTATATTATATTATTATATATTCTCGTCAAATAAATTTGCAAAAAAATATTTATTGGCGTTTGAAACGTACGTCTGTTTGTAAAAAAAAGTTTCAAAATGTTTACAAATGCATCATATTGTAAATATGTTAAGAGCCATCTTAAGAAGAAAACGAAGTATGAGTGTCCTAGAAACAATTATAACCTTACATTTGTCGATATTCAATAATCCTGCAAAATGAATTTAAAAAGAAACATTAAAACAAAATTAAAATAGGAAAACATCTATAGAATAGTTTTGTTTTATTATGTTTATACATATTTGTAGAGCTGTTGGCAAGCTTGGCAATTACATTCAATTGATTCAGGATAATGAACGAATTATGTATATGAAAGCAGTCGCAATGAGTTGTAAGTGCAAAGAATTTGCCGGAAACTCCGGCGTTCCCCAAAACTTAATATTCAACGAATTCAACCACTGTTCTAAAAATCTTCTACTTTTCCTTTAACTGGCAGAATATACACCCTTGTTCTTTTAAAACAAGGTATAATGAAAAATACTTATAAGGATACTGAAGTATTTCAATGTTTTTGTCTTGTTTGGCTAAAATTGTTTAAAAAATCAATATTGAAAAGTAAAGGACAGTAAGCTATTGTAATGTATACTCGTACACATACATACGTATATATATGTACCATATGGTACATATTTTGATTTGCGTAGCTCATTGTAGTTATTTGCCTAAATATAAGTAATGTAAAGCCTTAATACAAGTATTGTGAGTGCCGTTAGTACATTTTATTATACACTTTATATATTGATACTACCTAATGAAAAATATGCTAATCTAAACGTCGTATACTCCATGAAGTGCATAATATTCCTTCGATGACTTAAACAAATTTATTATAGAATCGAAAAGCAATTTTAAAAAGAGCGTAGAGCACATGCTGCCATCAAACAGATCCCATAAAGCTGATGTCTGGCACAATACAACACAAACTGCAGATATAACTTTGTGGTGCCTAAATGAATGGAACATCGGCATCATTCATATGGCCACCGTGGGCACGTTTGCAGCGGTCGATTCCTTGACCCGATTTTCAACGACATTTATGCCGAATTTTACGTTCCATGTCGGCTTTGAGCTTTTCCAACGTCATCGGCTTGTTAACATAAACCAAAGATTTTATTTAGCCCAAAAGAATTTAGTCAAGGCGTAAAATCACAGGAACATGATGATTGTTTGGATTGAGAGAACACGCTCACCATTCTTACTTTTGAATAAATCGATTGTTACAAGCAACACAACACGCTCTTGACAGCATCCTGTTAAAACCACATGACGGCAAAGTTAAAATCTTTCAATCAAGGCCAAAAATAATCGAAAATCATGGCGCGATAACGCTGACCATTCCCTGTGTCGTGACGATAATTATTGGCAAAATAACGTCCCTAGTAATGCTTTGAGAGCATTAATTACAACTCTTAAACTTTGCTGGTTCGTTTACTTTAACATTATAAAAAATTTGAGATTACTAAATAAAATGATAGTGGCAGTCTGTTAAGTGAGCGTTCACAAATTAAATTCAAAGTAGTAAAATTCTGGAAAACTCTTTCTAAAAATTGGATAGTTATAGTCTTTGTAGTATATAACTATTATAGTATGTACATATATATAGAAAATATACTCAAATACACTGAATTGTGCTCGAATCAGATTTCAAAACAAGAAAAAAACATATCGAAATATAAAAAGAAATATTGTGTATACTTCTTTTGATACATTTTTCTTTTAAACCTCCGTTAATGACACTTAATAGTCGTAAAATTTTTAATAAGCTAAACATGTCGCCCAAAGTACATTCATACCTTTGTAAAGGAAATTAGAAAATTGATTTTTTCGTTTCAGACTCAAATGGGGTGACAAATATTATAATTTGCAACTTTGTAAACCGCTGACACGTTCGAAGGGTGTTTGTACCATACACTTCCTTATTTTTATTCCTGAACACGTTCATAGCAGACAAATATTTTATGGGGTACTTCAATTTTATGTTACTGGTAAATTTCTTTCCATAAACGTTTACAAAAATATGTTTGCAAAACACCTTCAAATCAACAGTTGGTATGGGATTTTATGTTATAAAACCTTCATGAATGAGTACTATATGCATTAATTTTTTAACGCAGCAAGGAAGAAATATATAAAATTCTCGAAATCAGCTTATGATAAAAGCATGCGTTAAACAATTAAAGTTTGAATTGCTTTGACAGGATAAACCCCACTCCTATTATTTTATTTATTCAAATATTTTTGGTAAATGCATGGTCCGAAAATATTATTTTAATAACGCCGGGTGTTACTCTTTTTGCTAGATTCGTTGCAATTGTTCACTTTGAGTAGATGCTGTTTTTTTTAAATCAAAAAACAATTTTTTTTAACTCTAATTTTAGTTGACTAGTATTTTGTTTAAGCACGTCTAAGGCAATCTAGTATATGACGAAAGTATTGCGTTTCGACGATACAACTAACCGAACAAAATTAACTCTCAATCAAATATAAATTGGTTTTTGTGTAGTTTTGGATCAAATTTTAAGATTGAACGATCATAACATTTCCATGAACAACTATTTTTCCTTATACGAATTGGAAAAAAATGGTCATGTATATCAGTAAAAAACAACATGTACTATAGTTCAAAGCAATGTGATTATAAAGTATTTTAATGAAACGAAAGGCAGTGATGAATACTGATACAAAACTAAAACTAAGAATAAATCGTACTTGTCAACATTACCGATATTAATTCATACCTTTATCCTATACACGCAAATTAATCCAGGTCAGCTAACATCACGACTCAAGCAAGGTCGGAAAAGTTTCTTCATGATCTTAATATGGAATTGACGAAAAAGAACGAAAGTCTAGTAGATTAAGAGCACCCCAGGCCACATGTTCCCTTTTGCTTTAGCGCCATCTGGCTTATCTACAGCAGGTGGAATCGGATGCTTGGGATTTCTATCTTTGTGAGTTGCCCAGATGCATACGTGCACTTCCAGGTTCTCTAACTCCATTTCCTGAATTTCCTTGCTCCAAAAATTTCCTTATCCATATGGTTTAGATTATATTAAATTAACTTCGAAAATCTTAATTTTAAACCCTTTAATTTGTCGGCTTCCCTTATCTTTTTCCAATATCAGAACTCTTCATACAGTTATTGAATGAACTTCCTTTTTCGGGAATGTGGATGCTTGCAAATTAACCTTCAAGCAAATCTCATGTGTCCGCGTACTGTAGGTCCATTATTTATGAAGTTTTGCAAGCATATCAATTGGTATTGGCATATTGTAGATAGATTGCACCCGATATTCTCATCATATAAATGTATATAAATGTACATATATGCTTGCGTTTTTGAATTGAAATTTACACAGTACTTATCAGCCATGTTTCCAATTTTTTCCAATTTGTTTGTTCATGAATCCATAATAAACTTTTGACCTATCTAGTTTTCATTGCCTTCTATCAATACACTCATATGTACATATGTACGAAAATATTTGTTTTGTGTATAAAAAAGCAAACCATTTATCATTAGTCTGCAAAATGTTTCAAAGGAAAATGAGCTTAAATTTGTACTCTGTTCATGACTGCTTCATTAATCGATCTTTGGTTTTTATTCAAATGTAAGTAAATCTATACATAAAACAGAATTTATGTAAGTATGTACAATTTGTGCTTACTCTATTGTATTCTAAACCTTTCTAAGTTTATAAAGGGTGATTTTTTAGCTATTATCTTTTTGGCAACACTGGTTTAAAAAGCTGACGCACACTTCGTGTTTTGTTTCACTGTCAAACATTTTCAATTTGGTCTATAATTTAACCATGAATCGCCTTACAAACGAACAACGCTTGCAAAGTATTGAATTTTATTATCAAAATGGGTGCTCTGTTAAGAAAGTTCATTACGAGCTTCTTCCATTTATATCATTTTTGGCTCAATGGGCACGTAAATAAGCAGAATTGCCGATATTGGAGTGAATATCAGACAGAAGCATTGCAAGAGCTACCAATGCACCCAGAAAAAGTCCCAGTCTGGCGAGGTTTATGGGCTGGTGGCATCATTAGACCGTACTTCTTCAAAGATGATGCGAATCGTAACGTAACTGTGGTTAGCGCTAACGTGAGATGATATCTAGCTTTTTTTTGCCCAAAATGCAAGAGCTTGACTTGTATGACTTGTGGTTTCAACAAGACGGTGCCACATGCCACACAGCACTCGCAAGACATGGCACAGTATAACTCGTTCCTATTCAGACTGTCATATGCGGCCTTAAAATCTACGAATAGGTGATGAGTGTTGATCCGTATTTCTTAAGTCTTTTCCAGGATCTGCCGTAAAATGAAGATCTGGTCTGTTGTGGACTTTCTGGCCTGAAACCACACTGATAGGAACCTATCAGGTCCCAGAGGATCTTGTAGGCGATGTTGGGGATGCTAATCGCTCGATAGTTTCCGCAGAGAAAGAAGTCTCCTTTCTTGTGGACCGCACAAGCGAAGCTGAGATATCGCTCAACTTGCATGTATTCGTAAGATATGGTCGAAGGTCATCTCCAGCTACTTTAAATAATTCTGTGTACAATCCGTCGGCTCAAGCAGATTTGTTGGATTTGAGTTTCTGTATTGATGTCTTATAACATAACTTAGATACATATTATATATCACGCATACATACATAGCATTAATTTTTTGTTTTCATTTGGAGAAAAGTGCTGCAGAGTCGCATCGAATGCTTGTCGAGGCATATGGTGATCATGCTCTATCAGAAGCAACATACAAAAGATGGTTTCAACGGTTCAGAAATAATGATTTTGATGTGAGAAATGAAGAACGTGGGAGACCACCAAAAAAGTTTGAAGACGCCGAATTGCAAACGAAATTGGATGGAGATGACACTTTGAGTCAAAAGCATATGGCAGCAATGTTAAATGTTGCACAACAAACAATTTCTGATCGTTTAAAAGCTATGGGAGGGACAGATGGAAAACCGAAAAAACACTTGTGAAATTTTGCTTCAAAGACACGAAAAATAAATCGGTTTTGCATCGGATTGTTACTGGCGATGAAAAATGAATTTATTTTAAGAATCCTAAACGGAAAAAATCATGGGTTAATCTGGGACAACCATCAATTCGACTCGATTTGATGGTTGTATCGATTCGGTAAGAAGACAATGCTGTGTGTTTAGTGGTACCAGAAAGGTGTGCTGTACCACGAGCTCCTAAAACCTGGTGAAACCGTTAATACTAATCGCTACCAACAACAAATGATCAATTTGAACCATGCTTTGATCGAGGAACGATTAGAAAGGACCAGAAGACACGGCAAGGTAATTTGGCTCCATGACAATGCGCCTGCACACAAAGAGAAAACCGGTTCAGGATACAATCAAAACACTTGGCTGGAAGCAGCTACCCCACCCACCGTATTCATCAGACTTGGCTCCTTCCGACTATCATTTGTTTTCATCGATGGGACACGCATTGGCTGAGCAGCACTTTGAGGAGTTCGAAAATTGGGTGTCTGATTGGTTTGCTTTAAAAGACGAACAATTTTATTGGCGTGGTATTCACAAATTGCCAGAAAGGTGGTCAAAATGTGTAGAAAACAATGGCCAATACTTTGAATAAAATGCTTTTACTTTGCCATTAAAAATAATAAAAATTAATAAATGTTTTATTTTCAAAAAAACGCTCATTTCATACCGGTATTCCTGGCATACAACATTTCGATTATAAACATAAGATGAAAAAAGAAATATCTTTTATTTGTTTTATTTGTCTCTTCATTAAGTGTGGGCATTCTTAAGTTGCGGCGGATGTCAGCATTGTAACATTCTATGCTTGCTTTCTTAAGATGTTTGATTTTTTCGTTGTTATATCAAGACGGAGTTACTAACTTTTGTACCAATCACCTTCAAAACGGACTTTCCCTGATACCCATAGGCACTTAATTTTTCGGATAGTCTTTCAAAAACTGGATTTTCGACAATTGCTAGTATTTCAACGGCTGATAACGCATTTAGAACCATCAATAGCAGCTGGATTAAGTGGATAAGAACTGTTCTTAATCGTTGTTTTTACAAGGTCCACAAGGGACCTCAACTCAACTACTCGTGCTGTGAGCACTACAGTTCTCTTACGAGAAGCATGAACTTACAATTTTTTTCCGACTTCGAACGGCGAAGTTTGAGAATCTTTTTTTTTAGACAGTTCTTACTCTTTGAGAATTATGAACTCAAAAGAGGTGGTGCCGTGCAAAATGCAAGGTGTTCAGCCGGGAATCAATGCTGGACTTTCGGCATGTGAATGTCGCACTCTATCCACTACGCCACTGCCGGCAAATACTGCATTTATCGTCGTTAAAGCCTTTGACGCGCTATCCTTTTCTTGAAATTCATTTAAACTTATCAAGCTTTTTTTTAAAACAAAATTTGTATTCGTTTCTTTTCATTAATTGTTTCTTTTAAGTAGTCTGTAAGATAAATAATCGGTCAATGATTTTTAGTCGCGCAACACAGTACTCTGCGTGCTCTGTAATAAATACAACAAAATATATAATTAATTTAAATGACAAAGCATCCCTGTATATGAATATGTTTGTAGGTACTATTTATGCAGCTATGTTTGAAAACACAGATTTTGGTCAAGAAAGGAGGATCAAGAAATTAAAAAAAAACAAGCTCTTAAACTCACAAACAGACATCATCTGAACAGAATACCACTTTTTCGTTTGTGTAAAAAAGCTAGAGGGCAATTTTTCTTTAGAGTCAGTTTGAGCACAACATGATTTGTATACATTTTTTCTGCTTTATGATGTTACATGATACTGCCTTAAGCATATTGTTTGCCTGTGTCGGGATACTACATATGAAGGTATGTTTGTTGTCAATTGAAAACTTTTCAAGAACTGTCCAATAAAAAATTCTTTATCTTGAATATATGTTTATACATCAAAAAGGTAGAGATTTAATTATTTAAAAAAAAATAGTGTATGGTTATGTACATATTTTGGACGGAATGGTTTTGTGTAAGAAATAAACTCTATTTGCTGTTTTAATTAACTTGTTTGTGTCCTTTTTATAAAAATAAACCATTTGTAAGATAATTTTTCTTTCTTTATGTGTTTGACATTAAAATGTTTTGTGGAACATGGTTTTCTTTGTAAATGCAAAGCATTTATCTTCAGCTCTTTTATCATTATCAAAACAAAGGCCAACTCCAAATCAGTAGTCATTACATTCTACACTAATAATACTAATAAATTTATAGAAAATATCTAGAAATCACCTAGTTCCGTTGATACACTTGCATTTTAAACATGTTTAAACATATAGCCAGCTACATGATTTTCAGTATCTTTGTCCAAAGGAAAAAAAGAGCATAGAATACGCTTAGTAAAAAAAAGACTTTGAGAAACACGTAAATTATATCCGAATTATATATGTTTTCATTACGAGGGTTGCTTTTTATATTTCGGGATTAGAGAACAAAATCAAATATTTATAATCGAAAATGTTTTTCAAAATATTCTCCATTAAGATCTATACACTTTTGCATGCGTTTGAATCAATTGTCGAAGCACTTTTGCCACTCTGATTGAGGTACATATCTGCAAAAGTCATTTGGTGTCAAGTCAGGACTATACGGCGGATGACTCATCAAATCGATGTTTTGAGTGCTCAAATATGCAGTTGTTTGAGCCGATGTGTGAGAGCTCGTGGTGAAGAGTGGTTGGTTTTCCGGATTTCTTGGAAGACAACTGGCAAACAAATGGTTGTGTACCACTCAGAATTGACTGTTCTGCCTTGTTCTAGTGGCACGGTTGCGACATGTCCAGTTTTTCCGAAAAAACAGGCGACCATTTGTTTGGAAGTGCTTCGTGTGCGAGCAACTTTTGTTGGATTTGGCTCAATTTGAAACACTCATGCAATCGACTGCTGTTTACTTTCGGGCTCATACGCGTAAATCCACAATTCATCGCCTGTCACGATGTCATAGACGTGTTTCGAATCACTGCGGTCGTATTTTTGCAGCATTTGTTTCGAACAATCGACACGAGTCTTTTTTTGAGCGATTGACAAATTGTGTGGGATCCAACGCGAACAAATTTTTTTGACGGTCAAATGTTCATGCAATATTGAATGAATGCTGGTCCCACTAATGCCTAAGGTTGTCTCAATCTCATGATAGGTCACATGACGATCTTGCAATATCAGTTGGCGCACAGCTTCAATGGTTTCCGGAACAACAACTGATTTGGATGACCTTCAAGAAATTCGTCTTGGACTGAACTACGACCTCGGTTGAATTCACCATACCATCGATAAACACTGGTCCTTGATGGAGCTTTATCGCCAAAACTTGAATTAAGTTCATCGATGAACTGTTGTTGAGTTAATCCACGACAATTTTCACGATTTAATTCCATTTTTTTGAGCGTGATGAATCTTTTAAGTTACTGTAAACACCACAAATAGGTTCATACTTACCCATCTTTCCTTCTGTTTGAAAAATGTCTATGCTACTTTTCAAAGCACCTTCGATTATAAGCGATCACAATTGTGATTTATGGCAAAGACAAAACTCAACATCTTGATCCGTCTCGAAGACACAAAGAAATTTAGGAACAACTCTATTCAAGATTACTCGAAAATTGCTCCCGAAATAATTCTGTAATTTATCCTGAAGAAGAAAGAAGGGCGCTCTGCTTAAGCATCTTTCAAACAGTAAATCTACACAATAAAACACCAATGCCATTAATTCTTTTAAAATCCTATAGAATCATTCTTTCACACCCAAACTTTAACAAAAATTTCGAATTCATGACAACCGCTTCCTCTTATGCATGCTGTGTTGTCTCAAGAGGCAAAACTCAAAGCTCTTTTTTCAAGAATTTTACGAAGACTAAACATAAAAAGATTGTAAATATTACCGAAATCAAAAGAGCCTTTTCTTGGATTTTTTTTTAATTGGAAATTAATTTTATAAAATTACATAAATGCAATATAAATATGGATTGCTGGCAGTTCTGACAATTATCTTGCAACTATTAAAAGAAAGTGATCAAATAATAATAAATTACATTCTCATTAAAAGAAAGTAAAAAAATATGTGATATGTTTATCAAAAGAGGAAGTTCTTTCACGCTAAGGCGAAAATGTCCCCTTTCCTCTTTTAAATTTGGTTTCATTTTTATTATTTTGTTCTTTGACAGACACTCTATTTTTGAAAAAAAGTTCTTAAACTCTTTGAAAACAAATGATTAAAAAAAAACAGTTAATAATAAAGAGATTATAAAAGATGATCCAATTTACACAATTTGCAAAAGTGGCTTAGACAATAACAATAGAAAATCTCTGCTTCTTATGTTCGTTTTCAAACAACTATTGTTGAGGCTGAACTGGAAGAAAAATAACCACCTACCACTAATAAATTGTGTTTATGTATGTTCATATGGGCACGCATGTTAGAACACCTTGATGCAAAAAACCTTGTAAAATGAAAATACTATATATATATTTATATATATATATTTATATATATATATATAGATATATTTATATATATATATATAGATATATATTAAAATATCGACCCCGCTAATATTTTGACAGTAAATAGAAGTTAACTATACAAGTTAGTTTCGAGTAGAAACCTTTTTAAAAAGTGAAGCTTCTGTTTAAGATAATTGCTTTTGTTTTTTTAAAGGGCCTATTTTTAAAGCCGATCGTTTTCTCGAAAAGAAAGAAGAAGAGGTAGGTATGGTCATGGATTTCTCTATTTTTTGCTCTCTTTCTCTCTCTCTTTCTGGATCGATGAATATGTGAAATGTTGCAGGAATGTAGAATTGACACCAATCCTCCGAAATGAAAAATGTCATAGTCTAACTTTGTGAGAAAACGGGGGGACAACTTAAAAGGGTTAACTTTACATTAAGAGACTAGAAAAACGTACCTCCAGAAAGAGATCATAATGAATGCATGCTGAAACTACTACAGAATTTAGCTTAAGTATGACACATAAGAATATTACAAATTAGTTAGCCTACATATTTTTAACTTGTATTCATGCAAATAATAATATAACGTAATGTGAACTTATATTTATATACAATCTCTCATTATTGCTTCCATGAAGATCCGAAAAAGTAGACTCTATTTCAATTTTAAATTGACAAACTTATCAATTTTTGGAAAATTGAAGATGCGATAATGAAATATTATTGCATTGTGGCGTTATTTTCTTATATAATAATTTCCTTAATGATTTTTGAGATTTTTATATTTAAGAAGTCATGACGCTGTATTATTTTATTTTAAAGGACATAAACTCAATAGGTTCAATTTTCGTAGCTTTTATATGATACGCCGCTAATAGTCTGTATTTTAACATCTTACATGTATTCATTAAATTTTAAGGTCAATTGAAAAAATTAAATCCATATAAATACGTTTGAATTATTCGTATACGAACTACTTTTTGCGTGTGACTCTCCATTATCAAGAGTTGAGGCAAATATCAATAGAGTGTACTTTAAATCACAAAATTGTGCCTTTGATGTGCACTTTTATTGAAAATTCCATCAGACAACCTGATATGTGATAAGTAGATTTAAGTAATTTTGTCCATATATATATGCAAAATTCAGAAAATGTAAGTGTACGTATTTATCTTATCTAATGTATGTTGATGTAATGTTAATATATCATCCTATCATCGCCTTTTTATGTATTCCTGTTTAAACCTAAAAGGTTCTTACCTTCGTTTAAAGAGAAACATTCTGCTTCTTTCTACTACTTAATTAAAACCCATTGTTGCACAAAGCATATAAGTGTATAGCCTAGGTAATATCTCCTCGTTTGTATTATAATCTGTCAAGCTTACGGCAGTACCTAATTCCCCCGAAGAATAATATTTTTTCTGTTTTCCTTTTTCCTCTTGGGTGATACTAATCTGTGGTAGTACTCAGACAAGAACACCGGTCTATTGTGCACAACGGAAGACCCTAAGGGAGCTAGGAGGCTCGATCCTGTTTTGAAATGGTACATGGTTATAGCACAATAGAATTGTGCAAACATACATATGTATGCATGTATATGTGTGGATTTTTGTGTGAAATGGCATTTCTGAAGTTGTATGAAACTAACTGCAACTACATACTTAGGTCTTTAAACGACTAAGATTCAAATAAAATAAACCATATATTTAAGTAAATTGTATTAGAGTATGAATTGTTTCAAAAGACGAATATACAAAATTCTAATTGAAAATAATTAAGTAACTTGGATAAACCTACGAAATTTGACAAGGAAAATCCACAAACTCGTTTGTTTTAATATTACCATCCGTACATTAAGGAAATAATATGAATATGAATTGCATCGACTGTGTTAAAGTGTGGTGTCGTTCCTTAAAGGTTGAATATTAATTGTGGCATGTTGTTTGTTGAATGGGCCCAATGGCGTTATATGTCCGATTGCCCACAAATAACCGGCCACTTTGACCTAACCTTACTGTCGAATATAATACACACTTAAGAACGCGTCTGTCGATATCGATGCCATTTAATCAATTTAAATATATTCGACGAGCTCATAATTAATATTATTAAGTACAGAAAAAAAGGTGATTTTTTTTCGTTGTTTGATTGCTTGTTCCTCTTCTCTTACAATATATCTCCAGCTAAATTTTTGACTACAAACTACTTTTACGAAATTCCTATTCCATCAATTAATAAAATGATTTAGAAATATTTTAAAAAAATAACGATTGATGGTAAATTAAAATAAATAAAACCTAAAGATGCTTGGTATTTGAATGAAGTCTTTTAAATAAATTGAAAACGTTTTATGGGGTGATAAAAAAATGGTTTTATGACAATTTGATTTAAATTGCCCAGTTCAAGTGTGTGGGATAGAGATATATATACATACATAGTGCAGTCGGCTTATGTTTTAATTAATTCTTATTTTAAACATGCACAAATTTAGGCTATCTTTCTAGATACATATAAACCAAAAAGACATCTTATGCTAAATTTTTGTAAATGTTTCTTGATAGTAACATTCCTGTTTACTTACAAACAGAAAACATTACAAATAGCTTTAGGTAATAACATGCTCAAATAAAATGAAAAAAAAAATCACTGTTAAAACTTCAATAATATTTTGTTCCATTACCTTGGTAGAATCAGTGGAAACATGTTTACGTAAGTACTATTATTTCAGTACAAACGAATAGATCTACATTATTTTATTGGGGAATGGGGCCATGGTTTGATGGTTATATACATTTTACCCAGATGTTAAATGATGATAAATTTATAAACTACAGTACATTCTCGATTTACGCAACTCTCGATTTACGCTACTCCGCGGTTTTCGCAACAGCTCAATTTATAACATTGTTGACGCGGTATTCGCAACTTTAAAAAAAAAGTTACTCGGTAAGTGCAACTTTTGTCCTTTTATGCATTTTTTCTTACTCAGGTTGTGTGTTTCAATCTGTGTTCTTTTCTTTTGCTTTGCATTTTCTCTCGGCAGTTATTTTATCGCTTATTCTGAGTAACAGAACAATGAATTTATGTATTGAAAGCATATTTGTTAGTTTAGTGAATTCAGTAAAATGAGCTGATTTTTAAAAATGGGTGTCATTAAAAAATTGTAAAATTATCAATTGAAAAGAAAAGTGAAATTTTAGAAAAGATTAAGAGAGGAGCTTCCATACGTTCATTATGCCGGGAGTACGATGTACATAAATCTACAACTAGCAGAATAAAAGGAAGAGAGAGTGAAATAAGAAAATTTGTTTCCGATTCTGAATGTTCTGTATGAATAATTGGTTATATTTAATATACATACATATTTGCAAGTTTTGGGTTTCCTTTTTCATCTTGAATTGAAGTAAAAAAATATAAACGCGATTATTGCAATAACTCAGTCATCGCAACTACCTTGGTTTTTATTAGTTGCATGAATCGAGAATGTACTGTACTTAAAAAAATAGTGCTGATGCTGGCCCACCACAGGTTCATTTTAAATTCAGGAAATAATATACCTCATTTTTATCATACATCAAGATATAAAGAAAGTGTGATTTTTGAAAATCAAGTTGTCCATACAAGCAGATGCATCAGGAAAAGTAAAACGATAACTGAACAACCAAAGAGAAATACGAGTAAGCATCTATTAACTATCCTACTAGCGATGTGCACAATTACAATTATATTTATTTATATACTCCTATTTTATTAGTGTATTTCTTTTAATATTAATAATACTGTACATATATAAAAATTAAGCTTTTGAAAAATATTGGGAATATAATTTTGATTTTCTCACAAAAGTAATTTAACACTTTCTTTTTTATTTAAATAAAATAAAAAAAAATATATTAATTAACTTATGATATTTTCTACATGTTTTACTTTTTGTTTTGTATTTTTTATGTATGTATTTTATGCGTTTTTATGAGAAAAAAACACGTCTATGCCATAATCTATAATTCACACAATTAGAACATTTAATAAATAAAGCAAATGATTATCGAAAAAACTACAAATTCAATGTTATTTATATGCAAAATGAAAATGTGTTCAATACTTTTTTTTTGCGATTTTTTTCGTAAACAGTACTAAAAAGAAGAAAAAATCATCTCGTACATCCTGTTTCATTCTTGTTGACTTCATAAACTCTTAGTAAAATTGGTAAAATAAACTATATTAAAACATTATTATTTCCTTAGCTCCCTTCGAAACGTTGTGTGATGGCTAACAAACGTTTGCATATAGACGGACTTCCGAAATAGCCCAAAACCAGAAATTCCCAAGCATACGATTTACATTACAAATCTATAAAGAGAATCAAGTTTGGAAATTATTATTATAATGCTAGTTGCAGGTTTTTTACTGAAATTATTTTAAAACGATGGCGTTTATATACACATAGATATATATTTCATGCAAGCTTGATATTATCTTATACCCAACACAAAAGTCCCTGAAAAAACACTCGATTGTAATTTACTATATATTACAAATAAATATATATTTGAAATGCTCTTTTAGCACAAATGTTTTTGTTTAATTTACTTGTGACACTGTAAGTATGACAGGTATGCACGCACATATACATGAGTTTGTGCTTGGCCAACTTTCGTTTCATTTGCTTGTGATAAATTGTGTGAATAAAATAAAATAGGAACGTACACACTTACACAAACTCGTAATCTTTTGCCCGTCAAGGATATAAATGCATAGAATTCACATTTATCTGCATAAACATATGAATGAGCGTACGTGCATCTAAGGATGTTCTTTATTGCACATTTTGTTTGTATGTCATGCCTAGAGCTTCCGCAAATTGAAAACCATATGTCTACAGCACAGATTGCTTTGTTTGTGGTGCTACCATTGGTATCGCTGTTCGAATGGAGAGCGCACCGGGCGTCTTTTTTCAAATTTCATTCGCTATTTGTAGAATTATGAACTTTCATAAACATTTTGTTTTAAAAAGAAAACCCAGCAACGAACGAAGTATGTCTGTGATAACGACGACTATGCCGTCACTAACACTAATACCAACTAACCAACGAGCTCGGCTGGCAAATGGTATTTACATAACATTCCCGAATATAGGCCACCATCGACTAAATATTTTTCTCTGGATGCTTTCATATCAAAAACTCTACATAAAGGAAACAAGTCCAAATGCATAAATCGATTTCCGCTGGTTATTTGATTTTATTTTGTTTTCAGTTTGTTGATTGTTCTTCTTTTCTATTTCTCTTTTATTGGTGTACATAATTTTGTGCGGCAAAGGACCCTGGAATTCTTGTAATAAAGCTAGAAGAGGAGGGATAACTGCCTTACATCCCATCAGGAAGGATCATTTTGTTACGCGCAAATTTTTGAGCTGACATCTGAATTTTTGGTTTTATGGTATTTGATGGTTAATATATCCGTTGGAAACATTGGTGTATTTTTATACCACAGTTCGAATTCACAACTGCCTGTCGCGAATAAAAACACATCAATAGTGAAAATGAAATAGTTTATTTACTGCGGCATCGTCGTAAAGCCTTGGAGTGACATAAGAGTCTGCCCATCTGAACAGATAATATAAAGATGCGTTTATATTTTATTATGTGTTAAATTAGTTTCAAGGAAAGCTTTTAGATTAATTAAAGGATCAAGAAAAGCAGATAATTATACACCAACTAGGAAAAAACAGGATATTGTTTCTATGCTATATCAGTATTTCATTTTACACAAGTCCCTTTATTTGAGTAAAAATAAAAGATACCAAGTTTTTACTCAATTAAATGGACACATTGTTTTTAGTAAATGGGGACTATAGTCTACTTCAATACGTTAATAAAGTAGTAAACTTTAAATTAAATTTAACAGTTTGCATAATTTTTCGTAATTTTTTGGTATAGATAAATGCAATATTGACGATATAGTCGACCCGGTGGTCGATATTTAATTAGTAACTTATTATTCTGTATATTTCACACTTTTAAACAACATTTTAGAAAAAACGTTATGAACCAAAATTCCGATTGAATCATTATTAATGAAAAAGATTAATATATGAAACATAATTTTAGTAGTTCTTTAAAAATTTAATTTGTCTTATCTTAAATTTACTTAAATGATTTGAAATGAGAAGTCCCACTGTAATACATAAATCAAAATTTCAAAGTAAAATATTAAAAGATTGGAAATGTCTACAAATATTGTTTTACAAACAAAAGTGTGTTTTAATGATAACATTTCATGCTTATTTCTTTAAAATATGCCTTTTATATGCGCGACTTTTCGACAAACGTATTTTGATTAATGACATACGTACACATCTCACTTTCAATTTTTAAAAAGATATACGTTCGAATTTGTCTTTTCTTCTCAAGAATGGCTTTAACACAAAAATTATTTTAAAAATGGAAATAAGTATCACCAATTTATTTATTTATTTTTATTTATAGAAAAGAGAATGCTACTCAAATACGAACTTATGAGTCATATTATATAATTGCGGATTATCTAGATTTCTTCTTTCTAATATATTTGCTGCGTATATCAACCATTTATCTTCTGTCTTCATTTGGCAGCACAAATATAATTGATCACAAAATATGTGCAATTCTATCTATAATTGGAATTCAATTGGATGTCTACAGTTAAAGCAAAGATGCTCAGGGCAAAAGGTTAGTCATTCGTAAAAAATCGATTGTAAGTCACTGTAGCACATCATTATGTAATTAATTAAAATAGTTTATTGCTGCGACTTATGTGGTCGACGGAGCAAACCACTCATCATGCACTTGTCACGCGTAAATCATTCGTTCTCCTTGCTTAAATTGTTAATCCGAATTAAAATGAGCTGTCATTGAATATAACTCTTAACAAAAGAATGGCAAATTTGATAGAGATAAATGTGCATACATACGTTTGCATACTCTCGAACTCTCGGGGTGTAGGTATATTATGTTTCATAACGGGTAGCAGATATTTAAGTGAACTTTTATACAATATACAACTTAGAAAATTTGAAATTCTGATGTTAAGAAATGTTTTGGATGAGTATTGATGGTATGTTTCTCGACTAACTGCATATATGTAATTCATTCATTAATTTTACACTTTTCGGGTTGATAATATATTTCCTTATTCAGCACGTATATTTTATTAATTTTTGATATTCAAATCCAAACCAACCCATTTTCTGTTAAAAGAACTAAAATCAATCGCGGGTTTGATAATGTAAATGAAGGCACTTGAGTTTTTACAAATGTATATACCCACATACACTTATTATCAAAAACATTCCTTAATTGGATTGGGTGTTGACAGAATAAGGATATGATTTGAATAAGTCGAGATTTTGATGGTAGATCCGTTGATATACATACATGTCATATATCATACATATATATATATATGTGTGTGGGTAGATAAGTAGGTGGATAGCAATATGTTGGCACCTACACATGATTATCACAATATTGTATGTTACAAGTGATTACTATTGACGAGTATAAAGCTAAAGTATTTTGCATATCATATTTTCTGTTTATGTTTATTGTTTATGGTATAGTGGGCAGACTTCCTATAGTATACATCTTGCTAACACGTATTTCCGTTTGTTATGTACTTATTAGACATTTTCAATGTCTGATCAGCTATTGGTTATTGGGTAAAGGCAATTAATACTTGAACATTTAAAGATCCATTAATACTTTGCTTCGGGATATATTTTTATTTTAACGAAGCCACAAGTCTTTTGCAATTTATCCTGTACACATCTTTGCTTTTTTGCTGTCGTCGATTTTATCTCACATTTGTCTTTTGAGTTTTTTAAATGCTTTACTTTTTCCGCCTACATAAAACGAGACAAATTCGCAAAGTCTATGCCATTGAAATAATTACACAGGAGTTAAGAAGGTGTAGTACAGAACTAAATTGACAGAGTACAATTACAATTTTTTTTTTTAAAAATATGTAAAAAATATTTAGTTTTAATTTTAATCCTGGACATTGAGAATCTAAACAAGCGGACTCATCATACCTATAAGATTTTGCGTAATGCATGTTTCTTTTTGCGAATTTTCTTTGTCAGTTTTACCAAGATAGAGGTTCTGATAAGAGTAAAAAAATGTGTTAAGTCAAAAATCTTTCAGAAAGTCTGAGAAGAATATTAAAAAAGAGCAAACATTAGTGTGGAGAAAATAAAATCAAACTTGATTGAATCAAAATAGAGTTATAAGCAAAACATTTTTTTATTGTTTTGGTTCATGTGTTATGTTTGCTTTTGTACTTGACTCACTATGTGGGTGAACCTTTGGTCAAGTTCTCTTATGCGTTTTCTATATATTTTTGGGCTCGTGAAATCCTCAATACTTAATTCGTCTTTATCTTAACAAGACGACCTACGCGTTTGCTCTCACAAATGTCAGTGTGGTCGAAGAGAATAGTGTCACCTGAGATTCTAGCTTATAGCTTGACCAAATGTGATGCAAAAGCTTTAACGGGCACTGTTTTCCAGGTATATACAGGCAGTATATATAGAAATATATAAGTATTTATATATTTTGAAATTGTCTTTGTTATAGAATGAAAGGGTTTATTGCGAATAAAGCGAATAAAGTGCGAGGAAAGGAGAAAGGACTTGCACTCAAAATTCCAGAAAATATAACTTGATATAATAAATTTAATTTAAATTTAACCAATATACAATAGAAACGAGAGAAAAAATATGTTGTGGCAGGATTCGAATCAAACTCCCAAGTGATCGTCTCATCCATCAGAAAATCATAACCCACCATCAGTATCCAAATCGAAATCCCTACGATCCACAGGGATCCACAATTCTCCCAATATTCACCACTATCATCAATGCGTCAAAGCGAGATGTATTCCCACTTTGCAATCCCATATGGGTCCCATGTACGTTGCTGGGTAGTTAAGTGGGCGATCATACGATGCGGGAGCGCGTGGTTTGGTGGTGACTTTCTGATGGGCTCGAAGCGTGGCGTGATGACGCTTGTTGGTGTTGAGAAGAAGCAGCGCTTGGGTGGTCTGATGTTAACCTTGAGGTTGGTTTTTTTTTGTCTCTAGACAAATTGCGATTTTATGTACAGCGGCTATAGAGATTTTTATACAATATTTTAATGGTAATAATACGAGAAATTTAACCTATACTACATCCCTCCCTTTCTGGACAATTTTCAAGACACTGGAAGAGCAGAAAGTTTGTTGATTGGGCTTACGAAGCTACCACGACTGGTTTTAACTGTTGCCACTCTCACAATATTATCCGCTCCAGGATGCACAGCTTCAATCCGACCAAGAATCCATTTAGCCGGAGGCAGATTGGGTTCTTTTATGACAACCACATCAACCAGTTTCAAATTTGTTTTTGATGAGTGCCATTTAGGTCGTTGCTGAAGAGTTGTGAGATATTTCTTATGCCTGCGGTTTCAGAATCCCTGAATCTTTTGTTGGAGATGCTGCCAGTGGGATAGGCGATTATGAGGAACTTCGAGATAACTTGGCTCTGGAACAACTGTATACGGTTCACCTCTCCGAGAGATAAACATCAGTGGTTAGATCACTCACCAACTCTAGATGGATTGCCTTGGTACACATTCACACAAACAATGCCAAATATGCCTTTGACAATTTCGGATTACGCCCACGAGAGTTTTTTATTGTAAAAGGCCCTGCATAATCACATCCGGTATTGGTGAAGGCACGACTTGGTTGAACTCTTTTTGGTGGTAAATTACCCATCAACTGAATGCTGGTCTGCTTCCGGTGTAAAAAGCACGTCCTGCAGCGGTGAACTATTTTTCGCAATAAGTTGCGACATCCAAAGATCCAATACTGTTGACGGAGTATGGCGAATGTTTCAGAGACTCTGGGATGAAAATAATTCTTATGCATATCTGTAACGATAAGAAACGATACATGGTTATTTGGCAGAATAATAGGATGCTTTATATTATAGGACAAAAAAGGATGCTTTAAACGTCCTCCAACACGTAGGAGCCGATCACTATCAATAAAGGGAGACAGGCGTAACAACTTCAATTTAGGTGGAAGTTCCCGAAAATTTTGTAAGTGACACATGTCTTTCCCAAATGCACTGTTCTGCACATGGCGATAAATTATTCGTTTAGCAGTTTGCAGTTAAGGTAATGTGAGACCGCGCACGAGTTTATTGCCTTTCGTAGACCGACAATTTGATGCAATCCGAACACAGAATGACACTATCCGAACTAAACGAGACCACGAAGAAATTTTACTGAATAGACAGTCAAATGTACTTAACTCGGCCAAGGATACAAGCATCATCATCATATGGATTAGCTTCAGTGTTAAATTTAGGCCAAGAGTCCTGTGGAAGTGAAACTCTTGCTGAGCCTGTCCGCTAGAAGTGATGACGAGATAAAATTGAAGGTGTTATACCCCGCGAAGCACAATCGGCTGGGTTAGATTGAGGAGCGATATGATTCCATGCATACCTCGAAATCTTTTCCAGAATAGCAGTTGTCCGATTAGCAATAAAGGTGGTCCAACGACGAGGCGGAGAGTATAACTACTGGAGTACCATGCTTTAATGAAGCTTTAATTTTCACGATTAACCTAGACAACAGAAGAGCGCCACATAGCTTTAATCTTGGTAGAGATACTGGTTTGGATATTTCGACTGATATTCCATCGCTATTTGCTTTAATACCCGAACCGAAAGAATTGAAGCGTATGCCGTTCTATACGTTACCGTCCGCAACCGATAATGCATGATTTCGTCCGTTTTATTTTTACGCCAATCGACCCGCTATAATTCAGTGTGCTGATCCTCCACCCAAATCTGGTAAAACATTTTTACCACGTCGGCTGATAATACATATTTATGTTTGCGAAATCGTAAACAAACACCTTTTAAATACCTCTGAATAGGAGGGCCAATTAGAAGTTTGCTATTCAGTAATTGTCCGAAAGAGTCTTTAGCCGAACCGCCAAACACAACACCTAGTATAGTTGTAGAACTTTCTGGCTTAAACACCGCGTGATGAGGAAGGTAAAAATGTTTTCCCGGTTCAGTTTTTAATTTATCCGCGGAAATTGGCCTAAACGTAAATATTCTTCAATAAACGTTACACATTGCGCTTGCAGTTCTTCATCTCGTTTAAATCTTTTTTATATCAAGTGTAACCGACAGTTCGCGGAATCCAAGGAGTTACCAAAAATGAGCTATGGTGATGTGAAGGGCAGTTGTATAACATATTTTCAGTCAGTAGCGCGCGAGAACGTTTTGCGAAAATGTTTTTCTGCTTCATCATCTGCAAACGAGTCATTGGGTGTTGCAGATACTTCTTCTAATTCCCAGAATCTTTGCAACAAATGGTCAATATCAATATTGATAGCAAGTGATGAAGTCAATGTTTCACCAATCTGCGCGTTATCCGAAAAATGCCCGGATATCACCCACCCAAATAATGTATTTTGTGCAACTGGAGCACGTCCACTTCCTTGAATTCGTTCTCCTTTCAAGATAGACCATAATTTCTCAGCGCCTAGCAAAATATCAATTGGTGATGATACATTAAACATGGGATCAGCAAGGTCTAATTGGCGAATGTTTGGTAAATCAGATGTCTTGAACGAGAGGGCGGGTAGATTTGGCGTCAATTTGTTAAGAATATATATATCAATATTTATATTCTCCTGGCTAAGAAGAGAACACAATTGAATTGACATACACCCCTTGGTGTAGCCAGATGGATGATACACCAAGAATGGGAATGCGAACGTGTTTCCTTTTCAATCCGAGACGTTGCGGTAACGATTCCACAATAAAGGATACTTGTCATCCAGAATCGAGTAAAACCCTAAAACTTACAAATCGTCCTTGATTATTCCGAACTTTGGCTAGAAGAGTTGCCAAAATTGTCTGTTTACTAAGGCCAAGCTCGAGCGAGTGATTATTAACAATTGCTTGAATTGGATTAGGGGTTTTAGTAGTGAGGTTTCTCGATGCATCGATTGTATGTACCGGCGATTTTTGAGCGTCAGATTCTATTAGATGAACCAGGGAGTGGTGACGGGACTCACACATACGACAACGAACGTGTATCGACACTTGCTAGCAGGGTGACCGATTCGGAGACAATTAAAACATAACGATTTATTTTTCACCAGAGTTCTAAGTGAACCGAAATCTAGTGCGACAAATTCACAACATTGAGGCAGCAAATGCAAACCTTCACATTTAGGACGAGGAAAGATGAACCGATTGACACGCTGCGAGAGCATCACACCTTGATTGCAAGAATTCCAATAATTCTCCAACTGTGGATTCTCCACGAGACCCAACATGCTCAGCCCACCATTGCTTGCTATGCTATGTCTAATTTGTTGAGCAATAGATAATTTACCCATGGATAGCGACCCGATTGCTCAATAACATGAAGTCCAAGGATAACTTCATCTGCACCATCAGTCAATTTTCTCAAAAGCTGAGCACTGCACAAGCTAATGGATGGTAATGATAAAACTGTCTGAATGTACGATTACGGGATTAGATGAACAAGATCATATCGTTTTTCTAAAAGCTCCGATCGAAAATTGGGATATGTCGTATTAAATTTGCGGCGTCATCTTTCAAAAACGATTTAAAATAGTGAAACTTTTGAGTTGGTGTCAATGGAATGGCGGAATCGTTATTGGTGGTAGATTCATTGACACTGTGTTTGGATTAAACTCTGATTCGTTCCCAACTTTGTAGCTTCAATAGAATGTGACTGTTTTTCCCGAATGACCTTCACAATAGTTGAATGTACCAAAAAGTACTGATTCTCGTACTCATCAAAGTGCTTTTTTAGAGTTAGAACATCTTCCTCACTTGTATCTTCCGATGAAAGCAGGTCGTTGTGGTACTTAGAAAATTCCGTCCACGTTTCTTCTAAACTCTTTAGACTATTTCGAGCATTTCAACAGAAGTTGAAGACTTGATGTTATCTAAAAAGGCAGCAGCGCGCGTAAGCCTCCTTTTAGCAACACCACGTTTTGCGTTTCACGGATTAGTTCACAAAACACTTTATAAAAACTTTTACACCCAGTCGTTCACGGACCTCGACGGAGTACGTACGTGTTTTGGCTTCGTAGTGTGTGTACTCAAATAGCACAAAAAAAAAGTGCTCAGTGGCTCTGGTAGTAGAGTACAAGTTCGGTGATCAGGAATCCCGGGTTCGAATCCTGAGGACAAAAAAAAATCTTCTTTTCTTTTTAATTAATAAGTAAGAGAGACACATAGTGTTAGTGAGGGACATGGAAAGAGACGAGCGACCCGAGCTCAGTAAATCGGGTGATTTTAAAACATCGGTGGCAGGGAAATCAGGCCATCAAACCAGCGACGGTAGTTTCCGTATGGCTAGTCCCACGAGTCGGACTACAGAGGGGAAAAAGAGGAGAAAGAGGCTGCAGCCGCCGCCTACCGTCAATAAGCCCAGTACCAAAATTGACAGCCTACGAAAAATCCGTTTCACAAACAAATCTGACCACGTATTTCAATGTGTGAAGTGCAGAAAGCTGGGCAAGTGGAGTTCCGCTGCGCAAGTTGCACATTCAGCCACAACAAAGGGGAATGTCCTCAGCTGCCCGTGCTCCCGTTACGCCTGGTGTCTCCTACGCCCAGATGGTATCAGGCAGACAACCGGCACAACGAACAGTGCCAAAGGCTGCCCCGGCTCCAACGGCCAGGCAACCTGAAGCAGACCGCTAGATAAGGGATGTACTGTCTTCCATCCAGTCGATGGAAGCGCAGATGATTGCCTTGAATAAACAGATGGTCGAACTACGGACCAGTTTCCTTACGCAGGCGGTAAGAGTAAATTTCCTCCTCTCAGATGCCTACAAACAAGCTCACCCAGATATAATGGGCACGCGAGGTAAGAACCCTTTAGATCCTAGCAGTGAATGTTAATTCGCTGATAAGGATCGAACGAAAACCATCGCTCGCTAATTTACTGCAAACCCACAACCCTGATGTGCTGATGCCTAGCTAAACTAACCAGACGCGCAACCTCAGGTACAAAAATTACCATATTAAAAGAAGGGACCCACCCCAATCCACTCGAGGTGGCGGAGTCGCACTCTTAACTAAAAAGAATATTAGTCATAAGGTCATTTATAGCAATGAAGTCAGAAGATCTAGTGTGCTAGAAGCGGCCATCGCACGCATCTTTCTCCAAGGTGGAAAGAAGTTGTTTGTGATCGCTGCTTACGCATCAGAACCTCAAAACCCTAACTTTCTTTCGGAGCTTGAGGCTCTCTTCACCAGCCTCTGCTTAGATCCGGAAGAAAACTTTTATATATTAGCCGGGGATTTAAACGCCAAACATGGTGAATGGGGTAATATTGTTCCAAACGAGAGAGGAAACGCTTTCTTAGAGTGGATGGAACAAAACAATATTGAGTTCAGGCTGGATTTGTTAGCAACCGATAGACCATCATTTCCTAGAAGCGGGTCCTATCTGGATGTGATGCTAATCGACAGACGACTAACGATACGAAACGTGGAGCGACGCACGAGGAACTATTTAACTACGGTCGAGTACGACAGTGACCACTGTGGTCCCGCCGCAGTTATTCAGCTCCCGAATAAGCTGGAGGAACTTGAGAAATTTGTGCAAACGTATCCTTATAATTACAATAAGGTGCGCTGGCCACGTTTCGCTAGAACCTTAGCCAGAGAAATAAGTTCGAGTGTGGTCAAACTCTTGTACACGAGTTTTACAGATCCACAGAATGCGGAAATTCGCTGTCTAAAGTCACAGATCGAAGTACTCCAACAGTTAATTAAACATAACTGCAGACTAGCTGTAAGCTTGCATTGGGGCAATAAGGTTCGGGCTGTAAGATGTTACAGCTCGAGCATGTTTCCGCAAGTAAATAAAATATTTCGGAGGAAAGACCATATCGACATACAGAGCGTTCGACTTAACAGAACAAGAGACAACGTGAACCTACTTACTTCGGTTGGCATCGATCCTGATAGGGCAGTGCTTGACAATGACTACTTCGTAGTTAAGGATCCTCAGGAGAATCTGAAAGCAATTGGTGCTGTTTTCCAGAGAGTGTATGCGGTCAACGAGTCTCGTAGTCCAAATCACGACATGGAAAACAGAGCCTTGCTAAACCATGTCTCCTGCGAAATAAGTCAATGGCGATCCGAGAACCCTGGTTTCACCAGGTTCAGTGACGATCTTTCGGTAAATAATGTCGTCGTCGATGATAGAAACAACTCCATCCGTATTTCGAAAGATGAACTCCAAGGTATCCTCAACTCACTGATACCAAATATTGTTCTGCACCATCTCCCCTCTGAGGCGGTGGATGTAGACACAACTCTGTTTAAACATGCGCTGAGTAATGCATATTACCCGGTGCATTGGAAAACAGCTGTGGTACAGCCAATTCCGAAACGGGGCAAAATACCACCATCCCGACGAATCTCCGTTCTATAAGTCTTCTTCCGTGCATAAGCAAGGTATTTGAGAAAATAGTCATTAAAGCTCTGAAAGAATGGTTTGAAGAAAAAGAAATTTTATCGGAAAACCAATTTGGCTTCAGGGCGGGGCATGACACCATTTATGCCGCGTCAAAATTGGTTTCCGACATCCAGAGGAATAGAAACAAAACACAATGCACAGGGGCCTGCTTAATTGACATGGAAAAAGCATTCGACTCCGTATAATTAGAAGGTCTCTTCATCAAGTTAGTCAGGCTCGGCATTAATAAAACATTGCTATATATGATCTACATTTGGTAACAGGTAGGAAGTTCGTTGTGAAAAATGGCAACGAAATTTCCTCAACTGTGTTCCATATAAAAAATGGGTTGCAACAAGGGGAGGTGGGTTCACCGATCTTGTTCAGTATATTCACTAGCGATCTTATAGGTTCTATGTCCAACATAATAGCGTTTGCCGATGATCTAATCGCGTACAGATCAGCCCAGAAGGTAGAAGAAATAAATGTGTTGTTGCAGAGTGACTTCAATGCAATTCAACGATTTTGCGACGACTGGAAATTGAAAACCAACTACCAGAACTGTGAAACTATCCTTTTCAGAACCCCGTTGTCCAGAGGCTCAAGGGATACGAAACTGAATTGGCGCAAGTTTGGCATAGTTGACCCATTGGAGCGGCCATTGACCGTGAAAAGTGTAGTGAGATATCTTGGCATCTGGTTGGATCAGTACCTTTTTATATGGTGGTGTCCACGTAGATAGCGCTCTGACCAGGGCTAAGAATGCCTTCGATATGGCAAGAGGACTGTTCTACAGCAGTCAACTTAAAACCAGAGTGAAGGTAATCTGTTGTCCTGTGTGGTTCAACGTGAGTCCTTTCCAAATGGAAAAGATGAGGGTGTTCGAGAGGCGGTGCCTTCGTGCTTGTCTTCGCTTATATAGAACACCTAAGTCTGATTGCAAGAAATTCTATCCCAACGAGGTCCTGTATAACGAGGCAAACCTTATAACTTTATTATTAAGTTGATTCGGAGTTACACTGCTCGACCCATAACTTCAACCAACAGTTCGATCTTTGGGGCTTACCATCCTAAAGTAATGTACCACGAGAGGGTACGCCTTAACGGCTTTATTCCGCCTGAAGCTTTCCTCTATTTGGACGCGAAAGGCCTGATACAAGGTGAGGATGGCTGTCCAATCATCTTCCATGTCGCACGCCGAAAAGTAGAAAGGCAACTTCAATACGAGCCGGACGTCGCTCGCAGCCACGAGGATCTCCTACAGTTCAGTAGAGCGATTTCTTAATTTTTTCTTAATTTTCTTTGAGAAATAATAATTACACTTATATATTTTGATCGTAAAATCAGATATTATAAGAATCCGAAAGATATTAGAAAAATCAAATCCGTAGGTTAGCTTAGAGTACTTGTAGAGAGTCAGTAAGTTAGAATTAAGATCATTAGATTTCATTAGTAAGCTAGTTTTAAGTCGTTTTCATTCATTTCAAGACATTGAAATTGACAAATAAAAAAATGCAATAACAAAAAAATAAATAAAACTTATTTTAAAAAGTTTACAAAGCACTGTCTTCTAATTACTCTATCCGGTTCTGGAAGGATAAACAAATGATTTAGAATGAAAAGGGTTATTGCGAATCAAACTGACGCTTGATGTTGGTGCTAAGAAGAAGCAGCGCTTGGGTGGTTTGATGTTAACCTTGTGGTTGTTTTTTTTTGTCTCCAGACAAATTGCGATTTTATGTACAGCGACTAGAGATTTCTGTACAATATCTTAATGCTAATAATTCACGAAATTTAACTAATATAAAGAATAATCAAAAACATTATTAAACAGTCTGAAACAATTCGATTCAGTCAACCATATTTCTTTTTTGGTGGATGTAAAAAGATAATCAGACCGTATTTTTTGATAATGAAATGATAAGCCTTGTCCACTTTAAAATAGCCAGTCTATAATAGCATCAAATGCAATAACAATTATTTTTTGACAATCATTCTTTTTGTAACAAACAGCTATTAAATGAATGGAAAGCTGCAAAAATATTCAATAGAAAACAAAAACTTATAGATAGACTCACAATTAATATAATAAAAGCTGAACATAATTGTTCTTTTATATTTTTTACGTTATGAACTGTAATTGACTTTTGACACCGATTTTTTCTTATTATGCACAACACTACAGTTTGCTCTACTAGCAAACATAAATATATATTTTGCTAAATATAAAGCTCAAATTCCTTCGTAAGAATGACATAAATTATTACAATTTTTTTATTTTTCTTAAAGTATCAATATTAAGTAAAAATTATAATCTTAATTTAAATAAGCTTTTGTTTTAAATTGTCTTGATAATTTTGCAAAAAGTGCCTATGAAGCAATTCACTTTAATAATCAGCATTAACTTTAAAATTCAGTATTAAATACATATTAGAATGACTTAGGAGAATAGAAAATTCAGAATAGCAGCAGGAGCGAATTAAAATACGTCATGTAGCCTTGAAAGACAATATGTTAAAAGCACTTAGTGAAGGATCATTACTATTGAATGCAAATAAAAAAAATAGCATTCCGTCCTGAAATTAAATATACATTTAACAATATACATAATACAATAGGTATTGTTATGCTATGTAGTCTTTTGTCTAAGAAAGAATGGGTGCGTCATAAAAATTGTTGGGATTTTAATGTCCCTTTCCATGTGCAAGTAAAATATATTCGCAGTTGGTCATATAAAATTTAAAGTTTAAATATTGGTACTAACTGCCGATTATACTAACTTACATTCAAGAGACTAATTGAGACTAAATGGACTGTATTATTAAATTATTTTACAACCTTGTTATCTTTATAATATTATTATTGTTTTCGTTTCATCTGAATATACTTTAAGCAATAAAAATATCATCCCCACACAATGGAGGTGATAGATGAATATAATCTTACTTTTATATAATGACCCCGATAATTTGTCTATACTCCTTTAATCCCGTTTTATCTAAATAAATAAATTCATACACTTTTAAAGTGATTGATTAGTTGAAAATTAGCATACTCGATTATCGATTTATGCTTATGAAGCATCATTTAACATAACTCCCATCAGTCATCTCCTATATTATTGTGGGTGTGCAAATCGTTTTATTTTTATTTATCTGGTACATTGTGCCTCCAACTTGACTCAAATATATGGACCTATAAACACTCTGTATGGAAGGGTGATTGTATAACATTTGGGAAACCCCTTTCATTTAGTCGAGTGTAAGTCAAATTATGGTATTTTGACCCAAATAAAAAAAAACATCGCTTGAGATAAGGTTTGTCCATACTTTTTGTTGTATTAGTATTTTGAAAATTAATTTAAGTAGAATTAACAAAATTGTCACTTTAGCCTGCAGCGATTTAATTTTCTTTAGTTAACTGTTTTCGTAAGGACAGGACGACATGATTCTAGTGGAAAAAAAATAAATAAATAAATGGTTAATATATTTAATAAACAAAGTATTCAAATTCATACTCCATCCCTGCTATTCAAAATTAACTGGTTCAAGAAATAGTACAGTTTACAGTACAGTTACAGTTACAAAACAGTTTTTAAACAATGCTCGCAGTTATTCTTCTGCGTCACGCTTACATTCCCGTCACCTAATTGTTCCCACGTCAATCTCCTTGCTCTTTTATGCGTTGGAACACACCAACCGGATGTTATTTGTTTGTTGAACAATATTGGAATTAAATTGAACAAGTAGGAATTAGCAATACTTTTTTTGAACTCAATCTTCTCTGGACGTTAAAGAATTTATGTTTTGTTACGACCGGCTTGCGTCAATCGGCTTATGGGTTCTATAATAAAAGATTTTGCTTTCATGGGCTTTATTCATATACTGCCATTGTTGGTTCATTTGAACGTCTACTTTAAAGTTCATGTTTTAAAATTGTCTATGAAAACTTCACTACAGATAATAATGTAGTGTTGTAGTTCACAACCTGCGTCTTCAGAACTCAGCAGCTACTGGACATATACTCCTTTTGGTGTTTATGTATTACAAGGGGTCATATTTCTCTTTTCATAGAGATGACAAAAAACAGTTCTGAAACAATTTATTTACGAATTAAGTCTTGGGCGTGGTTGCATGGCACATATATATAATGGTAATTTTTGATTTTCGCCAGCAACATTTTTAAAGAAGGGACTAATTCTTCCACCAATTAATAAAGCTATGTTAAATGACATATTAATTTAATCAAAGTTTCATCGCAAAAAAAAAATCGCTGAATATTGGTATGAACTGCAACTCATTCACAGCCAGTCAGGTTATTCTGCATTATATATGTACATTAGGTGGTGCATTTAAACATAAAGTGGTGCAATAGTTCACAAGGGGACTGGGCCTAGCTTTCGTGTTGTTTGTGCAATTATTCTGTTTTGGTCGACTCCGAGCGGCGAAATTTGTGAAGCTTTTTCACAAACATTTATTATTCTTTAATTGAGATGCCGTGAAGAATTCGTATGTAGGGAGCACATGTGGGTAGAATTAGCTAAAATCGGGTTTTAAAAGGACGTAGATTCAATAAGTTTATTGGTATCGAAACAATTATTTTCTTATTGTTTTATTTTATATTTGGAAACGATCAAATTCCAAAGTGAATTTAAGATCATGAAAAAGCATAATAAAGCATAATAAACTTGAACGTTAAGGATTCCTAGGTTTATTTAGATCTTCTCATGCGTGTCTAAAATTGTTCCAATCTTTTTTGAACATTTGTTGCTAAGTGATTCAATTCGGGACTAATGTTCGTCTTAATATTTTTAGGTCCACTTAAATATGACATAATTTAATTAATTAATGCTATTTTAATTAATTTTTGCTATTTTACCAAGTGAAGGAGCGCTATAATAGTAAGCTAAATCTCTAATTCTGTACATTTTCTTTCATATTTTTTGGTTTTCAATGTTCGCTTCGGCATAACGCCTATCAAGTACACCCTTTTCTAAGCAAATAATAACTATGTGGCTGACGCACTTCTTAAGTGCAGTCCATTCTGGGCCAACAGTAGCGAAGTGTTCAGTCCAATTTAACTGGATTATATACATTAATACAGTTTACCAAAGAATCAATGAAGTTCTAAATATTTTGATATTGACTGCTCCATATACATTTATATATTGAAATTTTAACGACTTGATTTTTGAAATAATGTCTTGAATTTTTTTTTATTATTGTGGCCGCCTTGGCGTGGTGGGTAGTGTGCGACGCTCACACGCCGAAAGTCTAGGTAAGATTCCCAGCTCAACACGAATTTTTCACGGCACCACCTCTTTCGAGCTGCTGATAACACTCAAAGAGTAATAACTGTCTAAGAAAAAGTTTCTCAAATTTCGCCTTTCGGAAGTCGTCAAAAAACTGTAGGTCCTTTCTACTCGTGAGAGAACAGTAGCGCGCACAACACGAGCAGTTGATGAGTAAGCTAGACCCTGGTCCCCCTGTAGCCAACAATTATTATTATTAATTGTTTTATTGTTTTGATTTTGCAGACTTGTAAAAATATATGCACATTTCATATCAATTGTCTTTTGTTGTTTGGCTTCTTAATACATTCTTTGGCAGTTTGCTGTAAACGAATAAGGCAATGAATGAAGTATTCACCATTTAAAAATTATATTCAAATGTTATTTTCTCATTGAAATAAATCTTACACAAATCATCGTCCGTTCCATAAAGAGTGCATCGGTTAAATACCATACTGTATAAATATTAAAAATGATCAAAGAAATTTACATGCATCCGCATATACTTAAAGAATAAAGGCGGCAACCCCAAGCCATAAACCATTTGCAGTTGCTGCTTCTGCTGCCCCAATTTTTACTACGTATCCCACTGAATTATCTTGAATGCGAAAATTCATGCATGGGTGTGAAAAAGTTTTATACTTGCACACAAGTACATATGTGTATTTCCCGCGTATACTTTATTCTTAAAGTGGTATGCAATAAAAAGTATTCAGAAGTTGTTTTGTAGAAATCAGGATAGGATATGGTTCTTTAAATTTATTTGTTTTTTTTTTGAGTTTGAAATCTCGATTTTTTTAAACTAAAGCCGAATATTATTTAAACAGTATTAATACAAAACATTATGGTTTTGCAGTGTAGTTTAAATTCGGCTGCAGTTTTATGGATCTCAATTTGTCTTTAGTAGTATCGAATATATTATGAAATACTACAAGTGTATCGGGTTGACTATTGCCGTAAGGAAAGGCTCATCACGCCTTAATGGCTTTACACCTTCGTTATCGTATTTTTGAAGGTACAGAAATTATGATTATTTTCTTATATATTTTATTTCAGTTTTAATTATAAACATATAAATCGAATTTGGAGCAATTGTAATGTATGTGAATTTTATTAGAATTCGAAAAATACTTTGTATTCACTTTTATCACATTGAACATTGCAAAATTATTTAATAATTCCTAGATACTTAGCTCCTGTTTTTATTCATTATGTATATTGTGTATCTGTAGAATTTTTTATGTGATATAAAGACATTAACTTGACAAGTTCTACACTGCTATCGGACATCTGAAAGAATTTTTCTAAAGTGTATTGTAATTATGATCATCAAATTGTGATACTTTTCTCACTTGTTCCTTCCTTTATTATTATAAACAAACAATCATTTTTTAAATTTTCTAACTTTTAATGTCACTCAGATATACAACTCATCCATGGTGTCGGGTTTATAGATATTTTATTTTTTTTGATAGGGTCTATAATAATTTCTCGCTCAATTTATCGCAAGAAGTTCTTTGTATTTTGCTGAGTTATCCATTCATGTTTAAATTAATGCTAAAATATTCAATCGTTCCACGTAGTTGGATTTCTAGGAATAACTCCAATTTCAAGGTCCTTATTCGCGAAAAGATAGAAAATGCGTAGCTGATTGGAAGTTTCAAAGGGTGAAGTCACACAAAATACAAAACACCAGATATTTATCGCTTTCAGTTTTAAATTAATAAAGACTGTTCCAACGAGTTCATAAATTCGTTTTCTAAAAACGTGTTTTTTAAAAAAAAACAATATTTTTTCTTATTTTGAAAAGACTAGAAACCCGGAAGCTTCTCAATGACCGGAAATACGGGTTCCACAGTAAGACTGGTGACTTGATGGTATATCTCACCGAAAAATGTAACTAATTTTTGCACGATGTAAGAGAAAACAGAATTCTAGCGCTTGAAATTTCAAAAGCATTTGACAGAGTCTGGCAATAGGCTCTTTTGTCGAAAATGCGTGCTTTTTGCTTCTATGAATCCGTTCTCCAATGGATTAAAAATTACCTTTCGATCCGTTCAATACAAGTTGTATTGGACAGGTTCAAGTCTGACATTCGCCAAAAATGCAGCGATATCCATAGGTTTCTTAAAAAAATTCTAGAAATATTTCAACCCTTTTGATCTGGCAACATTCTAAAAGGAATATATCCGCTAAAAGCTGGTGTTTAACACTCCTATCTTGTTTGCTACTCCTAAGATCTCCTTGCACTTAATAGATAGAATCCAACAACGACTGATAAAACATATTGGTAATAAAAGTGCTGCGAATCGCTATTTTAACAAAATATATTCAAAAGAGTATCGACATTCCTGAATACAATCTCAATATCTTCTTTGCCTCTCTTCCTTTATACCTTCGGCTCGTGCTGTGACTTTATCCCGGTCACTTAAGGGTACCAAACAATCCCTTTAGCGCGGGCTAATTATCAAAAAAATAAAAATAAGAGTTAAACGATGAAGTTATCTGGATACAAATACATAGGTATCCTAAAATCGTGTAAAGCCACTTTAGAAAACAATTAACTTATGTCAGAAACAGCAAAGCAAAAAATTTTGCTAAGCAAATTTTGCGAAGCACATTTTTTTAACTGTAAAACTTGGGACTTCAGCACTTAATTACTACACTTAATTTACACTTAATTATCTATCCAAACATGCTTTGTACAGAATGAGCCTACCCACCACCAGTCATGGTAAATATTGCTCCTTGTTACAACATTTTCCTCATGAAAATATAGAAAATTATTTTTTTTTTAAATAAACCATCCTATATAACTTTTCATATCTTATAAAAATGGTTTTAGCTGAGGTTCTATTTTGGTTTGGTGTGGCTGATTAAAAATTTTTATATTATTTTAATATATAATATTTTTAAATTATTATAATAAATAAAATTTTTATATATATTTTGAAATTATTATAATATTTTCTATTATATTTATATTCTATTATATTATATTTATATTGTATAATATTATTATTTATTATTATTATTATTATTATTATTATTATTATTATTATTATTATTATTATTATTATTATTATTATTATTATTATTATTATTATTATTATTATTATTATTATTATTATTATTATTATTATTGTTATTATTATTATTATTATTATTATTATTATTATTATTATTATTATTATTATTATTATTATTATTATTATTATTATTATTATTATTATTATTATTATTATTATTATTATTATTATTATTAGTATTATTATTATTATTACTATTATTATTATTATTATTTTTATTATTATTATTATTATTATTATTATTATTATTATTATTATTATTATTATTATTATTATTATTATTATTATTATTATTATTATTATTATTATTATTATTATTATTATTATTATTATTATTATTATTATTATTATTATTATTATTATTATTATTATTATTATTATTATTATTATTATTATTATTATTATTATTATTATTATTATTATTATTATTATTATTATTATTATTATTATTATTATTATTATTATTATTATTATTATTATTATTATTATTATTATTATTATTATTATTATTATTATTATTATTATTATTATTATTATTATTATTATTATTATTATTATTATTATTATTATTATTATTATTATTATTATTATTATTATTATTATTATTATTATTATTATTATTATTATTATTATTATTATTATTATTATTATTATTATTATTATTATTATTATTATTATTATTATTATTATTATTATTATTATTATTATTATTATTATTATTATTATTATTATTATTATTATTATTATTATTATTATTATTATTATTATTATTATTATTATTATTATTATTATTATTATTATTATTATTATTATTATTATTATTATTATTATTATTATTATTATTATTATTATTATTATTATTATTATTATTATTATTATTATTATTATTATTATTATTATTATTATTATTATTATTATTATTATTATTATTATTATTATTATTATTATTATTATTATTATTATTATTATTATTATTATTATTATTATTATTATTATTATTATTATTATTATTATTATTATTATTATTATTATTATTATTATTATTATTATTATTATTATTATTATTATTATTATTATTATTATTATTATTATTATTATTATTATTATTATTATTATTATTATTATTATTATTATTATTATTATTATTATTATTATTATTATTATTATTATTATTATTATTATTATTATTATTATTATTATTATTATTATTATTATTATTATTATTATTATTATTATTATTATTATTATTATTATTATTATTATTATTATTATTATTATTATTATTATTATTATTATTATTATTATTATTATTATTATTATTATTATTATTATTATTATTATTATTATTATTATTATTATTATTATTATTATTATTATTATTATTATTATTATTATTATTATTATTATTATTATTATTATTATTATTATTATTATTATTATTATTATTATTATTATTATTATTATTATTATTATTATTATTATTATTATTATTATTATTATTATTATTATTATTATTATTATTATTATTATTATTATTATTATTATTATTATTATTATTATTATTATTATTATTATTATTATTATTATTATTATTATTATTATTATTATTATTATTATTATTATTATTATTATTATTATTATTATTATTATTATTATTATTATTATTATTATTATTATTATTATTATTATTATTATTATTATTATTATTATTATTATTATTATTATTATTATTATTATTATTATTATTATTATTATTATTATTATTATTATTATTATTATTATTATTATTATTATTATTATTATTATTATTATTATTATTATTATTATTATTATTATTATTATTATTATTATTATTATTATTATTATTATTATTATTATTATTATTATTATTATTATTATTATTATTATTATTATTATTATTATTATTATTATTATTATTATTATTATTATTATTATTATTATTATTATTATTATTATTATTATTATTATTATTATTATTATTATTATTATTATTATTATTATTATTATTATTATTATTATTATTATTATTATTATTATTATTATTATTATTATTATTATTATTATTATTATTATTATTATTATTATTATTATTATTATTATTATTATTATTATTATTATTATTATTATTATTATTATTATTATTATTATTATTATTATTATTATTATTATTATTATTATTATTATTATTATTATTATTATTATTATTATTATTATTATTATTATTATTATTATTATTATTATTATTATTATTATTATTATTATTATTATTATTATTATTATTATTATTATTATTATTATTATTATTATTATTATTATTATTATTATTATTATTATTATTATTATTATTATTATTATTATTATTATTATTATTATTATTATTATTATTATTATTATTATTATTATTATTATTATTATTATTATTATTATTATTATTATTATTATTATTAGTATTATTATTATTATTATTAGTATTATTATTATTATTATTAGTATTATTATTATTATTATTATTATTATTATTATTATTATTATTATTATTATTATTATTATTATTATTATTATTATTATTATTATTATTATTATTATTATTATTATTATTATTATTATTATTATTATTATTATTATTATTATTATTATTATTATTATTATTATTATTATTATTATTATTATTATTATTATTATTATTATTATTATTATTATTATTATTATTATTATTATTATTATTATTATTATTATTATTATTATTATTATTATTATTATTATTATTATTATTATTATTATTATTATTATTATTATTATTATTATTATTATTATTATTATTATTATTATTATTATTATTATTATTATTATTATTATTATTATTATTATTATTATTATTATTATTATTATTATTATTATTATTATTATTATTATTATTATTATTATTATTATTATTATTATTATTATTATTATTATTATTATTATTATTATTATTATTATTATTATTATTATTATTATTATTATTATTATTATTATTATTATTATTATTATTATTATTATTATTATTATTATTATTATTATTATTATTATTATTATTATTATTATTATTATTATTATTATTATTATTATTATTATTATTATTATTATTATTATTATTATTATTATTATTATTATTATTATTATTATTATTATTATTATTATTATTATTATTATTATTATTATTATTATTATTATTATTATTATTATTATTATTATTATTATTATTATTATTATTATTATTATTATTATTATTATTATTATTATTATTATTATTATTATTATTATTATTATTATTATTATTATTATTATTATTATTATTATTATTATTATTATTATTATTATTATTATTATTATTATTATTATTATTATTATTATTATTATTATTATTATTATTATTATTATTATTATTATTATTATTATTATTATTATTATTATTATTATTATTATTATTATTATTATTATTATTATTATTATTATTATTATTATTATTATTATTATTATTATTATTATTATTATTATTATTATTATTATTATTATTATTATTATTATTATTATTATTATTATTATTATTATTATTATTATTATTATTATTATTATTATTATTATTATTATTATTATTATTATTATTATTATTATTATTATTATTATTATTATTATTATTATTATTATTATTATTATTATTATTATTATTATTATTATTATTATTATTATTATTATTATTATTATTATTATTATTATTATTATTATTATTATTATTATTATTATTATTATTATTATTATTATTATTATTATTATTATTATTATTATTATTATTATTATTATTATTATTATTATTATTATTATTATTATTATTATTATTATTATTATTATTATTATTATTATTATTATTATTATTATTATTATTATTATTATTATTATTATTATTATTATTATTATTATTATTATTATTATTATTATTATTATTATTATTATTATTATTATTATTATTATTATTATTATTATTATTATTATTATTATTATTATTATTATTATTATTATTATTATTATTATTATTATTATTATTATTATTATTATTATTATTATTATTATTATTATTATTATTATTATTATTATTATTATTATTATTATTATTATTATTATTATTATTATTATTATTATTATTATTATTATTATTATTATTATTATTATTATTATTATTATTATTATTATTATTATTATTATTATTATTATTATTATTATTATTATTATTATTATTATTATTATTATTATTATTATTATTATTATTATTATTATTATTATTATTATTATTATTATTATTATTATTATTATTATTATTATTATTATTATTATTATTATTATTATTATTATTATTATTATTATTATTATTATTATTATTATTATTATTATTATTATTATTATTATTATTATTATTATTATTATTATTATTATTATTATTATTATTATTATTATTATTATTATTATTATTATTATTATTATTATTATTATTATTATTATTATTATTATTATTATTATTATTATTATTATTATTATTATTATTATTATTATTATTATTATTATTATTATTATTATTATTATTATTATTATTATTATTATTATTATTATTATTATTATTATTATTATTATTATTATTATTATTATTATTATTATTATTATTATTATTATTATTATTATTATTATTATTATTATTATTATTATTATTATTATTATTATTATTATTATTATTATTATTATTATTATTATTATTATTATTATTATTATTATTATTATTATTATTATTATTATTATTATTATTATTATTATTATTATTATTATTATTATTATTATTATTATTATTATTATTATTATTATTATTATTATTATTATTATTATTATTATTATTATTATTATTATTATTATTATTATTATTATTATTATTATTATTATTATTATTATTATTATTATTATTATTATTATTATTATTATTATTATTATTATTATTATTATTATTATTATTATTATTATTATTATTATTATTATTATTATTATTATTATTATTATTATTATTATTATTATTATTATTATTATTATTATTATTATTATTATTATTATTATTATTATTATTATTATTATTATTATTATTATTATTATTATTATTATTATTATTATTATTATTATTATTATTATTATTATTATTATTATTATTATTATTATTATTATTATTATTATTATTATTATTATTATTATTATTATTATTATTATTATTATTATTATTATTATTATTATTATTATTATTATTATTATTATTATTATTATTATTATTATTATTATTATTATTATTATTATTATTATTATTATTATTATTATTATTATTATTATTATTATTATTATTATTATTATTATTATTATTATTATTATTATTATTATTATTATTATTATTATTATTATTATTATTATTATTATTATTATTATTATTATTATTATTATTATTATTATTATTATTATTATTATTATTATTATTATTATTATTATTATTATTATTATTATTATTATTATTATTATTATTATTATTATTATTATTATTATTATTATTATTATTATTATTATTATTATTATTATTATTATTATTATTATTATTATTATTATTATTATTATTATTATTATTATTATTATTATTATTATTATTATTATTATTATTATTATTATTATTATTATTATTATTATTATTATTATTATTATTATTATTATTATTATTATTATTATTATTATTATTATTATTATTATTATTATTATTATTATTATTATTATTATTATTATTATTATTATTATTATTATTATTATTATTATTATTATTATTATTATTATTATTATTATTATTATTATTATTATTATTATTATTATTATTATTATTATTATTATTATTATTATTATTATTATTATCTGCCGAAGTCGACAAATAACTGTAGGTCTTTTTATTCGTTTGAGAACAGTAACGCGCAAAACACCAGTAGTTAATGAGCAAGGTAGACCCCGGTCTTCTGTAAATTCTCGGGCTATTCAATAAAATATGTTGTGCTTTTACTTATGAAAGTTCGGCTTGTATTCTTTTATATTCTTTTCTTTGGTGTTCATCGTTTTCTTTTGAATTTTATGAATGGAGGAATTCCATTGTGGTTTGCATATTAAATTATACTCCATAAAGAAATGTATCATTTGGAATGTTTCAATTAACGATACACTTTTTCTTGGAGCGTAGGAAAATAACGTGATTTCGTAAAAGAATACAATAATTAGAAAAGCGGGAATCGATGCTTAACTTAAACTGAAGACTGAATTCGTTTGAAGATCGATGGAGAAGCACCTAATAAACCAAATATACATTTACAAATAAGTTAATATATCACAGCATTGTTGAAGCAGACGGTAACTTATAACTAACTTTATCACAAGCTATAACAAAGGCAGGAATGAAAACCCTGTGCTTTGGGAGATTGGAAACAGATCACATTCTTGGAGATGATCTCTTAAAGCAAAGCTCTTAATTGGACTTTCAAAAGGAAACAATTGCTCGAAAAATACAAGTGGAAACGTAATCTGATAATGTGAAACGTATTTTAAATACAAAATATATACTTTCTCAACAAATTCGATGTGTATGCAAAAGCATGAACATCCATTGTTTCTTACTACAACTGACGACGTTATTTTTCGCCGGGAATTATATTCCCTATTCTGAAATGTACACAAGATACCCGAAAAAGTGAAGAGGGTAAACTATTAAAAACGACGCCAGTTGATATTAACCGTCAAAAGGGATACATACCTGTGTACACCTGCAGTGTACACAATCTGAAATTGAATGCAAAGAAAAGTGAAAATTAGAAGTGTGGTCTGGCATAATGTACACCAAAATCAGCACTCACATTATTTTATACTCGTTTATAGGCTGTAAAATTAAACTTTTTTTTTTGAAAAAGTTAATTCTCTTAAATTGTTGGGAGTTACCGGAAAAAGTGGGATGTGAGAAAATATTGGTTGTTTTCAAATTTGAAGTTCGTATAAATAGCAAATTTCAAATTGGAAAAACAAGCCAAATTAATCTACGAATCTGTCTACATAACGTGCGTCGCTGAAGTTGGACACTTGTTGTTCAAATGTATATACTTGCTGACATACTTTTCAAATCAATGAGAATTTTAAACGTCTTCAAAGTGCCTCATAAAGTGTAACACGCCATACAAAATGAATGAAATTATTTATTATTTTCTTACTTCAATTTATAGAATTTTTGTTTTTGGGAAGATTCTCAATTCCAGCTTATATAAATTTAACTAATTTCATTTTGTAGTTACTCAACACTTGTGTATATATTAACCACATACATATTAAGTTTTTTTCGGTTATCCTCAGTTTCATCTGCAAGCCGTTTAATGTATACAATTCAAAAAAGCCATTAGCTAGATACTTAACGTAAACTTAATGTATTTAACCCCGGATATATTTTGCCCATTCAAAGACGTGCGAACATAATACGACGTGCCAATCTTTCCTCTTACAAATATTTTTATACCATAAGTGTTTCGCAGTTAAAAATCCTATATATATATATATATATATATATATATATATACCGTCAAGTATTCCCTAGAAAATTCCGCAATACTCATGGACATGTTTCAAAAAAGAAAATGTAGTTATTAATGTACATATCTACGTATATGTAAAATGGAGGTAAATCAACTTCATATTTCTCTTAGATATGTACTTGTGCTATATTTGACGTTAAATATGGACGACGGACTGGTTCGAAGGATGCTTTTTGTACCATTCTGAAGTGAAAATTGCATAATAGGGCGTGACTGTGATAAATGATAGATAATAATTGGAAATTTGCGGATAGAGTGAATTCACATGTATACATTATAAATATTTACAGAGAGGTTATTTTGTATCGCTCTCGAATTCGGATTCAGGAATAAATTCCGACCAAGGTCAAGTCATACTTAGTATCACTTTCGAATTCGCTGGCAATATTTCCAAAATTCACCGGTAAATTCAAAATTACTTTACTTTCTGTGGGTTGCTCATTTGATTTCGTTATCAATATTATGAGAGTGTGTTCAAGTAATGAACAAAATGAAAATTTATTTTCTTAACAGTTTCTTAATCTTAAAATAAAATAAATGGAATCAGGGGCTAGCATGTCTCGTGTGTTCCCTCACCAGTAGAAGGGACATACAATTTTTTGCCGACTCTTAACAGCGAAATAAAAAAAAAAACTTTTTCATAGACTGATAGTTCTCGTTTTTTATATCTGTAAAACAAACAGCAAAGATAGAAGTTAGAACACTGATGAAAGAACACTTTCCTTCCTTGTTCTTGGAAGGAATGAATATGGAAATGTTTTTCTGATATGACTTTACAATTGTTACAATTTTAAAACTAAAATTAAATGATTACTGCTAGTTTTTTTAATAAATTTATAAAAGCAAATTTATTGAATTTATGTACTTGGTTTTTGTACTTAATGAATATCAAACAAAAATGTTCTCCTCTTTTCAGAAATATGTTAGTGAACTGTCAACAGTACGCGATTGTGCTACAGAATGTGCAGAAAAAGGTATTTTAGAACATTACATTTCAGCAGAAGTGTATTATTGTCCCTTAGAGAAAATTTAATAAAAATAAGCACATCATTTAATGTAATACATATCAATGAGAATATTCACTGCACTCATAATTTTTAATGATTTATTATTTTTTCTAACCTGTTAACCTGACTTGATTGACTTCTTTTGTATCGTCTGATTTCCTTTTTTTACTTAATGAAAGGCCTTTAGTGGCTATTGCATGAAATTTAATTTCCTCTGAATAACTGCCACGTTTGCAAAAGCCCAGTCGTAGAACATAAATATTGATTATTTTGGCATACTTTGGGCCAATTTTAGTACAGTTTACGTTTAATATTGACTCTGAGGTCATCTATCTATCTTTACCGGCATATTGATATTTTTCAATGAAAACCAATTTCAAGCTGCCCTTCACCCCAATATGGTAATGATTTAAAAAGTCCAATGGTAAGTGCCTCAAATTGGTTTTGTAAAGATGTAGGCAACATGTTTCTTGTCGAATTTGCCACAACATTCGACACAGAGATTTCCAAATGCTGAGAACATCGTGTGTGACTGAATTGGGCTTTTTTAATGGAGCCGCTACCGGCGATATTTACTTTAGTGCGCGCTTTGCATGGTCTCACTGAAAAAATAGCGAAAAGGTTTAATGCTCTGTTACTGAATAAAAATGTTAGTAAGAAATTTGAATACTTAGCAAACATTGTTCTAGTTTGTATGATCCGTATTGTTTTGCCAACTAAATATGAGTATGCGATTAAATGTCAGAAAATTAATGAATACAACGTCGTGTACCGTTTCCATCGGAAGAAAATTCGGCTGTACAAATTGAAAAACTATTTATAGTTTTAGATATATAGTTTATTATTTTAGGTATGAGTTTATTATTTTAGGTAATATTATGAGCTTATTATTTTGCATATGTTAAAAAAGCATTCGTTTACACTTCTGTATGCAATTGTAATTCGTTCACTCGAAGTGATTGTACTCAGCACTCAGAGTATACATGCTGCTACACTTTATTTTGCCCAGACGAAAGTCAACTATTTTGCCATTTAAAAACTGTGAAAAATAAGCGTACAAACGTTAGCAAATTTCTCTGTTTTCTTATTTAAAATTTCACTTTTTCCAATTCACTAACAATTATTAATATAAATCTAGTTATTTAAAAACTTTTATTCATATTAAATGAAACCCCCGTGGTTTTCGAAAACAATAAGAAGGTAAACTGTGTTTATATGTAGTGGTTCTAATTTTGTTTTATTTTCTTGGAAAATAAGTATGTATGCTTTAATGCTTGCTTTTTTCTATGGTTTTATAGAAATATGGGAAACCAAAACGTATTGCTGCGCAGAAGATGGCTGCAATGGATCCAATAAGCAGCTCACTCCATCGATTTTACTGTTCTTTCTAATATTTCTGTTAACAACGGCTACCGCTTTTAGACATTGAATGTCTAACGCCTTCAAATAAACATCGAATTATTAGTAACTAATAAATATGTAATAATATATAATAACATTCATCATAGAAATAAGGAATTGCACATGCGGTCTCTAAGGTTTTATCTAGATTATCTTGCAACTATGCAGTTTCGATATTTTTTTCCTCATATAATTAATAAAGAAAAAAAATTAATAAATTACACATGGGACCTTTATAAACAAATTAGTCGTATGTCGTATATTGTTTTATTTACAAATAAACAAAAATACTGCGAACCGAATTACGTTAGTTATTCGTTAGAGCATGTAGTGTAACCAGTCTTCCCAAATAATTAAAGATCAATATAAAAAATAACGTTTTATTGAAAAATTTAATGTTAGAAATAAAATCAAAAATGTGAAAACCAAATAATATTATGTATTTAATTAATTAATAAATGCACAATGAGCTGTATTGTATTAGCTCAAATATTTCATTTAAGATTTGCCTTTAAAATTCATAAAATATAACTTAATTCAAAATACTTAATAATTGCTTTGAGATAAGATTTGATATATATGGGCGATCACATTTAATATCTTTTTTATAAGGATTGAAGTGTTTTTAAGTTTAATTTTATATTGCTATATATTACACTGGTCCTCTGTCTAGACATTAAGACATATATTATTATTTATACATACTAGTTATAGCTTTATAATGTTTAATTTAAAGTTATGTTCACTTTAATTGTTTCTATTATTTCTCTTTTGAGATAAAATAAGTCATTTCGAGAAATGATGAAGTTCCCCTTTTCTTAAGTTTTCAGTCCTTCTAATTGATTTTTTTGCGAACCTTAAAAGCAAAATCATATGGAAATACGAAACAAATATTTTAAAATTTCACTTATAACTTTTAAAAATATTCCCCTTAAACAAAGTCAATATAAATTCACGTAGAATAGAACTCGAAATTAAAATAAATTATAATAATCAAACTAAACTTGTTAAATAAGTTTCCTTGTTAAGATTACGTAATTTATTAAAAGCGTTTTTCTTTTTATTTCATAACAGCATTTTATAACAACAAAAATATATGGTAACTGGTACAAGCCGTTGATGTTAGAAAAGACCTTATAATACAAACATAAACTACTGAACTAAGCGAACCCATTGCATTAGCATTTTGAGTGCCAATAAATACATTTTACCACGTAGAAATAGTTATTAATAGCAAAAAGTAAAAAGCAAAGAAAACAATAAAATGTTTGAGAATCGTTAATAACACAAAGTAAATTATTGTAAAAATATAAAACCAACATAGACGCATTTGATAATACTAAAAACATCCACATAAAGTGTGCAAGAAATTCTAAATTATACAATCGTATAAAAATAGTGATTATTAGCAAATGAATATATAAAATGCAATTGAAACAAATACTAGACATAACAGAGTTTAGCAGGTCTTTCGTTCTGATTATAACAAGTATGCATTGTTTTGTAGGTTTGCATAATCTGTATGTGTTTCTAATTTGCCGTCTACTCTTTCTTAGTATTGCGTTCGTTTTGTTGTTTCCATTCATTTAATTAAAAAAATGTAGAAATAATTCATAGGATGACAATTAAATGTTAAGATTAAAAATAGAATGAAACCTATTACAAATTTATGAAATAAATATTTTAAAAATTAAATCTTGCGTTTGATTTATTTCAGATGTGATTCGTCAAATCTTAAATCTATAAACAGAAACCATGACCTAGGTGCTATAATAACAATTGGTATTGTGCGGGATTTTGTGCTATATTATATGAGCTGAAACAGTTGTATTTTAAAGTTATCATTGAGTACATCAATTGCCTATATTTATTATTTGATTTTGAGATTTTTCTAATGAGACGTTTTATAGCTCAGTTGCAAAACAAAAAAAAAAAAAAAATGATGATAAGAAGATCTTACGAGTAACCTGAGAGAGATTTATGAGCCCAAACATCTATTAGTGCATAAATTGCATATTTTTACTTAAAAAAACTGAACGGTATTAACACAAGAAAATAGCCAATGGTCAATTTTCTATGTGTAAATTAAATGCTTTTTTAAATTCGTTCGTTTTGAGTAAACAATGTATTTCGTGAGTATGGATTGGAAGGGGGAGGGATATAGAGATATACTTTATGTACATATATATATGAATTGTTTTTGTATGGAAATTTATTTTAAAGTAAATTTCAAAGTACTCCCATTGTATGCAATTGGTAAGTTTGTCGGTTTGAAAATTTTGCTATTTCCTAAACTGCAGGCAGAGCGACTACGTTTTTCATTCCATAGAGTGCTTAAGAGGGACACAGTTTCTATATTCTTTGCTTCCTTTGGTCTTTGTTTTGACACCATAGGCGCTTGGCGCTTATTTAGATTCACTTGTCAGCTCGCTCCAGCCTGTCGTTTTCTCTTTTATTTCCATTAGTACTATGCCGTACTGAGCATATAATGCTTTTATACCAAAGATATCATATAGTAAAGATAGATACCAAAGATATCCTATAGTAAATAACGAGGTCTTAGTATTTAAACTTCTCCACTTTTTCAGGCAGAAAAAAATGTTTAATGCAACTAAAATTACTCCGAACAGTTGAGTTGCGACTAATTGGAATTTTTCCATTCATTTTCAAGAAAATTCTTCTAAGCTCAATCTTTATGAAAATGATGAGCATTCTGAGATAAGACTAGTAAAGAAAGCAATAAACACACAATAAGTTTCCATGTTAACACGAGATTTATAAAAAAAAAGGCGTTTTTAAATTTCCTGAAATTGACATTCAAGAAAACTAAGACAATTTTATTATGACTTTGACTTCACTTACACAATGTAGTTAGCAACATGACTGTCATGTCATAATCTGTAAATTTTAAATAAAATGCGTTCTTTTTCGCGTTATCGCGGAGATAGTCATACACCCATAAATATGTTCATTACAGATACCTAAGTTCAATATAGTGAGCTCAACTAAAAAACCATCAAAACCCGAATCAGTTTCATGTATTATGTTTAAGTTCAGAAAGCCCAAAATATGAAGGCTTTAACCAGCATACAATTAAGTCTGCAACATGTCTATAGTAGCACACTGACCTGAAATTACGAATTTGTTAATGATTAGTTAGCGGTTATAATTATCCAAAACGTTATTATTTTTAGCTTTTAAATCATGCTGATTCGGGCTGCCTGTTATCCACTTCCATGCGCTTCCGAGGAAGTTCAGTGATCGTTTACTTTTACTGAATTGACGGGGTAATAGGCGGCGCATGTGTGTTTTGATTGTGGAAATTTCTATGGAGAGAAGGGAAAAACTGGGGTAATATAGATTATTGCTGCTTCCATTCTCTCGACTGCATCTTGATATTTCTCCAAGTCAACTATATGAACGATCTTAAAGGTCCCAGTCTGCAAGTATGCTTCTCCCGTGTGCAGTGTGACTAGTTGCGAATTGGTGTAATCCAGGAAGTGAACGTCGGCGCTTACGGCCGTAACTAGTAACTTAAAATCAAAATTAGTTTCTTTTGTTTGACTTATGGATGATCTTGCCTGACTCTGTTAGTACAGTCGTTTTTCGATTCTCTTTGACCCTCTCTTCTCTATACCACCTAGACAACTTAGTCCCTACTCTTTTGATATGTTTAAAGAAAATCAATTGTCGTGGTAAATAATCTTTAATAGTCTGTCGTATTTTGTTGTGATATTCTATGTCTTTTTTCTATTTTTGAATTAATTTCTTTAAATTGGCTCATCGGGGTAAAATTTACACTACGTCCAAAAAATTAATTGAAAAATTATACTCACTCACTGCTCTTTCGAGAAGTTCATCGAAACTGCGCTCAGTTCCATTTTCCTTGAGGCATCTCTTGATTTCTGCCAAAGTTGAATGGAAACGCTCGATTTGTCCATTCACTTCGCCCTTATAGGGTGGTGTCGTGAAGACATCAATGCCCAGTTGGTCTTTAAGCATGAATAGTATTGATGGTGAATTGAGTGAGGGCTTGTTGTCAATACCAATCGATATGGGAACTCCAAAGAAAAATATAATTTCACGTAGAGGTGTATGTCCTCTATGGATCTGCTTTTAAGCAGTTTTGCGATTACGTATTTCGTAAATTTGTCAAGTGCGGTTAATATTACCTTACGTTTGGTAAGAATAATGTCAAAGTATACTGTATGTCCAGGAAACGTAGGCAGTGGGGTTTTACCAAGTTTTGGTTACTTGGGATGTCGTTCGTACTTGCTGCGTTTGCAGATTAAATAGATTTTGTTTACTCTTTTAATCTTTTGCAACATAGATGGGAAATCGAATTTTTCTAATATTTGTGAACGTTTCTTTTGAGCATTCCTATGCGGACGATTATGCGTTTCTACTATTATGGCCTCTTGCTGCTCTAGATTGGTGACATTTTCGACTTGTACCTGCGAAAACCTTACTTTATACGACCTTAAGTAAAACGGATATACCTCCTGTATTATACCCATTATTTGCTCGTTGGTCTTAATGCAGTTAATAACCGATGGGCTTAAGATTTTTTAAGATTTCTAGAATATTCTCCTGATTATAATTTGGCTGGACAATAATGTGTCTATGGTATCCGGGAAATATAATTTTAAATTTGTGGCTGGGTCTCTCGCCTATATTGCTAAAAAATTTGACTTTTAAATGCATTTATCGGCATTTCAACGCTTACAACGAGATCGTAGGAAGAGCTCTCATCGCTGTTTATCGTGGGACGTTGACGCATCGGTTGTTAATTGAAAGCTCTTACTAAAATTGGGATATGCGAGTATAACTTCTTTGGAAACAAGGGCATGTTTCAACTTATGAAATGCTTCCAAGTCCTCCGCATTTAGAGTTATGACATGCTTGCCGGAGAAAGCCGACCCTTCTCTCCTCGCAATAGGCTTGTTAGGGGCTTTGCGAGTTTCGCGTAATCACGCACGTAGCGGCGATAAGATCTTTAGGGGCTGTTGGTTGTGGAAAATTAAGTATTGCATCAACCTTGGCCTGGTTGGTCTTTATTCCCTCCGATGATATTATAAATCTAAGAAACTCTACTTCAGGCTTATAAAATTTGTATTTATCCAGCTGGACTTTCATGTTGGCCCTTTCCAGCGTACTGAAGACTTTTTGAATGTTTTCCGCGTCACTTCTTTTGTCTTGACAAAATATGATGATGTAGCATTTCTTTCGAACGGCAATGTAGTGAACTCATATTTTCCGTTGTTCACTGAAAAAGCTCTTTTTTCAATGCCTAACTCTTTCAAAGGGATTTGTTAAAATCCACTTTTAAGATCCATGACAGAATAGACTGTTCTTTCCGAGTTCGGACAATACCTCATTTATCTCCGGAATTGGATAGCGGTCTGTGATAACAGAATTAAGTTTGCGATAGTCGATGACGGAATTTCTTTTCGCCTAACGCGTTGAGTTTATTAAGAAACTATTCAGTCGGGTGAGCTATATGGAGACCGTGAAAGTCGAAGGTTACCATTGCTTAATAGGTCCTGAATTTGATTCTCCACCTCGTCCTTTAGAGACATTAGGTACGGATAGTACTTTGAATAGACTGGACTGTCATTGGTAGTGCCAATTTCACCCTTGACAGTTGTCGTACATGTGAGCCTTTTGTTAGGATCATATAATAGTCTAGGATGGCTTTCCACTAATGCGTTAATCGAATTTTTCTGATCGGAGGTCATGTGACTAGTTCTGATGTATATGGCATTAACGTCGTGAGCGGGTTATTTTATCCGAACTCTGATTTTATCCTGTCTGGTCATGTAATCCTGGCTGGTGTGGATAACTGCTGACAGCTCTTTAAGGCTGTCATGTCGGAGAATAGTATGGAAGGATGAAAGTGGGGGAGTAAAAAAATTTAATTTTGGACTGAAGAATTGGCTAAGAAACACTGTTTGTTGGGTATGGATTTGTTTACTAGAGAGGGTTGCAAAGAATGGCAACGAAGAGTTGGTTAACCTAAAAAATGGACATCTGTGAAATCAGTGGGTTCGGTGTAGCTATTTGAATCTGGAATATTTTCAGCAAATTTTTCAAATGTGATCCTCTGAGGTCATGGCTTCATTATAGTCGTCAATTTCCTTAGTATCTGGTTCGATGCCGAAATTTAGCTGGGGGTGGTTAGATGTGCGAAGATTCTGTTGTGGATGGGTTCTATTCAAACCAGGATTTATACCAAATTGATTGCGGTTTTGTTGATATATTTGCCCAAGTCGAGCTGAAGATCCCTGGGTAAGTGGTTCTGCCTTTATCTGTGGCCTGGAGACGAATAAGTTAGGGTTTCTGTTAGAATTTGATTGGTTCTGGGTGTTCATAGAATTTTGTTGCATTGGTCCATGATTATTGTGAAAGGATACGCGTAATTCACAGGATTGCCTTGGGCATATCTCATTGTTCTTTTTGAGTGATTGTGAGTGGAAGGAAATCTTTGAGGAGCGATTGCGGTGGGTGGAAAATGTGTCTTCTTATGGTTCTGGAAAATGTATAAATGATTTGCACGAAAGTTCTAGTTCTCTAATTTCAGGCAAAGATGTAACGCCTGTGGCAAATCTACAGGTTCCCTGATGCCCAGTATCAGGGATCACCTTTTAGTCCTCGTATGAAGACATCTAGGGCCTTGTTTCTATAGGTTTGTTCATTGAATCTTGCCCAATTTTCATGCAAGAAATCTTACTAAGGATGAGAGAAAGGTGTGAGCAGACCAGTTGATAGAATGATTGGATTGTGTTGGTCCCCTGTACCAGAGTGGACATTTGGTATTCAAGTGTGCTGACATCACGCTTGATTTGAGAAGATTCGTATTCAGGATACCACAATATTTAGGAGTGCCCTTTGCGTATTCGTCAATATGCAAGACGCGCTTAACGCTCTTCTTCCATGAAGAGAACTCGTTCGCACCCCCTGAGAAGTTTCGTAAACCCCTGACCACGTCCGGCACCTTGTCCAGATTGTCAAGCTTATCGCGATGATCTGGTTCGATGACTTGGTCTACACCAGGAAAGCGTTGTGCATTCGGATTGAGCACGATTTAAACCAAATAACGACCTTGTTGATTTAGGACTCGGCAAACTATCGAGGTAATTAAGGAGTCAAGCTCGGGGGTAGTTATTATTTTAGACTGAGTCTCTACTTGTGCTGAAATGAATAGATGGGGCTATGCCTATTTTGGATTGCGGGTGTTAAGTTACTTCTATGTGGCGAATTTTGTAGGATAGGACGTACGCTTTGTGGATTCGATTCGGTTGGGTTTTCACCGGCAGGATTCGTGGAAGCACCTGATCGAAGGTCTGGCATGTTAAAAGATAAAATTCGTTCTTCAAAATTTGTCCTTTCACTCTTAATCTTAGGTTAGTACTTATAATTCATTTATTCACTTGAATTTAATTCTTTTTTATAAAATTTTTTCTTCACAATTGTTTTCTTGTTAAATATTCGCAATGGCTATTATAATACAATGCTTATATTAGTAACAGCATCCTTACGCTGGTGTTGGGGAGTTGGTCTTATTTGTCCGGCTAGCGGCTGCTCTGGATCCCACGATGCGCACTTCTAATGCGTAATTTGGTAGAGGTTGTCTCGGTTTTCTTCAATTCGATAATCTGCACTGTCCGAATACACTGTTCTGTATTTGCACTAGTACACTGTTCTGGAGACCGGTGGGACGTACGATTCACTCACGAGCTACTTGAGGTCACTAAGTGATACGATACGGGTCATGACTAAATTAGTCATTAGTTGCCGAATTCAAGCGACTAATAATTAATTTATTCATTCTTCATGAAAATAATGATTGACCAATAAATTATTCATTACTCGCAGAAATTACTCATGACTAAATAAATCATTATTTATGAGTTATTCAAATAAGTTAATCATTAGTCATTTATCACTAAATAAGAGCATTTATTCAAGACATATCTTGTTCATAAAAAAGATAAGACAAAGTATTGAGTTATTTGAAATAATAGAGTGAATAACGAACTTTAAAATATTACCGTCGAACTTTTTGGTTTTTGGTGATTTTTTACCACTTAGTTTTTGCAATTGTAGGTTGGTCGCATAAAAATATACAGGACTGTGCAAAATAATAGCACCATCTTCGACTTTGTCAATATGATGCTAATTACTTTCTCCTATGGCCAGGCAGGCGCTTCATATTTATTGCACAACATCTATTACATCAGTCATAAAACCAATAAACAAGACATTAACAACTTCATCTTGTCATTAAAAAAGGTCTCGTTACCGAGAATGCAAATATATGCGTAAATTCCGACATGCCCGCGATTGGTGGTTATTCATGATAGAGAGTTAGTCATGACTACACATAAATCATGAATAACCGTCAATCATATGTGTGAATAACAAAAATAAATGAATAAACGTTAGTCATAAATAATTCCGGCAAATAAATTATTCGTGATTAACGTTTAATCACGTTTCCTTAGTCATTAGTCATTATGTTAATTTATGCCCAATTCTGATACGGGTCGCGAGATCTACTTGAGATCACTGATGTTACGATACACTGCGCGGGAGCTACTTGAGGTCGCTGGCAATAACGTACCGATTAACCACTTGCGCGATTCACCACTATGATGAACACTTTCTTTCTATTTTTTCACATCCTCTTATTTTGTTAATTAGATCACAAAATCATACCACTTAACTTTGTGACATTGTAGAAGCAGTGGCGGCTACTTGAGGCGACTTATATCTTACTCTTACATCTGCGCGCGTGATGGAATGCGCAGGTAATGCACCGGCCCAGATATTATGTCAGCAGTTTCGGGTGCTGGGAACGGTGGACCGACACTTGAGTCGATGTCTGCTGTTGATCGAATTAAAACTTTCTTAACTTGTGTATGTTATTCTTTTGTTTTATTTAGTTTTCATAAAGAGTGATACATTATACGATGTGAGCGCATCATCGATGTAAACCCTCATTTCCTTCTGTTCCTCTTCCGTTTGCTGTGTTTGTCACCAGTCTATTTAAAGATAGGACTTTTTCCTTTTTTTTCTTCTCCCTCATGATCCGCTACTTGGTTGTCTGAGCATTGAACTTTACACAGCAGATTAATTTGTATAATGATGTGAGTTTTCATTTATACTTTACACTTTATTTAAACATATTTTAATGTCGGACTCGGACACATCAATGGACAATGAATTTTTGAATAAGAATGAGGAACGAAGTGCGAAGACGTACTAACGACCCTTTATCACTAAACATTGGCGAGCCGATGAGTAAAGTTGTTTTCAGAAAGATGGAAAGGACACTTGGGGTAACTTTGATTAAGCAATCTGGTTCAAATTAACTCAATTATTTTAAAAGACAATCTCTGTGGCAGGGGTCTCTAAAGCTAGAGATCTGTTTCATCTCTAATATAGCTTAATTCAATTTTCTTGAACCGGTAGGTAATGATTTCCTGTTTCAATTCTCGCAATATGTAGAATAGAAATTAATTATGATTTTTCTACTCCGCAGAAGGCATAAAAACTTCCAAAGATGTCTGTCAATATGAAAATGTTAAATTTTTGAATTAAACGTAAATTGTGCTGCCAGACTAAACATTTCATTAAGTTCTATTAATATTTTGAATAACAAAAAGTACTGAGAATTCGTATAATATTCCTGGATAAATTCATCTCTGGGATGTTTAAATTTACAACAAGAGTTCGTGGAATTGTAAGCTTAACTGCGTTTCATATATAAGTCATGCAGAAAGAATGGACCGTGAAGGCTTATATCGACGCCAAGCAGGGTAGTATAAAACGAAAACTTTTGTGGAAAACAACTTGTCCTTAAATCAAAAGCAACTAAACGATAACAGAAGTATGTTTATGTATTGTATATCCGCATGAACACACATTAAGTATTGTAGCGGTTTATTCGGCTACAAAACCATTCCCAAAGGCTTAACTACTTTTTTTTGTGTTAAAGGTTGAATTTGAATTTTCTGTAAAAATATAAATTCAATCCACGGGTGAAATTAAATTTTTTCCGTAAGGGATATTTCGTGCTGCTCTTTATTTGCAAACCATATTAACCTTTCAGGTAATGTGGATATATATATATATGGTGGATATATATATATAAAGTATAAATCCACGTTAACTAGTTTTATTTATTTAAAACTTTGTGTACGCAAAGAAAACACTCCGGTTTCCTTTGGGAAATTTGCTTTTGTATAAACACAACAAGACTTTAGTAGCATTATTTGGTATATTTTTTATTAAGCTAAATTTTTAATTTTTTATGCATATGATATCAGTTCTTACTTTTTCTACTGCTGAATTTATACGTAAATACAAGTAAAGCTTCACATATAAATATCAAGGCTAACTGTCCACTCAAAAGGAAGAGAAAAGAACATATTTTTCCTTCGCTACATGAAAATGTCTAAATGATGGCAACCAGAATGAGATGATAAATTAACGTCATGTTGCACTCTGTTGATGCAACGTTCAAGATCCTTGGGTATTCATTTTTAACTAATTTTGAAAGTTTTTAACGCCTCAGGCATTTGCTTGAGCACAATGAAAAAGGAAGCATTTTTGCTTCAGATTTTATTTTTAGCATGGTAGTAGCTTTCGTTTCCCCAGTGCGGCAATAATGGCAAAGACAACAAAATATGTAAGTATTTTCCTTGTTTCAACTTTTGAACTTATTCATTAAGCATTTTTAGGGTTTTGGCATAGTTTACATTGCACAAAAGCGCATACATATGTAGGTGTATATGTGCACAAAATACTCTTTAGAAGCATATTCAAATGTATAAACTAGTTTATCGTTAAAAAAAATAAGACTAGTTTCCGTTAGCATATCAAAGAATATGTTTGTAAGTGAATCACTTAAGGAATGAGGTGGGTTAACCCATTTGTGCAGACCAAAAAGGTTGTAATAATAATAATAATTGTTGGCGCTACAGTTTAATGGGGGACCAGGGCCTAGCTTGCTCATCAACTGCTCGTGTTGTGCGCGCTACTGTTCTCTCACGAGTAGAATGGACCTACAGTTTTTTGCCGACTCCGAACGGCGAAGTTTGAGAAGATTTCTTAAACAGTTATTACTCTTTGAGTGTTGTCAGCAGCTCGAAAGAGGTGGTGCCGTGAAAAATTCGAAAAATTGGTGTTGAGCTGGGAATCGAACCAACAACCTTCGGCGTGTGAGCGTCGCACTCTACCCACTACGCCACGGCGGCCACAAAAAGAAAAAAGGTTGTAAAACATAATTAAATAACATTTAAAATTATAACATTTGAATAAAATAACATTTAAAATTTAAGACTTTCACCTAATAACTTCGGATATGTGACGAAATCTTAGTTATACATGTGTACGTAGACTCAAATACATTTTGAATAAAAATTTAGAAATTGTTTTTTATACCAATTTCGAATAAGACTGTAATTAAACAAATGAAAAATAGCACATGACCATCAAAATATGACCAAACTGCTGCAAGTTTTTCTCCCGCTTACTATGGGCATAACCTTTAATGTTTCCCAATTAACTGGGCCTATATTTGTGATGCCTTTCAAAGTATTTGGTATAATAATATTTCCATTTTTTCTAGAAGAAAAGAAGAAGAAATTTTTGAGTGCAAACATTTGATTGATTTCCTCTTCTTGTTGTGGCGTTACAGTTCGGGGTGGACCTGGGCCTCAAGCAAACATGCCTCTGCAGCCACCATGATCTTTCGCCAGCTGCCTCCAGTTGCCCACTCCAAGTTGGTTGAGGTCCTTCTCCACTTGTGTGCGCCACCTTAGCCTAGGCCGTCCTTTGTTGCGTTGTCCCAATGGTTCGGATTCAAAGACTTTTCGGGACGGAGTATTGGCGTCCATACGCTCTAATTGGCCTAGCCCTCTTAAGCGTTGTATCCGTAGCGTAAGCTAGTAATTGAACTGACTTCTGGAAGCTCATGACTCTGGTGTTGACTTGTGAGTTACGCACGATCTTCTCGAGGATGATGTTTAAGAAGTCACATGACAGTGCGTCGCCTTGTCTAAAACCTTTTTTGACATTGAAGGTCTCGGTGAGTTCGGTACCGACCTTGACGGACCAGCGAGAGTTCTCCATCGTCATCCTACACAATCTGAAGAGTTTGGTAGGAATGCTAAAATTAAACATGGCACTGTATAGCTCGTCTCTATGCACACTGCCATATGTGGCCTTAAAATCGACGAATAGGTGGTGGGTGTCGATCTGCACTTCTTGGGTATTTCCAAGGTCTTTCACGGCAGAGAGGATCTTAAATGCGATGTTAAGGAGACAAAGGGGTCTCCTTTCTTGTAAACCGGGCAAACGACGCTGAGATTCCACTCATTGGGCATGCTTTCCTCCGACCATATCTTACAGATGAGCTGGTGCATGCGCCAAACCAACTCATCTCCAACTGCTTTAAATAGTTCTGCGGGCAGTCCATCCGCTCCAGCACCTTTGTTAGACTCAGCTTGGATATTGCTATCTTCACCTCGTCTCAGTCGGACGGACGGATGTCTATCTTCGTCCAAATTAAGTGGAACATTCTGCCTAATAGCGGAATTGATGCCGTCATCGCAGTTAAAGAGTCTGCAGAAATGATACTTCCAGATTCAGCACAGACTGCGACTCTACCATGAGTTGTTCACTTGGATCCCGGCAGGCTTCGGTCCGAACTTTGTATCCTCCGGATAGCTGTTTTACCTTTCGGTAAAACTTTCAGACTTCATTCCTGCCAAAGCACCTTTCCATTTCCTCGACCGCGCGCTTCTCATGCTCCTTCTTCTTCCTTCTGAGAAGCCGGTGCTCTTCTCTTCTTCTCTGTTCGTAGAGTTCACGAACAGCTCGCGTTGTTCGATGCAGCGTCGCTTTATAGGCGTCTTGTTTAGCTGCGTGCGCTTGCCTGCACTCGTCGTCAAACCATGGGTTCCTTCTGGGTGGTGACGTGAAACCCAGCACATCAGTGGCAGCATCTTTGATGGCTATTTGACAAGGTTTCCAATCTTTTTCTATGGTCAGTGCAGACAGCGTTGAACTCTAAGCGAGTTTCAGGGAGACTCGGTCTCGGTAAAGTTCCTAGCGATCTGTTGCGATTGTAGCTTCCCGAAGTCAAACCGTTTTGTCCTGTTTAATTTACATATGTATATATATTATATACAAGGTTAATATCATTTATTAAACTATAATGCTTAACACAATGCTTCAAACTTATCAATCCCATATTCGTACACCATATTTCGACATATTCATTTCATTTCTGATCATGAATGAATTGTAATATTGATCTGAACTAGGTATGTTCTGCTTTGAAATAATATGCGCTTTCCCCCATCTACATGTGACTATAGTTTTTGCTTTGGTTCAGAAATGTGGGCAAAGTAAGAAATGCGCACAGATGTAGCTCAATTTCGTATTCGCACATCGATTGTTTCATCCCTGAATGATGAGAATTACCGTTATGTTAATTGTCAAAAGTGATCCTCGTATTGAATGATTAAAGCATAAAGTGAATTCAAGAAATTTAAAGTCAAAAAAGTATTTTTTGTTTGGCGATATTGCTTAAAAGGGGGCATGGGCCTATGCACGCGAGGTAACGTCGTTGATTGCGCTCAGCATGGCGAGCTGCCAAGGCAATCCTCGTTAGTGCACAGGTCAAGTTGACATACAGCATCCACTTGGCGCCCCCTGGATAGCCATCACAACACCCGTTGTATGGTGAACTAATGTATGCAGCGACCCCCTCTGCCCGAGGATTTAAATAATGGGCCTGGCCTACCAGTCCGTGGGTTGTGCGTGAGGGTAACTTCCTCACCACGTAAAAACTAGAAGTTCAGAGACAACAACATGCCTCGGATAAGGACGGATCAAGTGTTGACGACCCCAGCAAACGTTTTAAGGACAAAGATTTTCGGTTTTGCACGTGGAATGTGAGGTCCCTCAACAGGCCACGTGCAGCCGAACAACTTGCGGAGGCCCTTGACAGCTACAAAGCTGACATAACCGCCATCCAGGAAGTGCGATGGGATGGGCCTGGCATAAAAGCGACGAAGAACTGCGATATCTACTACAGCAATTGCTATAGAGAGAGAAGACAGCGCTTATTCGGATGCGGATTTGTTGTTCGAGGCAGACTTAGGCAAAAAGTCTTGAGCTACGACCCAGTCAGCGAACGCCTCATGACAATCCGCATCAAGGCTAAATTCGGGAACATCAGCCTAATATGCGCTCACGCCCCGACAGAGGAGAAGGATGACAACATCAAGGACGACTTCTATGATCTCCTAGAAAGAACATACGATCGATGCCCCAGCTATGACACCAAGATCGTTCTAGGAGATTTCAACGCTCAGCTGGGAAAGGAGGACATCTTTGCTGGAGTCATCGGTAAACACAGCCTGCACTACAACACATCCGGAAACGGACTCAGGCTGTTGGACTTCGCCTCGGGGCGAAACCTCTCTGTGGCTAGCACGCGGTTCCCACACCTGGATATTCACAAAAGGACCTGGCGATCTCCTGATCAATCAACCGTCAACCAGATTGATCACGTTGCGATCGACGTCAGACACTCCTCCAGTATTCTCGATGTCCGAACCTTCCGAGGTGCAAACATTGACTCGGATCATCACCTTGTTGTAGCCAAGGTAAGAACCCGGATATCGAGAGAGCAACGGAGTCGAGAAAGGCCAAAACGGTTTGACGTCGAAAAGCTACAATCGCAGCTGATTGCTGGGAACTTTGCCGACCGAGTCTCCCGGAAACTCGCCCAGAGTTCGACGCTTCCTGCACTAAGCATAGAAGAAGAATGGAAACGTTGTCAAGAATCCATCAAAGATGCTGCCACTGATGTGCTGGGTTTCACGTCACCACCCAGAAGGAACCCATGGTTTGACGACGAGTGCAGGCAAGCGCACGCAGCTAAACAAGACGCCTATAAAGCGACGCTGCATCGAACAACGCGAGCTGTTCGTGAACTCTACGAACAGAGAAGAAGGGAAGAGCACCGGCTTCTCAGAAGGAAGAAGAAGGAGCATGAGAAGCGCGCGGTCGAGGAAATGGAAAGGTGCTTTGGCAGGAATGAAGTCCGAAAGTTTTACCGAAAGGTAAAACAGCTATCCGGAGGATACAACGTTCGGACCAAGGCCTTCTTCTTCTTCTTGTGGCGCTACAGTCCGGGGTGGACCTGGGCCTCAACCAACATGCCTCTCCAGCCAGCACGATCTTTCGCCAGCTGTCTCCAGTTGCGCACTCCAATTCGGTTGAGGTCCTTCTCCACTTGTGTGCGCCACTTCAGTCTAGGTCGTCCTCTGTTGCGTTGTCCCAATGGCTCGGATTCAAAGACTTTTCGGGCCGGAGCAGTGGTGTCCATACGCTCTACATGGCCTAGCCATCTTAAGCATTGTATCCGTAGACGCTTAACCAGGCGCATGTCGCTGTACAGCCTATAGAGTTCGTCATTAAATCTTCTCCTCCAGATGCCATCAACGCAAACAGGACCAAAAATCGCACGCAAAACTTTTCTCTCGAAAAAACTAAGGGCTTCCTCATCCGCCTTTGCTAACGTCCAAGATTCCGCGCCATATAGTAGGACGGGGATGATCAAGCTGTTATATAAAGCTAGTTTAGTCCTTCGAGAGAGGGCTTTATTACTCAATTGCCTCTTGAGCCCAAAGAAACAGCGGTTGGCAAGAGTGATTCTGCGTTTGATTTCGGTACTGGTGTTGTTGTCCCTATTTACCGCGGAGCCGAGATAGACGAAGTCCTTGACTACCTCGAAGTTTCTGCTGCCTAGTGTGACGCTCCGTCCGAGACGTCGATGTTGTGTGTCCTTCCTTGATGACAGCATGTACTTCGTTTTGCCCTCATTTACCGCAAGACCCATTTTAGCCGCTTCCGCTTCAATGCCAGCAAACGCCTCATTGACGGCTCGCTGTGTTCGTCCAATTACGTCAATGTCATCAGCGTAAGCTAACAGTTGAACTGACTTCTGGAAGATCGTGCCTCTGGTGTTGACTTGTGAGTTACGCACGATCTTCTCGAGGATGATGTTAAAGAAGTCACATGACAGTGCGTCGCCTTTTTTGACATTGAATGTCTCGGTGAGTTCGGTACCGACCTTGACCTAGCAGCGAGAGTTCTCCATCGTCATCCTACACAATCTGACGAGTTTGGTAGGAATGCCAAAACTAGGCATGGCACTGTATAGCTCGTCTCTATGCACACTGTCATATGCAGCCTTGAAATCGACGAATAGGTGGTGAGTGTCAATTTGCATTTCTTGGGTCTTTTCCAGGATCTGCCGTAATGTGAAGATCTGGTCTATTGTGGACTTCCCTGGCGTGAAACCACACTGATAGGGACCTATCAGGTCATGGACAAATGGTTTCAGACGCTCACACAATACGGCAGAGAGGATCTTGTATGCGATGTTCAGGAGACTAATCCCTCTGTAGTTGGCGCAGTCAAAGGGGTCTCCTTTCTTGTGGACAGGGCAAACGACGCTGAGATTCCACTCATCGGGCATGCTTTCCTCCGACCATATCTTACAGATGAGCTGGTGCATGCGCCCAACCAGGTCATCTCCAGCTGCTTTAAATAGTTCTGCGAACAGTCCGTCCGCTCCAGCAGCTTTGTTCGATTTAAGCTTGGATATTGCTATCTTCACCTCGTCTAAGTCGGGGGGACGGAATGCTTGTCTATCATCGTCCAAATTGAGTGGAACATTCTGCCTAACAGAGGGATTTGGGTCGTAATCGCCGTTTTGGAGTCTGCAGAAATGATCCTTCCAGATTCTCAGCACAGACTGCGACACTACTACTAGTTGTCCATTTTGGTCCCGGCAGGCCTTGGTCCGAACCTTGTAAACTCCGGATAGCTGTTTTACCTTTCGGTAAGACTTTCGGACTTCATTCCTGCCAAAGTACCTTTCCATTTCCTCGACCGCGCGCTTCTCATGCTCCTTCTTCTTCCTTCTGAGAAGCCGGTGCTCTTCCCTTCTTCTCTGTTCGTAGAGTTCACGAACAGCCCGCGTTGTTCGATGCAGCGTCGCCTTATAGGCGTCTTGTTTAGCTGCGTGCGCTTGCCTGCACTCGTCGTCAAACCATGGGTTCCTCCTGGGTGGTGACGTGAAACCCAGCACATCAGTGGCAGCATCTTTGATGGCTTCTTGACAACGTTTCCATTCTTCTTCTATGCTTAGTGCAGGAAGCGTCGAACTCTGAGCGAGTTTCCGGGAGACTCGGTCGGCAAAGTTCCCAGCAGTCAGTTGCGATTGTAGCTTTTCGACGTCAAACCGTTTTGGCCTTTCTCGACTCCGTTGCTCTCTCGATATCCGGGTTCTTACCTTGGCTACAACAAGGTGATGATCCGAGTCAATGTTTGCACCTCGGAAGGTTCGGACATCGAGAATACTGGAGGAGTGTCTGACGTCGATCGCAACGTGATCAATCTGGTTGACGGTTGATTGATCAGGAGATCGCCAGGTTCCTTTGTGAATGTTCAGGTGTGGGAAACCGCGTGCTAGCCACAGAGAGGTTTCGCCCCAAGGCGAAGTCCAACAGCCTGAGTCCGTTTCCGGATGTGTTGTCGTGCAGGTTGTGTTTACCGATGACTCCAGCAAAGATGTCCTCCTTTCCTAGCTGAGCGTTGAAATCTCCTGGAACGATCTTGCTGTCATAGCTGGGGCATCGATCGTATGTTCTTTCTAGGAGATCATAGAAGTCATCCTTGATGTTGTCATCCTTCTCCTCTGTCGGGGCGTGAGCGCATATTAGGCTGATGTTCCCGAATTTAGCCTTGATGCGGATTGTCATAAGGCGTTCGCTGACTGGGTCGTAGCTAAAGACTTTTTGCCTAAGTCTGCCTCGAACAACAAATCCGCATCCGAATAAGCGCTGCCTTCTCTCTCTATAGCAATTGCTGTAGTAGATATCGCAGTTCTTCATCGCTCTTATGCCAGGCCCATCCCATCGCACTTCCTGGATGGCGGTTATGTCAGCTTTGTAGCTGTCAAGGGCCTCCGCAAGTTGTTCGGCTGCACGTGGCCTGTTAAGGGACCTCACATTCCACGTGCAAAACCGAAAATCTTTGTCCTTAAAACGTTTGCTGGGGTCGTCAACAGTTGATCCGTCCTTATCCGAGGCATGTTGTTGTCTCTGAACTTCTGGTTTTTACGTGGTGAGGAAGTTACCCTCACGCACAACCCACGGACTGGTAGGCCAGGCCCATTATTTAAATCCTCGGGCAGAGGGGGTCGCTGCATACATTAGTTCACCATACAACGGGTGTTGTGATGGCTATCCAGGGGGCGCCACGTGGAGGCTGTATGTCAACTTGACCTGTGCACTAACGAGGATTGCCTTGGCAGATCGCCATGTTGAGCGCAATCAACGACGTTACCTCGCGTGCATAGGCCCATGCCCCCTCGGACCAAGGCCTGCCGGGACCAAAATGGACAACTAGTAGTAGAGTCGCAGTCTGTGCTGAGAATCTGGAAGGATCATTTCTGCAGACTCCTAAACGGCAATGACGACCCAAGTCCCGCTGTTAGGCAGAATGTTCCACTCAATTTGGACGATGATAGACAAGCATTCCGTCCCCCCGACTTAGACGAGGTGAGGATAGCAATATCCAAGCTAAAGTCGAACAAAGCTGCTGGAGCGGACGGACTGTCCGCAGAACTATTTAAAGCAGCTGGAGATGACCTGGTTGGGCGCATGCACCAGCTCATCTGTAAGATATGGTCGGAGGAAAGCATGCCCGATGAGTGGAATCTCAGCGTCGTTTGCCCGGTCCACAAGAAAGGAGACCCCTTTGACTGCGCCAACTAAAGAGGGATTAGTCTCCTGAACATCGCATACAAGATCCTCTCTGCCGTATTGTGTGAGCGTCTGAAACCATTTGTCCGTGACCTGATAGGTCCCTATCAGTGTGTTTTCAGACCAGGGAAGTCCACAATAGACCAGATCTTCACATTACGCCAGATCCTGGAAAAGACCCAAGAAATGCAAATTGACACTCACCACCTATTCGTCGATTTCAAGGCTGCATATGACAGTGTGCATAGAGACGAGCTATACAGTGCCATGTCTAGTTTTGGCATTCCTACCAAACTCGTCAGATTGTGTAGGATGACGATGGAGAACTCTCGCTGCTAGGTCAAGGTCGGTACCGAACTCACCGAGACCTTCAATGTCAAAAAAGGCGACGCACTGTCATGTGACTTCTTTAACATCATCCTCGAGAAGATCGTGCGTAACTCACAAGTCAACACCAGAGGCACGATCTTCCAGAAGTCAGTTCAACTGTTAGCTTACGCTGATGACATTGACGTGATTGGACGAACACAGCGAGCCGTCAATGAGGCGTTTGCTGGCATTGAAGCGGAAGCGGCTAAAATGGGTCTTGAGGTAAATGAGGGCAAAACGAAGTACATGCTGTCATCAAGGAAGGACACACAACATCGACGTCTCGGACGGAGCGTCACACTAGGCAGCAGAAACTTCGAGGTAGTCAAGGACTTCGTCTACCTCGGCTCCGCGGTAAACAGGGACAACAACATCAGTACCGAAATCAAACGCAGAATTACTCTTGCCAATCGCTGTTTCTTTGGGCTCAAGAGGCAATTGAGTAATAAAGCCCTCTCTCGAAGGACTAAACTAGCTTTATATAACAGCTTGATCATCCCCGTCGTACTATATGGCGCAGAATCTTGGACGTTAGCAAAGGCGGATGAGGAAGCCCTTAGTCTTTTCGAGAGAAAAGTTTTGCGTGCGATTTTTGGTCCTGTTTGCGTTGATGGCATCTGGAGGAGAAGATTTAATGACGAACTCTATAGGTTGTACAGCGACATGCGCCTGGTTAAGCGTCTACGGATACAACGCTTAAGATGGCTAGGACATGTAGAACGTATGGACACCACTGCTCCGGCCCGAAAAGTCTTTGAATCCGATCCATTGGGACAACGCAACAGAGGACGACCTAGACTGAAGTGGCGCACACAAGTGGAGAAGGACCTCAACCAACTTGGAGTGCGCAACTGGAGACAGCTGGCGAAAGATCGTGCTGGCTGGAGAGGCATGTTGGTTGAGGCCCAGGTCCACCCCGGACTGTAGCGCCACAAGAAGAAGATATAGCTTAAAGGGGGTGGAAAACAAGGAGAGACTGATGGAGATGGAGAAATGATAATTAAATACAACAGCGAGGGAAAATCTTACAGTGAGATATCAAGTTTAGTAGATGTCCCAAAATCAACCATCCAAACCATAATACAACGCTTTAAAGATGAGAAGCGCATTGAAAATAAGCCTCGAAATACCACCAGAAATATTTTTAATGCACATGATAAAAGAATCATGATAAGAGAAATAAAAAAAATCCCCAAACTTAGTACCCCAAAACTAGCAGCAACTCTTCAACTTACCTTGAATAGAGATTTTTGGACAGAAACTCTAAGAAAATGCATCCGAGAACATGGATACAATGGTAGAATTATGCAAAAAACAAAAACCGTTCATTAGTTGCATAAACAGAAGTAAGAGACTAGAATTTGCTAAACAGTACAAATCCATGGAATTCGACTTCTGGAAAACTGTAATATGTACAGACGAGTCTAAGTTTAATGTACATGGGTCGGATGGCAGACAAATGGTTTGGCGAAAACCAATAAACACAAGGGGTATAATTAAACACGGTGGAAGATCAGTAATGGTGTGGGGTGTTTCTCCGCAGCTGGAGTGAGAAAACTACACATAAATGATGGAATACTGTGGTCCAGTATATTGAAATATTAAAACAAAATCTTAGACAAAGTTCTGTTCAAATGGGGCTCAAGAGCAATTATACCTTCTATCAGGATAATGACCCCAAGCTTAAGGCTTTTTAACTGTCGGGAAGTATTGAAAACAGCTCCGCAATCATCTGATATTAATCCCATTGAGAATTTGTGGGACGAGTTGGATCGCAAATTAAGAAAATTCAATATAAGGAACATTAAAGACCTAAAAGAAAGGCTTATTGAAGAATGGGCCAAAATCACACCTCAGTTTACTGAAAAATTAGTCAGATCTATTCCAAACCGTCTTAAGCAGGTTCTTTCTAACAAAGGATATGCTACAAAATATTAAATGAAGAATAAAACGAGCATTAGTCTACCAGTTTCTTGAAGTACGAATACGAAATTGACACTGTTTTTGTTCATATAATGAACATTTTTAAAAATTAATTTTACTTTCCTTGGAATTTTTGTATGAATTGTTTTTTTTTCTTTCTTTTTGCATATAATCTAACTGAAATAATAAAATTTAATCTTATACATTTGATCTTTTTAAATTTTTTGTGAAAAATATATTGTGCCACCAGGGGTACGAATATGAAATTCATCCACTGTAAGTATATGTATAAGATGTTATCGATCACCATTAACAAACAAAATATATTTAAGCAACAATAACTGAAGACATCAAAATTAAATTAATTCCAACCGCGATGAATTTCCTTACTTGTTTTTTAAAATAACGCCTCTTTTCAACATTATTGAATAAATCGAAACGAATGAATTAAAAAGGATGTTCCTGAACTGATATAAGAATCCTTCTCAAATATTTTAAGAATAAGACAGACACATAAAAACACATATTCATATTGGGAAATAAGTTGTATAAAAAAGCTTTTCTCTTAACTCAAATAAAATGACCGAAGGTCTTCTACCTGACATAGTTAAATAACCCAAAAGAAATTTTCCATTTCACTGCTCACCCCCAACCAGTTACAATTTGTGTTCAATAAGAGTAGCTAGGAAGGGAAAAGGAAAAATCTGGGAACATTGATGTGCTCACCTCATCCAATTCAATATATATTTCACGGTACACTTGTAGACTATTAAACTCCCTATTAAAAAAAGGCAAAGAGAACTCCCTGACATGTGTACTAGAATATGTAGTTGAATAAAGCCTCTTCTGATAGAAAATTCTTGAAGTTTACTTGAAAGTCAAATTTTTTTAGAAGGATGACTGCTCCAGTTGTGATGTCGTTCTTTGAATAGGATTTCTTAAATTTTTTTTTATTTAAATAAATATTAATAACAAAAACTTCAAGTTTTCTTAAGTTTCGTATATTATACAGGTCAAACTAAGATAAATTAACTGTTCATATCAGAAGTTGTTTTAGTTTTCTTTGACTGTGCATTTTTTTAGAAGTCGTTCGATATCAAAATTACAGAAAACTACAAGACAACGTTTAATGTCCTTCGATTTTTTACTTAGATTTCTTAACACAATACGAAGACAATTCTTCAACTATTCTTGTAAGATTTTCTTATTATTTTGTGAAAATTTACAAGAAACTCTAAACTAAATCTACTAATTACCATGTGTTTGTGCTGCAATAATGTAAAGTGTGCGTGTCTGTGAACATTTAAACCAGAAAAGAGCCTGTTTCTTAGGACTTCATGAGCAACAAAACTGACATGATTCAGGAAAGAATTTAATCAGACAATTTCAACTGCCGGATGTCCTAACAAGAACAATCATCATTAAATTAGTTATACATATAATGTGAATGTTCATAATTCCTAAAAAATATTTATTTATTTATCAATTTCGATTTCTATAATACACTTGTGCCAGTGTTTTTTCAACCTTCCAAAGCACTTCTTATACGGACTTTTTTTTAAGCCCTTGAGCTATCTCAGCGATTCGGTTTGTATATCCACAATCGACGCAAAACACTGTCCTTTCATGGGTGTTGCGATATCATAACTGTGTACCCATTATATGCTTTTTTTTTTTTTACAAAATTCAGCAATTTTAAAACGAACTTTGCTGCCACACAATTCTTGCCCAAAATTTCCGAAGAAATTAAATTGCATGAACTTACCGATATGATTAAGATTGATTAAGAAATTATACTGAATAAGCTGAACCAATAAAACAACAAAAACACTTTGGAAATTTTGCGAAAAAGTATCATCGGCGCCAATTAAAGTCTACATGTTCCCTATGTAGTGGTGCTAAAAAAAAGTTTGAAGTTTAAATTCCGTTCCCATGGAAAAATCCTTTTCTTTATGTAGTAAAAACAGTACATTGGACGTGATTTTCGATGTAAGCAACTTGTTTTCCCCATCAGAACATTGACAACTAGAAATTCACAAAGATGACCCCTATATATTTGTGTAGAGCGATGAATGCTAGGTAATTTAAAGTCCATTTCTAATATAATAATCGCGACAAAACTCTGGAGTCTTTATAGGTCAGAAATACAAAAAAATAGAAAAATAAATTTTTGAGACTACCGTTGCCTAATGTCTCAGGTATACTCTTACATGTCCTGATGTATATGTTCAGCAAAGAAAGGACCGCAATGAAGGACACTTGCAATGCTGTAGTACTTATGTAGTAAACCATTTCATTAGAACCAAACACTGAAATTTAACATAATTAAAGGTTATATTTGATGACCATTTTTCTGTTTATTTTAACATTCATTTGTTATAAACAACAATATACCGAAATCAATTTCCTTTCTTATTGTGAGTTTTCAATGAGAGAGATTTCCAATTTCATTGTTTGCGTGTTGCTTGTTTGTTATTATAATTTGATGTCTCTCTAACCTAAAATTACGTGTAATCGTATATAATCATTGGTAATATATCAGAAAATACAATATAATATTGAATTGCAGAATGAAGTTCGTATTTGTTTTGGAGCTTGATCTCCAAATTTAATATAAGATTTTATTTTTATATTTGCTTTTGATTGGGTTGTTGATATTTGTTTTTGTTAGGCTGCTTTTTGTATTTTGAGTCTGTTTGCTATTTATTAATACAATGAATGTTTCCATATATCTTTCAACATGTTCAACAGACTGGGAGTTTAAGGAAATGATATTTTTTTTTTGTAGAAACGATTTTAAAGCGTTGAAAATCCTAGAAATTTCAAGGAAGATTTACGGCACAATATACCTGCTTAAAACATACTGATTGTATTGAATCAAGAACATTTTTAGATAACTAATGATATTGTCAGGTAATTGATATAATATTTTGTATCAGATCAAATTAAGTTTTTCGGTAGTCATAAACCAACACATATTTTTTTCATATTTATAAGTTAGTGAGTGAGGTTTTTCGATAAAGAATGTATTTATTGTTTTGTACTTTTATTTGCCTATTCCTTCCGTGCTCTATTTCATTAGCAGAGTTTTCTTTGTCTTCATTTCTTTTCGATTATTTGCTTTACATATTAAAGTGAAAAAATTATTTTTTGTATACTACATCAGGTATGATATTAAAAAATATTTCATAAATATATTGTAGTAGTTTAATTGGGATGTTAAGGATAATTTAGTAAATACTCCTTCTTCCATTTTATGGTTATGGTAGATAGGCGTCGTAATAAATAATATTCAGACGAAAGGTCATAACAATCATTCTTAAAAGATTTATGTTCGTGTTGCCGTCAGGTTTTCAGCGATTATATAAATATAAAACATATAAAAAAAAAACAAAAAAATATATATATTGAAGACATGTAAGGACATTTTGGTTTTTACAATTTTAAGAAGTTCAAATTTGAATTAAAACATCAAATGTTTCGTTCAGAACATTTCTTGTGCTGATTTGTTTGTAATAAATCAATGGTTTCTTTTGTTAAAAATTCTCTCATGTTTGTGTTTCTGTATGCATTTAAAAGCAACAACCTAGAGAAATCTGTTTAAAGCTGAGACTTGAAACCAATATACCAATATAATCAAACAGATGCCTTTTACATTTGTAAATTAAACACCAGCATACGTCAGATATATGTAAAAAATAAACATTGCGGCGTCGGAAATACTCGTAATGCAACCAATTTTGGGTTGCACCCGATCGGATTAATATGGTGTGTATTAAAGCCGCAATGGACTTAAACCGCAGTATAACCACCTCAAAGCTATGTACTGTTAAGCACAAAATTTTAAGTTAACATTGTTTTGGTGGAGGATGCTACAGAAAGCTATGACCGATTTCTAGATTTATGAAAAAATATAAATACACATGTACGTAATTTAGTCAAACACTGAATAAGCGTCCTTAGTTCCTGGATGCTGTGTCTACAATTTTGTTTACTTGGTATTAAGATTCATCACACTCAATATAAGCAGTTTTTATTATTTAAAAGAAAGTTTAACTTGGCATCAATTTTTTAGGCAGATGTCGATTGCAAACAGATAATATTGTTTCTAATTTATGCAGTATGCTGAATGCCTCACATTCTTAAATACATGCATTTTTCAACATCGCACGTTCCGTGAACAAATAGTTGTTTGATTCTTAAAAAGAATTCCCAATAGTCTAAATGTTTAAGATTTCACAGACAAATAAATGAATAGTCAGTTTGTTTTTATAGCGTAGCAATAAAAAATCGCACGTGCAATTTAAGAATGAAGCGAACATTAAAGCCTGACACACCAGGAGTTTTATCCTGTATATGTGCCTGTCTATGTATAATATGTATATATTATTAATTTTGTACTGATGGGAGCAGAAAAAATGTATCCTAAATTGGTTCAAACATAATACTTTATAGGCAAAATAATGTTTCGGTGCACATATGGAAATATGTAGTCATCAATTTAAGATCATCTGTGGATTATTGTCGGCTGTTACAAATGGCTGCTAATTTTGGTTTATCATCAATAAAATTGATTTTATAAAGGTAAATGTGCATTTAAAATGGTCGATGAATCTAACAAAATTTGAAAATTTATGCTCATTTATTTATTTAAAATCAAATTAAATTTGATTAGAGAACATTTTTCGAGTATATATATTTAAAACATTATTATTTTTTTTATTCCTCCAAATATTTATCATACTATTGTAAGATGGTATATATATATATACATATAAATATATAAACATATATATATTTATATATTTTTGTATATATATAAAACAAAAAATTATACTAAGAAAGTTAAAATTAATTTGAAAACAGAACCATTATGCAATTAGTTATATATATATTCATCCCAACTAGCATTAAATAAATTCTTTGTTTTGTCAACATTTTGTATGGACCAAATACTCGTACCTAGTACAGTGTCATATTGCACCGAATTCTTCATTTCGAACTTTTTCTTGAAATTAGTCTTAAGAGTTAATGATTTCTAATCGCTTTCTAATGATTACTTCATTGCTTACATACCGCATCAAAACGTGGCTTTTGATACACTGTAAACTTAGTTTAACTAAAATATATACAAATAATATATTCATAAAGTACTTTTTTTATTAGCCTAGGGTGAAGAAGAGGTGAGGTTATGAAAAATTGTTATATATTCGTAGATGGGTGTGGGAAAGAAGAACCTTTAGGACTTTTGTAGAGCATTTTTCGCCTAAGGGATTATGAACGGAAGTGATTTCGTTTGTAACGTAGATTAAATCGTATATTCATATTGCTAGAGCTGTTATCTGAGAAAGTTTGTCATTGTTGTAGACAGTCTTAATGGAAAATTCAGATAAAATCGATAAGGGTATACAAAAAGAAATTCTGAATCCTGTGCCTGCAAACACGCATTATGCATCACCATTTCACCTCCATAAAGCCTCAAAAATAAAATAATGCTTAGGTTTTGGGTGAAAATGTGGTTGGCCCACAAAGCATGTGGACGTAATCTACAGTAATTGTTTGTAATTTAAAAACGATTTCGTATACTGTATTCGCATTATCTGTTTTGTGAATACTCGTATGTAAAATATATTAAGAGTTTGTCTCTTGCATCTTGAAATGGCGTATCGAGTTTTTCTACTTACACTTACTCCGTTATAGTAAATAATTACTACATTTCCTTGGAGAAATTTCTAAGAAATTGTCTAAGATCTAAATTTTAATGTCAGGTAGAAGAAACCTGTGCACCATCCTCGTTTGTGCACAGGTCAATTTGACATACAGCCGCGCGCCCCCTGTATAGCCATCACAACACCCGTTGTGTGGTGAACCAATGTATGCAGCGAAGCCCTCTTAAATACTGGGCCTGGCTTACCAGCCAGTGGGTTTTGCGTGAGGGTAACTTCCTCACTACGTAAAAAACTGTAAGTTCAGATAACCAGATGTGCCTCGGATAAGGACGGATCAACTGTTGACTATTCCAGCAAACGTTTTAAGGACTATGATTTTCGGTTTTGCACGTGGAATGTGAGGTCCCTTAGCAGGCCACGTGCAGCCGAACAACTTGCGGAGGCCCTTGACTGCTACAGAGCAGACATTACCGCCATCCAGGAAGTGCGATGGGATGGGCCCGGCAAGAACCGATTAAAAACAGCGACATATACTGCAGCGATTTCTACAAAGAGAGAAGGCAACGCTTATTCGGATGTGGATTTGTCGTTCGGTTCGGTGGCCGCCGTGGCGTAGCGGGTAGAATGCGACGCTCAGACGCCGAAGGGTCTAGGTTCGATTCCCAGCTCAACACCAATTTTTCGAATATTTCACGGCACCACCTCTTTCAAGCTGCTGACAACACTCAAGGAGTAATAACTGTCTAAGAAAGCTTCTCAAATTTCACCGTTCAGAGTAGGCAAAAAGTCTTAAGCTACGACCCCGTCAGCGAACGCCTCATGACAATCCGTATCAAGTCTAAATTCAGGAATATCAGCCTCTCGGATCAGACTCGGATCATCACTTTGTTTTAGCCAAGGTAAGAGCCCGGATATTAAAAGAACAACGGAATCGAGACAGGCCAAAACAGTTTTACATCGGAAAACTAAAATCACTACAGATCGCTAGGAACTTTACCAGTTGAGTCTCCCTGAAACCCGCTCAGAGTTCAACGCTGCCTGCACTGACGATATAAGAAGACTGAAAACGTTGTCAAGAAGCCATCAAAGAAGCTGCCACTGATGTGCTGGGTTTCACGTCACCAGCCAAAAGGAACCCATAGTTTGTGCAGGCAAGCGCATGCAGCCAAACAAGACGCCTATAAGGCGACGCTGCATCGAACAACGCGGGCTGTTCGTGAGCTATACGAACAGAGAAGAAGGGAAGAGCACCGGCTTCTCAGAAGGAAAAAGAAGGAGCATGAGAAGCGCGCGTTCGAGAAAATGGACAGGTGTTATGGCAGGAATGAAGTCCGAAAATTTTATAGAAAGGTAAAACAGCTATCCGGAGGATACAAAGTTCGGACCGAAGCCTGCCGGGATCCAAGTGAACAACTCGTAGTAGAGTCGCAGTCTGTGTTGAGAATCTGGAAGGATCATATCAGCAGACTCCTTAACGACGATGACGGCCCAAATCCCGCTGTTAGGCAGAATGTTCCACTCAATTTGGACGATGATAGACAAGAATTTCATCCCCCCGACTCAGACGAGGTGAAGAAAGCAATATCCAAGCTGAAGTCGAACAAAGCTGCTGACCTGATTGGGCGCATGCAGCATCTTATCTGAAAGATAAATACTGGGCCTGGCTTACCAGCCAGTGGGTTTTGCGTGAGGGTAACTTCCTCACTACGTAAAAAACTGTAAGTTCAGATAACCAGATGTGCCTCGGATAAGGACGGATCAACTGTTGACTATTCCAGCAAACGTTTTAAGGACTATGATTTTCGGTTTTGCACGTGGAATGTGAGGTCCCTTAGCAGGCCACGTGCAGCCGAACAACTTGCGGAGGCCCTTGACTGCTACAGAGCAGACATTACCGCCATCCAGGAAGTGCGATGGGATGGGCCCGGCAAGAACCGATTAAAAACAGCGACATATACTGCAGCGATTTCTACAAAGAGAGAAGGCAACGCTTATTCGGATGTGGATTTGTCGTTCGGTTCGGTGGCCGCCGTGGCGTAGCGGGTAGAATGCGACGCTCAGACGCCGAAGGGTCTAGGTTCGATTCCCAGCTCAACACCAATTTTTCGAATATTTCACGGCACCACCTCTTTCAAGCTGCTGACAACACTCAAGGAGTAATAACTGTCTAAGAAAGCTTCTCAAATTTCACCGTTCAGAGTAGGCAAAAAGTCTTAAGCTACGACCCCGTCAGCGAACGCCTCATGACAATCCGTATCAAGTCTAAATTCAGGAATATCAGCCTCTCGGATCAGACTCGGATCATCACTTTGTTTTAGCCAAGGTAAGAGCCCGGATATTAAAAGAACAACGGAATCGAGACAGGCCAAAACAGTTTTACATCGGAAAACTAAAATCACTACAGATCGCTAGGAACTTTACCAGTTGAGTCTCCCTGAAACCCGCTCAGAGTTCAACGCTGCCTGCACTGACGATATAAGAAGACTGAAAACGTTGTCAAGAAGCCATCAAAGAAGCTGCCACTGATGTGCTGGGTTTCACGTCACCAGCCAAAAGGAACCCATAGTTTGTGCAGGCAAGCGCATGCAGCCAAACAAGACGCCTATAAGGCGACGCTGCATCGAACAACGCGGGCTGTTCGTGAGCTATACGAACAGAGAAGAAGGGAAGAGCACCGGCTTCTCAGAAGGAAAAAGAAGGAGCATGAGAAGCGCGCGTTCGAGAAAATGGACAGGTGTTATGGCAGGAATGAAGTCCGAAAATTTTATAGAAAGGTAAAACAGCTATCCGGAGGATACAAAGTTCGGACCGAAGCCTGCCGGGATCCAAGTGAACAACTCGTAGTAGAGTCGCAGTCTGTGTTGAGAATCTGGAAGGATCATATCAGCAGACTCCTTAACGACGATGACGGCCCAAATCCCGCTGTTAGGCAGAATGTTCCACTCAATTTGGACGATGATAGACAAGAATTTCATCCCCCCGACTCAGACGAGGTGAAGAAAGCAATATCCAAGCTGAAGTCGAACAAAGCTGCTGACCTGATTGGGCGCATGCAGCATCTTATCTGAAAGATATGGTCGGAGGAAAGCATGCCCGATGAGTGGAATTTTATCGTCGTTTGCCCGGTCCACAAGAAAGGAGACCCCTTTGACTGCGCCAACTACAGAGGGATAAGTCTCCTTAACATCGCATACAAGATCCTTTCTGCCGTATTGTGTGATCGTCTGAAACCGTTTGACCGAGACCTGATAGGTCCCTATCAGTGTGGTTTGAGACCAGGGAAGTCCACAATAGACCAGATCTTCACATTACGGCAGTTCCTGGAAAGGACCCAAGAAGTACAAATCAACACTCATCACCTATTCGTCGATTTTAAGGCCGCATATGACAGTGTGCGCAGAGATGAGATATACAGTGCCATGTCCAGTCTTAGCATTAATACCAAACTCGTCAGATTGTGTAGGATGACGATGGAGAACTCTCGCTGCTCCGTTAAGGTCGGTAATGAACTCACCGAGACCTTCAATGCCAAAAAAGATTTTAGACAAGGCGACGCACTGTCATGTGACTTCTTAAACATCATCCTCGAGAAGATCGTGCGTAACTCACAAGTCAACACCAGAGCCACGATCAGTTCAATTGCTAGCTTACGCTGATGACATTGACGTGATTAGACGTCTACGGATACAACGCTTAAGGTGTTTAGGCCATGTAGAGCGTATGGACAGCACTGCTCCTGCCCGAAGAGTTTTCGAATCCGAGCCACAGGGACAACGCAACAGAGGACGCTCTAGACTGAGATGGCGTACACAAGTGGAAAAGGACCTCAACCAACTTGGAGTGCGCAATTGGAGGCAGCTGGCAAGAGATCGTGCTTGCATGTTGGTTGAGGCCCAGGTCCACCCCGGACTGTAGCGCCATCTGAAGAAGAAGAAGAAGATCCGAGAACCCTGGTTTCATCACAGCGGTGGTACAGCTTATTCCAAAACGGGGCAAAGATACCTCCATCCCGACGAATCTCCGTTCTATAAGTCTTCTTCCGTGCATAAGCAAGGTATTCGAGAAAAGCAATTAATACCGGAAAACCAAATTGGCTTCAGGGCGGGGCACGACACCATTCATGCCACGTCTAAATTGGTTTAAGACATTCAATGGAATAGAAACAAAGCACAGTGCACAGGAGCCTGAATGATTGACATGGAAAAAGCTTTCGACACCGTATAATTAGATGGTCTTTTCCTCAAGTTAGTCAGGCTCGACATTCACAAAACATTGCAATATATGATCTATGACAGGGTTACAGGTAGGAAATTCGTTGTGAAAAATGGCAACGAAATTTCCTCAACTGTTTTCCACATAAAAAATGGTGTTTAAGATTAAGGTTCTCTCAAATTAACTTCTTATTCTTATACACTTGTATTTATAGTTACCCTCAATAATGTATAAATCTCAAGATCATGAGTTTACATTATCAATCACTTAAATCTCTATGTTATCCTCTCTCTTATTGCATGCACTTATTCTAACGCTCAGCATAAGCTTTCACTCTTGCATAAGCTTTTACATGTGTATCGATCGCTCGAGAGAAATTAGCGAAGCATCAATGTTGTAACCGAGTGAGCATTTGGAATCCAGTCACAGAGCAGATAAGTCGTTAATAAACGTGTAGATGTTGTATTTGATACAAATATGTATGTTTCGTCTATTAATTTAACTTCTTAGCATTTCATTACTAATTTACATGGACTCACGGGTTAATTTCACCATCAAATGGTTTGCAACAAGGGGCGGTGGGTTCACCGATCTTGTTCACTATATTCACTAGCGATCTTATAGGTTCTATGCCCAACATAATAGCTTTTGCCGATGATTTAATCGAGTACGGATCAAGTGCGAAGGTAGAAGAAATTAACGGTTAAATTAACGACGACTGGAAGTTGAAAATCAACTACCAGAACTGTAAAACTATCCTTTTCAGAACTCCGTTGTCCAGAGCCTCAAGGGACACGAAAATGAACTGGCGCAAGTTCGGCATAGTTGACTCACTGGGACGGAATCTGGTTGGACCAGTACCTATATGGTATGTTGATACATGTAGATACAGCTCTGACCAGAGCTAAAAATGCCTTCGCTATGGCAAGAGGGCTGTTCTACAACAGCCAACTTGATACCAGGGTGAGGGTAATCTGCTACATGGCCCTTATCCGGCCAATCATGGTATATGGTTGTCCTGTGTGGTACAACGTGAGTCCTTCCCAAATGGAAAAGATGAGGGTGTTCGATTTTATCCAGAATTTTTACCAGAATCCCAGTACAAGAAATTCTACCCCAACGAGGTTCTGTATAACCTATCCTTATAAGGATAGATAATAATCCTTATAAGGATAGATAATATTATTATTAAGTTGATTCGGAGTCACACTGCTCTAGGCATGACTTCAACTAACAGCTTGATCTTTGGGGCTTACTACCCTAATGACATGTACCATGAATGGGTGCGCCTTAGCGACTTCATTCCACCTGAAGCGCTGCTCTACTTGGACACTATAGGCCTGATACAAGATATGAAAGGCTACCCTATCATCTTATTTGTCGTACGTCGAACAGTTGAAAGGCGACTTCAATACGAACCGGACGTCTCTCGCAGCCATGAGGAACTCCTAAGGTTCAGTAGAGTGTTCTCTGCCCGCGACAGAGCAGTATCTGCAAAGGAAAGCATTTTTTATTGGTGGTTACACCAGAATCAGCTTTGGATGTCGCCAACTTCTTAAAGCCAAAGACAGGATAGTTGATTCACTAGGGTCAACTCACATAGGTTAAATAAATAAAAACAAAAATACAAAAACAAAACAATAAAAAACAAAAATCAAAAAAAGGTCCACCACGGCGTATTAGATATATACCTTAAGCATATAAATAACACATATGCCCTGGTGGACGCGTCCGTATAGTTTTACAGGCATTATTAAGCTTAATTTACGTAGTTAAGTAGAGTTAAGTTTTAGGCTTATTTAATTCTATATAGTTAAAAGTTTAGGTTTAGTTAGATTACATAGTTACGTATATTAGGTTAAGAACAAGAACAAATCAGACATCCAAGTTTTTATAATTTTCTTAGAGGAAATAAAAAATAAATGTATATAGATTAAGCATTAAATTGAAATACATAGATTTGCTTAGAATACTTGTGAAGAGTCAGTAAGTTAGAATTAAGATCAGTAGATTATATTAGTAAGCTAGATTTAAGTATTTTTGTCTAGCAGGTAAGAAAATAGATTAATAAGAATAAAAATGCATTGAAAAAAAATGAGTCGTATGGCGTCATTTAAGCGGAAGCGGCTAAAATGGGTCTGGTGGTTAATGAGGGAAAGACGAAGTACATGCTATCATCAAGAAAGGACACACAACAGACGTCTCGAACAGAGCGTCACACTAGGCATCAGAAACTTCAAGGTAGTCAAGGACTTCGTCTACCTCGGCTCCGCGGTAATTAATGACAACAATAACACTACCGAATTAAACACAGAATCACATTTGCAAATCGGTGTTCCCTTGGAGTCTAGAAACAATTAAGCCCTCTCTCGGAGGACTAAGCTTGCTTTATATAACAGCTTGATCATCCCAGTCCTACTATATAGCGCGGATGCCTGGGCGTTTTGCGAGAGAAAATTTTTGCGTGCGATTTTTAATTCTATTTGCATTGGTGACATCTAGGGGAGAAGATTTAACGATGAACTCTATGGGCTGTACTGCGACATGTGTCTGGTCAAGCGTGTTCGAAATGTAGAGCGTATGGACACCTCTGCTCTGGCCCGAAAAGTCTTCGAATCTGAGCCATTGGAACAACGCAACAGAAAACGGCCTAGACTAAGGTGGCGCCTCAACCAACTTAAAGTGCGCAACTGGACGCAGCTGACGAAAGATCGTGCTGGCAAGAAGAAGAAGAAGCAATCAGGTTTAAAGAACAACAAGCACACCTTAAGAATTAAAAAAAATTCAACAGTGTTTGACTTTTAAAACTGTACGTCAGTAAGAATAACATGCGAATATCGAAGTACAAATGCCTTAAGGAGTTTTTATAAATTATTTTGATTCTTTGAATTTGGCACACTACAATAATAACCATCAATCACTATATTTAATTACCACTTTAATAAAGCGTTACGAGGATTTTTTTTAATATTTCAAGAAACAAGCCGTGGCGTAGTGGGTAGAGTGCGACGCTCACACGCCAAAGGTCCAGGTTCGATTCCCAAGTGAACGCCTCGTATTTTTCACGGCACCAACTCTTTCTAACTGCTGGAAACACTCAAAGAGTAAGCTTCTGAAACTTCGCCGTTCGAAGCCGGCAAAAAACTGTCCCTCCTACTCATCAGAAAACAGTAGCGTGCAGGTTACATACCCCTCACAGAAGTGCAATATATTTTCGTCACCTGATCCGCACTCCTTACACGCGCACAGGTAAATTTGTCGACTAAGACACACGCTCAGCGGAAAAAGTGCTAAGATTGCATTTCTGGAAATGATGTGAGTACTGAGCTTGGGATATAGGGGAAATCAATGGGCTGGATAGTTCAGTTAGTGAGAGAGTGTTGTTAGGTGCGGTTAGAAATAAGTTTGATAAAATAAAAATAAATTTTTTTACCTCAACCGTGAATTATTAATTTGAGTTGCTCAACACGAGTAGTTGATGAGCAAGCTAGGCAATTGTCCTCCTGCGGACTGTCAAGCTATCCAATTATTCTTATAACTATACCTATAAACAATGCCTACCTTCATACTAGCACATTTATACGCACATGCTCCCCAAATATGGTGCATTTTTAACTTTGCATTGGACCAGGTTATTGGGTTCATATTACATTATTATTATTTTGCATAAGGAAACGTAAGTCCTATTGTTCATAATTTCATTCTTTATTTAAATCCACACATGCCCGTTGCAACAGAACTTGTACACATACGTACCAGTACATCCAATAAATCACTTGGATTGAGTGAAAGCAGATAGAAGGAGTAGAACCTCTTTAATATTTCATTCTCAAGATTACTTAAAGGAAACCAGAAGCTGTTATTTATGCAATACGTATGGGATTTCTGAAGTCTTGCATGCAGTTATTATGCCAAGAAAAATAAATAATAAATGCTACTTGAGACTTGTGAAATGTCAACTAGTTCAGCATTCATTATATGAGGACACACTCTTCTGTGTATATGCTCATGCCTATATTTCGTTCTAGGATGCATCCGTATCATCTTAAAAGGAAGAAGGGAAAGAAAAAGAAAAAAGCATCATTTGATGGTAGCTATTGCTGCAAGCATAATTAAGTGAATGAAAAAATACCCCCCAACAGCAAGTTCCTTTTAAAATTCTATCTGTGGTTCAAGAATGTATGGCTTATTATTTTGTGGTTCAACCAAGAATTTAATTATGTTCTTTGAATCAAAGTTGTTTTAATTTATTCTACAAGCACGTGGTAGCCTATAAATATATTTTTTCATTGTATAGCTCAAGCTCTCTTCTTTTAGGTCAACTGACTGGGTCATTTCAGGTTCTCTTATTCGTTGCCAATTTATGCATACGGACAAGGCTCTTCACAAACAGGATAATACAGAGTGAATGTAATGAAAGCTTTATAAGTAATTTTTTATACACACGATTATAACTTTCTCATAATCAAGAGCTATAATTAATCATTATAAACAGTATATTATATATATAGTATTATAACCATTATAAAACAGTATAACACAATAAATATAGATAGATTGCACACTGCAAATAAACAAGCGTTTCATACTCTATACTGCACGAAGTCAATATATATATTCCCATTTGAAGGTACACATTGCCATCTGCAATTGCAGAGCGTCATCATATCGTTGCCATCCAATGTGCGACAAATTGTATGAAGACAACGCCCTTGAACTCTAAAGGCAAACACGAGAGCCACGAAGTGCAAATCCATTAGCATGATTTTCGTTTCGGATTTCTCATTTCTTCTGCATTAACAGCGCTTACTCTGAAATGCAATTTCCGCCAGTCTTATTTTATTGCTTCTGCAATTGGATTCTGATAGAGAATAATGGGTAAATCATGATACGTGATTAATTGTCAGATCAGGAATAAGACCATAGAAACGTTTATAACTACATATGTACAGTCTATGGGTGTAACGAATTATGTTTTGTTGAGAAATAAATGCAAAGAATAAATTTATTTATCTACTACATGATGAGACTTATAACTGCATTACTCATAGCAACTTTTTGGAGGGGCATGTATATCTGTTCATCTATTCCCCACATGTAAGCAAGTTGCAGAGCAGAAAATTATAAATTGTTGTTAAGCGTTCCAACATAATAGTAAGTGTGAAATATGTTCTGAAAATTATCTTAAAAACATGTATCAATAAATTTTATTATCCACACTATATAAATATTGTTTTGATACAAAGCACTCTTTTTATTTAACGCATTAAATGGTAAATGCAACAAAACGTTAAAAATTAATAACTTTAAACTTAAAATTAGCATCACGTAGTTACTCTAAAAAATAACGCAATCATTTGAAAAACACAACATGTATTATACGTTTATTATACCTGATGACGTTTTTTGTACTTTTATTAACAGCTCATTAAGATAGACTTTAAGGCTTTCTGATAAAATAAACACTTACAACAAAAGGAAATTAAATCAATTTCTGTACTCCTGTAGCGCGAGTTATTGTTCCCTCACAAGCAAAAGCAACTTTGGAAAATATTTCCTAAAGAAATATCATCTAAAATTATGAAGTAAGTATAACACATCACTCAATAATTCCAGTCGCTCTAACATTTCGATACCTTTTTTATAGAGCGATTTATTTTTAGCTGCAAAATTAGCTTCAGTTTCGCCAATCATCTCCTCAGTCGAGCCCTATATTTTTCCGAAGAGCATCTTTTTGAGGTCTGAAAAGAAGTAGACGTCGCTGGGTGCCAGACCAAACGACTTGTGACACGGTACATTATCTTGGTGGAAGATAATTTTTTTCTTCTTCATATGCTGATTTTTTTGCTTTTCTCAAGATAGTCGATGAATAAAATTTCGTGCGTATCCCAAAATACGGATGTCATAATCTTGTCAGCCGATTTTGTGTACTATTTTGACGTTTTTAGGTGTAACAACCTCTATTGGTCTTCCCAAGCGTTCAGCATCGTTAGAGTCCGTACGGCCACGTTTAAAGGCAGCATACCATTGACAAATAATTATTTTTGATAGAGCAGAGTACTTGTAACACTTTTCAAACCATTGCTGTGCTTGCATGGTATTTTCTCCCATCAAAAAGCAGTTTTAATCAACACACAAAATTCATTCTTTTTTCATTATTTTACAAATCGCAAAATAAACGTCTCTTGTAACCTAATAATCTGATTGTCATGAAAATTTGGCCGGTATCATTTGAATGTTTGTAATTCCTAAGAATAATGGATTTTTGCGCCCCCAATATGTCAGTTCCGGGACTTATTCGTAGGTATTGTTACCTACGAATTATAATTACATTAATTAAGTTCATCATAAAAACTTAGCTGTTGTAAGGCAACCTGCAGCGAAGGCTTACTTAACTTTTGTCAAGGCTTTAACTGTTTATAAACAGTATTTCTGTCTTGTATATTATTATTATTTTGAAACTTTAAATAGCTCCGACTCATTTATGATGTTAAAGAAATAGAACAATTAATTTTGGGCCAACGAAATTAAGCGTACCGATATAAATCACAAAATGTAATGAACATTATACTCTTCTTCTTCTTGTGGCGCTACAGTCCGGGGTGGACCTGGGCCTCAACCAACATGCCTCTCCAGCCAGCACGATCTTTCGCCAGCTGTCTCCAGTTGCACACTCCAAGTTGGTTGAGGTCCTTCTCCACTTGTGTGCGCCACTTCAGTCTAGGTCGTCCTCTGTTGCGTTGTCCCAATGGCTCGGATTCAAAGACTTTTCGGGCCGGAGCAGTGGTGTCCATACGCTCTACATGGCCTAGCCATCTTAAGCGTTGTATCCGTAGACGCTTAACCAGGCGCATGTCGCTGTACAGCCTATAGAGTTCGTCATTAAATCTTCTCCTCCAGATGCCATCAACGCAAACAGGACCAAAAATCGCACGCAAAACTTTTCTCTCGAAAAGACTAAGGGCTTCCTCATCCGCCTTTGCTAACGTCCAAGATTCGGCGCCATAAAGTAGGACGGGGATGATCAAGCTGTTATATAAAGCGAGCTTCATCTTTCGAGGGAGGGCTTTATTACTCAATTGCCCTTTGAGTCCAAAGAAACAACACGGTACTGGTGTTGTTGTCCCTATTTACCGCGGAGCCGAGATAGACGAAGTCCTTGACTCCCTCGAAGTTTCTGCTGCCTAGTGTGACGCTCCGTCCGAGACGTCGATGTAGTGTGTCCTTCCTTGATGACAACATGTACTTAGTTTTGCCCTCATTTACCGCCAGACCCATTTTAGCCGCTTCCGCTTCAATGCCAGCAAACGCCTCATTGACGGCTCGCTGTGTTCGTCGAACCACGTCAATGTCATCAGCGTATGCTAGCAATTCAACTGACTTCTGGAAGATCGTGCCTCTGGTGTTGACTTATGAGTTACGCACGATCTTCTCGAGGATGATGTTAAAGAAGTCACATGATAGTGCGTCGCCTTGTCTAAAACCTTTTTTGACATTGAAGGTCTCGGTGAGTTCGGTACCGACCATGACGGAGCAGCGAGAGTTCTCCATCGTCATCCTACACAATCTGACGAGTTTGGTAGGAATGCCAAAACTAGACATGGCACTGTATAGCTCGTCTCTATGCACACTGTCATATGCAGCCTTGAAATCGACGAATAGGTGGTGAGTGTCAATTGTGTGCATTTCTTGGGTCTTTTCCAGGATCTGCCGTAATGTGAAGATCTTGTCTATTGTGGACTTCCCTGGCCTGAAACCACACAGATAAGGACCTATCAGGTCTCGGTCAAACGGTTTCAGACGCTCACACAATACGGCAGAGAGGATCTTGTATGCGATGTTCAGGAGACTTATCCCTCTGTAGTTGGCGCAGTCAAAGGAGTCTCCTTTTTTGTGAACCGGGCAAACGACGCTGAGATTCCACTCATCGGGCATGCTTTCCTCCGACCATATCTTACAGATGAGCTGGTGCATGCGCCCAACCAGGTCATCTCCAGCTGCTTTAAATAGTTCTGCGGACAGTCCGTCCGCTCCAGCAGCTTTGTTCGACTTTAGCTTGGATATTGCTATCTTCACCTCGTCTAAGTCGGGGGGACGGAATGCTTGTCTATCATCGTCCAAATTGAGTGGAAGATTCTGCCTAACAGCGGGATTTGGGCCGTGATCGTCGTTTAGGAGTCTGCAGTAATGATCCTTCCAGATTCTCAGCACAGACTGCGACTCTACTACTAGTTGTCCATTTTGGTCCCGGCAGGCCTTGGTCCGAACCTTGTATCCTCCGGATAGCTGTTTTACCTTTCAGTAAAACTTTCGGACTTCATTTCTGCCAAAGCACCTTTCCATTTCCTCGACCGCGCGCTTCTCATGCTCCTTCTTCTTCCTTCTGAGAAGCCGGTGCTCTTCCCTTCTTCTCTGTCCATAGAGTTCACGAACCGCCCGCGTTGTTCGATGTAGCGTCGCCTTATAGGTGTCTTGTTTAGCTGCGTGCGCTTGCCTGCACTCGTTGTCAAACCATGGGTTCCTTCTGGGTGGTGACGTGAAACCCAGCACATCAGTGGCAGTATCTTTGATGGCTTCTTGACAACGTTTCCATTCTTCTTCTATGCTTAGTGCAGGAAGCGTTGAACTTTGAGCGAGTTTCAGGGAAACTCGGTCGGCAAAGTTCCCAGCAATCGGTTGCGATTGTAGCTTTTCGACAGCAAACCGTTTTGGTCTTTCTCGACTCCGTTGCTCTCTCGATATCCGGGTTCTTACCTTGGCTACAACAAGGTGATGATCCGAGTCAATGTTTGCACCTCGGAAGCTTCGGACATCGAGAATACTGGAGGAGTGTCTGACGTCGATCGCAACGTGATCAATCTGGTTGACGGTTGATTGATCAGGAGATCGCCAGGTCCTTTTGTGAATGTCCAGCTGTGGGAACCGCGTGCTAGCCATAGAGAGGTTCCGCCCCGAGGCGAAGTCCAACAGCCTGAGTCCGTTTCCGGATGTGTTGTCGTGCAGGTTGTGTTTACCGATGACTCCAGCAAAGATGTCCTCCTTTCCTAGCTGAGCGTTGAAATCTCCTAGAACGATCTAGGTGTCGTAGCTGGGGCATCGATCGTATGTTCTTTCTAGGAGATCATAGAAGTCATCCTTGATGTTGTCATCTTTCTTCTCTGTCGGGGCGTGAGCGCATATTAGGCTGATGTTCCCGAATTTAGCCTTGATGCGGATTGTCATGAGGCGTTCGCTGACTGGGTCGTAGCTCAAGACTTTTTGCCTAAGTCTGCCTCGAACAACAAATCCGCATCCGATAAGCGCTGCCTTCTCTCTCTTTAGCAATTGCTGTAGTAGATATCGCAGTTCTTCATCGCTTTTATGCCAGGCCCATCCCATCGCACTTCCTGGATGGCGGTTATGTCAGCTTTGTAGCTGTCAAGGGCCTCCGCAAGTTGTTCGGCTGCACGTACCCTGTTAAGGGACCTCACATTCCACGTGCAAAACCGAGAGGCCTTTAAACGTTTGCTGGGGTCGTCAACGGGTGATCCTTCATTATCCGAGGCATGTTTTTGTCTCTGAACTAATATGAATGAACATTATTCAGATGATTGTAAAATTTAAATTTAATTTCTTATTCAAAAGTATTTAATTGACGTCCTAGAGATTTTTCACTGGCCATTTTTGGTTGGATTTACTTTTCAGGAAAAACTTATAAAGCTATATTTATAAAAATTATGTACCAATGCTACTATTTTTTATTATAATTTTAAGCCAGAAACTTTTTCAGAATAGCTAGATAATATCCCTGGGTATAAACTCAAATGAATCCACAAAAATTATAACTATCCAATTTATTACATAAGGTCTAGTACGTGCAAATTTACCTTGATCAAAGATAATTTTAAACTGCTTTTTAAAATTATAATAGACTAATAATATTTTTATTTTTAACTTTGGATTCTAATATCTCTTGTGCTCAAGTCTTGAGATTTATTTAAAAAAATAACAATACTGCAGTCTCAATTTCAAAATAACAGTTCTTGCGGTGCGGTTGCTTATGTTATATATGAAAATTTTATTGTAAACCTTAAAACAATTAAATCTTACCTTTTTGAACACTATAAGGGACAGAAACTAAGTCTCTTTACGATAACGATCCTAAAAAACTGAGAATGTTATGATAAATATGGAAATCATGCGCATCGCAGAATTTCAAAAAGCAGAAGACACGTATTGAATCTTACTTTGGAATACATTTGAATCTTCACAAAAAATAATAAAAATAATAATGCAGCTCTTCGGAAAAAAATGTATTTCTTAAAATGACCATATGACTATATGACAATAAGTATCGTAAAAGAAAAATGTATGGATAAACGCGGTTATATAGGACGATAAAAAACCACTTTTGCATTAAAATAATATTACTCACCAAACTCAATTCCCTGTAGAAACTAACATATTTGTACATGGCGAACGTTTGTAAATTCACAAAACAATTGAAAATAATGGAATTCAGAAATATTATATTCAAGAAATATTATAAACATTTTTCAAGTTCACTCTCGCCTCTCAATACTTCGAACTGAAAGTGGTCATAAATATCTCTATCATGGCTGGTAGCTTCTTCGTTACTCTTTTATGTGGATTTTTTTCACTTACGTCGTCCTAACGCAGTTCCAATACAGTTCATGTTTGTAGGAATGAAATGAATGAAATATCTTAATGAGCTGTATAACTCCAGTGAGTTCACTGTGATGCTTATTTCTTCTATACTATACATTCATTTTAATTGAATAATTTAATTGAAATAAAGTAATAAATTCATTTAGAGCTCGAATACAAAAAACGTGCAATAATGTACTACGCCTAGCAAAATATTAAGACATTTTTATTTCCAAATCAATAAATAAGACTTAATTAAAAAACATTTAGTTTTTCCCTTAAACCATTGACAAAAACATTGTTCACTAAATAAAGACTGTACATGCATATAATTCAAAGAAAGGCGAGAATATTTTTCAACGTACACGCAAACTATTGCGAGATGGGTGAGAACTGGTACACAACGAAGCTGTACGAATCTCCTTAAAGGTTAAGTAAAACATAATGCATCGTGTTGAAAGTGCATTGCAATACATAAGGTATACAGAAGACTGCATTATTTTTTCATACTGCATTAAGCACCACTCTTGTACCCTTCAATATGGTCATGTACTCCAAACACATGTAAAGGATAGTAACTGAGTGTGCATTATACTTTTCCACATGGATAAAGAACTCATACATATATGATTTTGCATGAAAGGCTTTAGTGCAGTTATCACCCCAGAAAACCGTGGTAATATACTAGACAACAAATCGAAAACAAAAAATATTTTAAACTTTAAGATGCTTATGAGAAGGCACAATTATATTGAACAAGTTCATTATATTATGTTTTTGTATTATCGCATACAGTACAGTGCAAAACATTTGCAACTATTATTGCTTATCGAAGTACATATATAGACTAGACTTCATACATTTTGACCTTAAAAACAGACCTTAAAAACGAAAATAGAATCCACTAATCTACAGCAAAGTATAACGAAGTCAACTGGTTGACAAAAAAAGAAATGCAATTAGCTGTGGAAAATATTTGAAATTCATTTTAATAATGGTTAATTTAATTCATTTTAAAATGGTTGGATTTGTTTCGGTAACTTAGTGCGTCAAGTATTAGACGCATGTTTGATCGAAACAAAAACTTTTTAAGATAAACAAAATAAAAAGGAAAAATAAAAGAAATGTTTATTATACGCAAGTATTCCCATCAAGTTTAAATATAGCACTTAATATTTTCTCTTTTTAAAACTTATTTAATAGATTCCAATGCTATTGTATGTATATACCAGGCAAAAGTAACAAAACAGGTAGCACTGCTGTAATATGTAGCACTGCTGAATATGATGATTAAAAACGAATCACTTCAGAAGATAGCGATAAGACACGGGTTTTAAAAGTATTTAAGTCTCAAATCAGGCTTTTCCCATGCATGTACATTACATATTTAACCATCCTCATATATTATCTTTCTTCTTACAAGAGTTCATATACTTTTTCGAATTTCTAGGGTAATGTATCATAAATTTTACCACGTTCTATGCATGTAAGATACTACATAAGTTAATGGGCATAAGTGCATGATAAGCAACAGTTTTAAGAAGAATATTATTTTAATTTATTTTGGTGGCATAGCATAATCTTAGCGTTATATCTATACTCTTATATGTAAATAGTTCGTTGTTCGTTAACATACAAAAGTAATACGTACATTAACCATAGAGTCTTTAATTTTATTTTTATATATTCAAAGTATTAAAAGTATTTTTAGCGCATCCGTTCACAAGGTAACCCAAGCCTGCCTTTGTACTTCTGTTTTCTTTCAGTAAACATTTTGCACACAGTGTAGTCAACAACTCAAGCTAGGAGAGGTGTTCAATCCTGGCATTCGACGCGTAAGTGTCAAACTTACCCACTGCACCTAATAACTTACCCACTGGGCTTATAGTTCCAATAAACAATTTATGTAGACATATAAAGGAAATAAAAACGTACGTTTTCTTTCCATTCTTTATTTAGGAATTTAATAATTTTCTCTAGTTCAAGTGTTATACCCTCTTGATCACCTGTGTTTTTATAACATGTGCGCCATGCTTCTTTATAAATTTGAGAGCTGCTGAAGATACTGATCATGCCAGTATTTTGTAAGCAATGAGACATATACCGCTTTATTCCAATTACTATACAAAATATATTCTAACATTTATTTTATTATTAAAGTATCACACACTTACAACTAAAATTCATTTTATAAACTATGCATTTATATGCACAAGTGATTATGTAAAACGTACATCAATCAATCTGCTTATTTTCAATTTTCTTCTGAAATTTGTTAATTTCTGATTCGACTTAAGCCCCATTCAAACCGAAAACTAAAAATTTAACTCCCATTTGGATTTCGAATAAATCGAATTGCCACGGGTAATGAAACTTTGAATACTCGTATACAAATGTGTCAAACAGTCGTAGGTTTCCTATCTTTTTCATTGAAGTTGCATTCTCGGTGAATGCTGAATGATTCATCTATTCAAATACTTATACGTATATTTAGATCTATAGCACTGTGCTCACATCCTAGAGTTGTGCGGGTATGCCTGTGGAAAAGCAATTGAAAATAGTGTTTTTTCGTTTTATTTTCACTCGGCAATATCGAGTGTGAAAATAGAGTGAAAAGCGTCAATTTATGGTGAATAATCGTATTGCCTTTGTTTGGCTGCTGAAAATTGCTGGAATTGTTTTAACGCGCCTACCATATAAAAAGGGTTGAAGGATAACGGGCCAACATTTCCCAAGGGAGAAAGATTTTCTGGGGCGATTGCTGGAAAATGTGACAGAACAATTGGCAATTTTCAGTGTAACGAAGAGTAATATTATTCACACTGGAGCTTTATTATTAGCTGCATGAGAGCAGCGTAGATCAAAAATGTTGCATCCTGGATTACAATAAAAAATTTAAACAGTATATGTTTGAACAGAATTATATAACAAAAAAGAACATTATAAGTGTAGAAAAAAGAAAAGGACAAGATATCCGAAAACTATGTATAATCATATATCGTATGAATTTTCATCGAATTTAATTTATTTGAATTTATAGTCAAACGTATAATTATGGCACATATTATTTTTTGCTAAAGAATTTTTACATCACTAATTTAAAGTTCCAATATTTGTGTACTCGCTATAGTGCAAAGTGTTATCCGAAATACATGTACTGTTTTGCATATTTTAAATTAAACTATGCCATCATCAAATGCTGTACAGTATCTCAATTTTGTGATATATTTTGGGTATAAAATAAGTATGACAGAGAATAAAAACACTCCCATATGGTAAAACTGCATTTAAGGAACTTATAATGCGGTGTTTTCTGAGCCCTAAAATCATTAAATCTTAGAAGCAGTTTTAAGTTGCACTTGCTAGTAATTAAATGGTTAGTTAATTAAGTAAGTGGCAATGCTGGAAAAGAATACCAAAGCAAACAATTTAAAGCATTATTGATATTAGTTAAATAAAAAGATCTGTTATCTATTAACATAAATATTGAGTTACACGTTGTTGGTAATAAAGGATGTTCGATAGTTTGGACTCTTCGTTCGTTTTTGTTTTTAATATTAAATACTGCATAATGCACAATAAATGCGCAAATATGAATATATGTGTAATATTTACAAACAATCTTACGTCAATATAATTTTTACACATGAGACCGTTGTGAAAAAATTATACTTGAGTGATTTATTCAATCACATAAAAGAACTGCATGCAGCAAGGAATTACATTACATTACATATGAACATACGTATTTATATGTGAATTAAACGAAAATTGAGATAAAATAATACATGTCCAAGTTTTTTGGCATGCCACACATTTTCATGGTTCGTTCGTGGAAATGGTGATAAACTACCCGCATTGTACTGCGTGGAATGGGGAGTCGAAATGCAGAATCCACAATGCATTTTACTTTAATTTTCTTTCACCCATATTGAAATAAGAAGGAAACAATATATTTATTTTAATTTTGACTCTGGCGTTTAATTATTTTGCTTAAGTCCATAGAAAATGCTAAACTTTTAGTCACTGTTTTCAAGAATATGTGTCCATCGATGATCGTCATTTTGTTCATAGTTCTGTGGTTTTCGCTCTATAATTTGTAGTTGGTAGTTTTCTATGGCTTAGTTATCTTGGAAATAAACTGTCTACTTCGCAGCTGCCAGTTTCGTGGGCCGCTTTTAAAATTGTGATTGGGGTTCTTATTATTCGTTATTTCAAGCACTGTATTCTGCTGGGTTTAGAATTTGATACTTTTTTCTACCGAAACACAAGTACAGCAACTCAGGCCGGTACAAAATCATTTTGAACTCTTCTTTTTATATTGATGCCACAGTCCGGGTTAGCAAGCACCATTCATCGGTCAACTAGATTTATTTCCACAAAGCGTGTTGGTTAAAGTCCTTCTCCACTTATTAACGCCCCTTCGGACTCTTTATATTTCGTTGTTTCGATGGCTCTCACTGAAACTCATGTTTTTTTCTCATCTACTTTAAATGGTCAACCCTTGTTTATTATTTTTGAAAGTTTCCAGCGATTATCTAAACCGAATTTACGTTTATTTGTTGTGCCAAAGTTTTTTCACAACGGAACATTAAGATTTTGTTAAAGATTTTGTTGCTCATTGACGTTCTGTCCGGGACGTCAGCTGAGGCTGCGGATGGACCAATTTCAGCTTCATCCGCTTCAATATCAGCACATGCCTTGTTGATGGACAGTATTCGTCCGAGCTAGCAACTTAATGGATTTTTTATGAATCATTTATCAGGAGATGACCCGTTTTAAATGACCTTTTTAATAATACATATGTTGAGAAACCTTGAACTTCGTATTAGATTCGTTATCGTTCTTGCGGGGTAACAAACGTTATATATAATATGGTAAAATGTCGTTAATATCTAAAGAAATTTAACATTTCGGAGCCATTTGACGATAACTTTTGATATCAATATCGTTTGTATTCTTTCTCGTATTTTTGTTTTTATTTATTTGTTTTTTGAATTGCTGAAACCATTCTCCCTTGTAGAGTTTTATTTTAAAATTGTATCCCATATACAAAATGCAGTAGGGTAAATTGAACCCCTGATTCCGTGAACACTCCGCTGTCGTGAACACCCACATTTTTATAAAGCGTACTCTAAAGCATGAACAAATTAACATTGATAAAGTGAACCAAAAATATTCACACGTTTAAAGATGTTCATTTCTTCTTTCGCTGGTTTGCTATTTTTTGCATACAATTAAAACAGTGCAGTGTAGATAAATTTTTATTTGCATAAATGTATTTTAAAAAGCCGAAATTCGAAGAGGATAGTTCAGAAGAAGAGTTAAATATCTCTCTTATCTTGATACGGAATAAATTGAGTTATGAACTATTTGAAGACACTAATGAATTGCAAGGATTGCTACATATTATTATTCCAGAAGTAGGTCTTACATGCTTACAAATATCGTGCAAACCAAAGTTTGATTTTGTTAAGGTAATGCACTCTGCAGCATATATTAACGTATAGAATGCAATTGAAGACACTGTACTATAAATGCCAGATGAAGATGAATTGTTGCAAAAATAGATCGACGAATTTTGATCAACAATAATAGCGACTGAAACTGTTTTGTCGGACATGAAAGTATTTTTGATAAAGCAAGAGATTGGGCTAAAGCCATTACCGCGAATTATTCCGACAAATGTACTACTTTTGAAAGAAAATCGCATAAAAGATGTCTTACAAATTAAAAAGAAAACTGACTTTTTTATTAACGATTTGTTTTTTAAACTAAATTCGAGAAACGAAATTAATCTCAATAAATATCAATAAAACAACTGTCTAAGTGTATTTTATGCTAACACTATTGCAAAACGTGAACACTCTGATTAGTGAAGGATCTACACATCTGCTTAATGGTTGCGTCTCCAACGAACGAGGTCTTTATAATGTCGGTATTAAAACTTAATATTAAGGCGACGAATTTCGAATATCGAAAGTAAAACAGTTTTGCATCAATATCAATCTATTTCAGTACCTGTATGTCTATATAAGTGTGTATACATGTGCATTGTGCATTTTACGTAAAGTGATTGAAGCTTGTGGTGCAAAAGTTTACATATATTTATGTTTTACTAAATTTAATAATAGGGAGCCTTAAACTACTTGGATAACTTAAGTTTGTATCACTAAACCAAATTATCTGTAACTATATTTAGAATTATCAAAAAATAGTTTTCAAACTGCTTCCATAAAACAAGTATAATAATATATGATAACAATGTACTTTAATGGAGTAATTTTAAATTTAAAAGATCAAGCCTGTCCGCAACATTATTAATTTTAAAGTATATCTATAATCTTGAATATCTGAACTGAATTAATTTATAATATAAAAATATCACCTTTTATTTTGTGTAAATTAAAAAATTAAATTTTAAGGCGTCAAATCCCACTTAGGAAACCTTTTGTAACAAAAAGGCAAACAAAAAAACAAATCTTAACCCAGTGAGAAACAATAGCCGCACAAAGTGGCATTCAGCATTACACGCGGACAGTTGAGATAATGTACAAATGATGTAAGACATTTTGCTTGTAGGTGGAACACAATTCTAAATCAAGTGCAATTAGTGTACATTTTGTAGTACAATTTGGTTAGCCCTCCAGACAAATTATGAGGCAATTAATTTTAACTGGGATACATTGTAAAAATATGTTCTGTAAATGATAGAAAGAAAGGAAATGGAAGTGGTTGTTTGGGTGACAAGAAAAAATAAACAACTGTTGACTAAGAACACTTCAGTTCTTGGCAACGAAAAGTATTCCTGAAATCAGTACTTGTGGATGAATGCCAACAACTTAGGAGAAGAGATTACCAACGAATTTAAATGATTCAATACAGTGCAACAAGTTTTAAGAACTTTCCAAGGTTATTATTCATTGAGCACAGTATGATGCCTAAAGGAAGCACATTTACTTAGAACTTGACATTGAAACTTTTATATTCTAAACAGCGATATCTTTATAGCTTTATTAAAAAAGATACGCTGTATCTATATAATTAATTATTTACGTATATATATATATATATAAGTTTTGATTGTTCATTTTTAAAAACTTAACACTCATTAAGGTAAACTAACATCTTTGTGTCAGAAAACTTAAACAATCCCCTAATCAATCCACCATCTATCAGATTGATCACGTTGTAATCGACGTCAGACACTCCTCCAGTATTCTCGATGTACGTACGTCCCGAGGTGCAAACATCGACTCGGATCATCACCTTGTTATAGCCGAGGTAAGAACCCGGATATCGAGAGATCAGTTTAGTCGAGACAGGCCAATGCGGTTTGACGTCGGAGAGCTACAATCGCAACAGATCGCTGGGAACTTTGCCGACCGAGTCTCCCTAAAACTCGCTCAGAGTTCGACGCTGCCTGCACTAACTGTAGAAGAAGACTGGAAACGTTGTCAAGAAGCCATCAAAGAAGCTGCCACCGATGTGCTGGGTTTCACGTCTCCACCCAGAAGGAACCCATGCTTGAACGACGGCAGGCAAGCGCATGCAACCAAACAAGACGCCTATAAGGCAACGCTGCATCGAACAACAAGGGCTATTCGTGAGCTTTACGAACAGAGAAGAAGGGAAGAGCACCAGCTTCTCAGAAGAAAAAAGAAGTAGCATAAGAAGCGCGCGGTCGAAGAAATGGAAAGATGTGGCAGGAATGAAGTCCGAAAGTTTTACTGAAAGGTAAAACAGATATCCAGCGGATACAAGGTTCGGACCGAAGCCTGCCAAAACCAAAATTGACAACTTGTAGTAGAGCCGCAGTCTGTGCGAAGAATCTGGAAGGATCATTTTTGTAGACTCCTTAACGGCGATGACTGCCCAAATTTCGCTGTTAGGCAGAATGTTCTACTCAATTTGGACGATGATAGACAAGAATTCCGTTCCCCGGACCTAGAAGAAATGAAGATAGCAATATTGAAGCTGAAGTCGAACAACGCTGACATACTGTTCACAGAACTACTTAAAGCAGTTGGAGATGACTTGGTTGGGCACATGCACCAGCTCATCTGTAAGATATGGTCGGAGGAAAGCATGCCTGATGAGTGGAATCTCAGCGTTGTTTGACCGGTCCACAAGAAAGGAGACCCCTGTGATTGCGCCAATTATAGAGTGATCAGCGTTCTTAACGTCTCATACAAGATACTCTCTGCCGTAGAGAGTTTCATTGCGGGCTGGCCTGTCCCGATATTGAGACTGATTTGAGTCGGTGTTGGTATCTTTGAAGGTACGGACATCAAGAATTTTGGAGAACTGTTGACCTTCTCATGTTGATGATATCTGATGGTGGATTGATCGAGCGATCGCAAGATTTCTTTTTGTATATTGAGGTGTGTGAACCGCGTGCTAGCCACCGCCGCCCGTGCACAGGCCCATGCACCTGCACAGGCCCATGCACCTTTATAGTATATGTATATGCAAATTGTTCGATTTTCGACTTCGTAACATTTTAAAAAACTTATCGAGTAGAGAATAAGAAAAACTTACGTCAGTAAAGAATATGTCCGCATAGATTATAGTGATAATAATAATAATAATTGGATGGCGCTACAGATCAACCTCGTTTACAAAGCCTAGAAGATCCTCACTGCTGTATTGTGTGAGCGTCTGAAACGTTTTGTCAACAACCTGATAGGTACCTATTAGTGTGGTATCAGACCTGGGAAGTCCACGATTGACTAGATCTTCACTTTACGGCAGATCTTGGAAAGGAAGAGGTATAAATCGACACTCACTGTCTATTTGTCGATTTCAAGGTCGCATATGACGGGTCCAGCTATGCAGTGTCATGTCTAGTTTTGGCATTCCTATCAAACACGTCAAATTATGTAGGATGACGATGGAGAACTCTCGCTGCTCCGTTAAGGTCGGTAACGAACACCGAAACCTTCAATGTCAAAAAAGGTTTAAGACAAGGCGACGCAGTGTCTTATGACTTCCTTAACACTATCCTCGAGAAAATCGTGCGTAACTTACAAGTCAACTCCACAGGCACGGTCTTCCAAAAGTCATTTCGATTGCTAGCTTACGCTGATGATATTGACGTTTTTAAACGAACACAGCGAGCCGTCAATGAAGGACACATAACATCGACGTGTCGGACAAAGCGTCACACTAGGCAGCAGAAACTTCGAGGTAGTCAAGGACTTCGTTTACCTCGGCTCCGCGGTAAATAGGGACAACAACACCACTACCGAAATCAAACACAGAATAACTTTTGCCAATCGCTGTTTCTTTGAGGTCAAGAAACAACTGAGTAATAAAGCCCTCTCTCGGAGGATTAAGCTTGGTTTATCTAACAGCTTGATGATCCCAATCCTACTTTATGGCGCGGAAACCTTTACGTTACTAGAAGCAGATGAGGAAAGTTTTGCGTGCGATTTTTGGTCCTGTTTGCGTTGATGGCATCTGGAGGAGAAGATTTAACGACGATTTCTATGGGCTGTACAGCGCCACGCGCCTGGTCAAGCGTCTTCGCCATGTAGAGCGTATGGACACCACTGCTCCGGCCCGAAAAGTCTTCGAATCTGAGCAATTAGGAGAACGCAACAGAGGACGACCTAGTTTAAGGTAACGCGCACAAGTGGACAAAGACCTCAATCACTGCTGCATCGACCTTCGTGCAGTGCAGACGTGTTTCAGTTATAGTATAGTAAAAACCCAACTAATTGATCTATACTACATTTAAAGGCCGAAGAAACCAAATGAGGCATTAGTCTAGTGGAGGAGGTGCCTATTCGCTAATACAGCATCTCCGGTTCGAATCCCACGGGAACATATATTATTTTCTCTTTTCTTTTGTAAGAGACACATAGTGCGAGTGCAATGAACAGTGAAGAACGAGCCGCGCTCGAAAACTCGGTTGATTTCTTGACACCGTTGCCGCATAGGTCTGGTAATCTAAGTGGCAAAAGCAGTGTACGATCAGAGAGCCCAGCTAGCCAACTCAATGAGACAAAGAAGAGGAGGAGGAGGATGCAGATGCAACCGACACTAATCAAGCGACGAACAGCAACAAGAACTGCATCATCTGATGAAGAAGCGGCCACAGGCAAGGCAATGCCCATCCGAGCAACATCCACTCGGAAAATCTCCAAACCAACAACAGCAATGAAAGCGGACAAAGATATTGAAACCCTTCAATACCAGTCTGAAGGTAACGAAGAGCACTACATGAGGAGTAGCAACTTCTTCCCGCTCCTCGCCTCCTCTGATACTGAGGCCAGGGCGAAAGACAAAAAGGAGCTGAAAGAGAGTACAAAGAGGCGTGATGAACTCACTGGTCACATTGAACACCTCAAAGCAAAAATCGCGGCTGATGAGGCCGCCGAAAAAAAAACAGAAACAAAAACAACTGCAGCAACATCAAAAGAAACTACAGCAGCAACAAACACAGAAGCAGCAGCAGGGCCAGCCCCAGGTGGAACTGCATTCTACTTCTAAGGCAGCTCAAACGCTGCAGAAGCAACAATATCACCAGCAGCAAAAGCAACAGGAACAACCGCCAAAGCAACAGAGACAGCAGCAACACCCATCACAACAGGAACAACGACAGCAACAGAAATCCACAGAGAAAGAGAAATGCCCGCCTATAAACATCTTTGAACTAGAAACGAAGGACGTTGTGAAAACATGTAAGTTGGCCACAAGTAGTCCTTTTAATATTAAATATAAGGGTATGAATGGAATGTCGGTTCACTTTAGCTCAGTAGTCGATTTTAAAAGTGCTAAGGAGTCCTTAGCGTTGGCGGGGGCTCATTTTTACACATACACCCCAGAAGGTGGAAAAGGGCGTAATGTGCTTCTCAAGGGGGTTGATCCTTCTACTGACCCGCAGGAGATCCTCGAGGAGCTTCGCGCCCACAATATCGATGAGGTCAACTTCGTAGGAGTAAGGCCCATTAACACTGCGGCTACAAGGAAGAATAAGGATGTAAAACTTCCATTCTTTCTGGTTCAGCTCTCCCATGGCAGCAAAATCGAGGGCCTAAGGAAAATTCTAAGGAAAACTATTCTAAGGGAAACATTAAGAAAATCGGACCACGTACTTCAATGTGCGCAGTGTCGGATGCTGGGACATACAAGGGACAACTGCAATATGCAGTACAAATGTTCCAAATGTCTTTAGTCCCACCAGAAAGGGAAATGCAGTTAAAGCGAAGAAGAAGTTACAGACAGAGCCCTTGTCAGCAGTGTACTCTGCGGAGAAAAAGGATATCCCGCTACTTATCGGGGCTGTCCTCGCATCCGACAGTTCCGGCAAAGAGTAAAGGCTGCAAGGAACACAAAAACGGTAGAAGCCAAGCCAGTTGCCCGTGCTGCAGCTATCGCTGTTACGCCGACTATCACCTACCTAGGCAGAAAGCCGGCAGAAAAGACAGTGCCAAAGGTTGTCCCGGTCACAGTGCCCAGACAGCCTACGGCAAATCCTAATTTAAAGGGTATATTGACCACCATTCAGTCAATGCAGGCGCAGATGATCAATTTACAGAAACAGATGGTAGATTTGCAGACCAGTTTCCTACAGCAAACGGCCCAAGTAGACGTTATCTATTCGGCGTGTTTAGCGAGCCAAATGCGCAACAGATATAATGGGCACACGCGCAGCAGGACCCCTTAAGATCCTAGCAGTGAATGTAAATTCGCTGATAAGGATCGAACGACAAATACAGCTTTTCCACTTCTTGCAAACCCACAATCCTGACGTGCTAAACTGACTAAGCTAAACCAGACTCGCAATCTCAGGTACAAAAATTACTATGTAATAGGAAGAGACCGGCCAATTCCTCTCGAGGAGGTGGGGTCGCCCTCTTAATAAAAAATAACAAATCAAAATATTGTATACGGCAATGTTGTGCGGACGTTTAGTGTGCTGGAGGCTTGTATCGCGAGCATCCTTCTTCAAGGTGGAAAGCGGCTTTTTGTGATTGCAGTCTACGCGGCAAATATTCGAAACTAAATTTTCATATCTGAGCTCGAGGCTCTCTTCAATAGCCTTCGCTTAGAAATGCAGGAAAACTTTTTCGCTATTGCTGGTGATTTAAACGCAAAGCACGGCGAATTGGGTAACCGAATTCCAAACGAGAGGGGAAACGCTCTCCTAGAGTGGTTAGAGCAGAATGGTATCGAGTTCAGGCTAGACTTACTTGCAACTGATAAACCATCTTTTCCCCGAAGTGGGTCGTATCTGGATGTGATGCTTACAGATAAACGAATCACGATTTTGAACGTGGATTGACGCACAAGGAACTGTTTAACCGCGGTCGAGTACGACAGTGATCACTGTGGTCTGGCCGCGGTTATTCAGCTCCCGAACGAGCTGGAGGAACTGGAGAGATATGTCCATACGTATCCTTACAACTAAAACAAGGCACGTTCGCAACGTTTCTTCAGAGTTTTAAATAAAGAACTACGTTAGAATGCAATCTTTCCACCAACGAACAAAAATCGGAAAAACGAAGAGGTTGACAGGTGTATAATACAAATGTTCGAAACCATTAAACGAACGATGAAAAAGACTATTAGTACGCTGACACCAAAGGATGCTGGCTACATCTACCGGAACGCGGAGATAAACGCACTTCACGTGCAAAGAGTAGACTGCTGTCAAGACTAAAACTCTTGTACAGACGGTTTACAGATCCGCAGATTGATGAAATACGGTCGTTGCAGTCGCAGATCAAACTAGTTCAGCAATGGTGGAGCCAGCAATACAGACTAGCTGTAAGCTTGTACTGGGGCAAAAAAATTCGGGCTGTAAGATCCAGCAATCCGAGCAGGATCCTAGAAGTAAAACGAATCTTCCGGAGGAAAGGATTAAACGACATCCAAACTGTCCGACTCAACAGAACGACAGACAACGCAAACTTACTAAGGACAGTAGACATCGATGTAGATAGGGCAGTACTTGACGACTACTTCTTTGTAGTCGAAGATCCTCAGGAGAAGCTGAAAGTAATTGGAGCTGTCTTCCAGGAAGTGTAAACGGTCAATGAACCTCTTTGTCTAAATCACTACTTGGAATACAAAGTCAAGCTTAACCACTTTCAACTATGTACCGAGATAAGTCCATGGCGATTCGAGAATCCTGGTTTCACCAGATTCACTGACGACCTTCTGGCAAATAATGCCGCCGCCGATAGTAGAAACAATTCCATCTTTATTTCGGAGGATGAACTCCAGGATATGTTTAATTCACTGAAGAAGAAGAAGTCAGTAGGAATCGATGGGATACAGAATATTGTTCTGCGCCATCTACCCTCGGAGGCAGCAAATGTACATACAACCCTGTTTAACAATGCTTATTACCTGGCGCATTGGACAACAGCTGTGGTACAGCCCATTCCGAAAAGAGACAAAGATACTTCCATCTCGACAAATCTCCGGTCTATAAGTCTTCTTCGGTGCATAAGCAAGGCTTTTGAAAAGATTATCATTCGAGCCCTAAAAGAATGGGTCGAGAAAAGTCAAATTACGTACAACCAAATTGGCTTTAAGGCGGGGCATGATACCATACATGCCACGTCCAAATTGGTATCCGACATTCAGCGCAACAAGAACAAGAACTGATGCACAGGTGCTTGCCTGATAGACATGGAAAAGACGTTCGACACCGTTTGGTAAGAAGGCCTCTTCCACAAGTCAGTCAGACTAGGCATAGATAAAACGCTGCTTTATGTGATCTATGATATGATTAGAGGTAGGAAGTTTGTTGTAAAAAATGGCAACGTTACATCCACCACAGTATTTAACATAAAAAATGGGTTGCAATAAGGGGCTGTTGGTTCACCGATGATTTTCGCTATATTCACTAGCGATCTTATTAGTTCCATTCCGCATTTAATCGCGTAAGCCGATGAGCAGCACTTGTTACAGCATGACTTAAACGAAATTCAGCGATTTTGCGACGACTGCAAGTTGACAATCAACTTCCGGTAGTGCGAAACGATCCTGAGAGGCAATGTCTCCGGGCTTGCCTCCGGTTGTATCGAACACCTGAATCCGATTATAAGAAATTCTATCCCAACGAGATTTTGTATAACGAGGCAAATCTAATTAGGATAGATAATTTCATTATTATGCTGACTCGAGAGCACATAGCACGAGCGATGACTTCATCCAACAGTCTGATCTTTGGGGCGTATTACCCCAACTTTATGTACCATGAATACCATGTGGGTCTGAACGGATTCATACCTCTTGAAGCGTTTCTCCATTAAACTCCAAAGGGCTGATTCAGAACACGGAAGGATATCCTATCATCTTCCATGTCGTACGCCGAACAGTGGATAGGCTCCATTACGAACCGGACGTCGCTCGTAGCCACGAAGAACTTCTTCGGTTCAGGAGGGCGGTCTCCGCCCGAGATAGGGCGCAGTCCGCCAGAGAACAACATTTCTGCTGGTGTTTGCACCAAAATCAGCTCCCGCCACAGCGCGAAAGTGAACAATATTAAAAAATTAAAAAATAAATAAATAAATAAAATAAATAAATAAAAATTATTACTTTCTTGGGAAAAAACCAAATAAATTATTATGTCCAAAAAATTCAATGCACAAACTAAGCTTAAAGGCAATTATTAAATTACATAAAGATTAGTTTAGAGCACCTGCTTATGCTCAGTAAGTTAGATTTAAGAATTATTGTTAAGATAAATGTAATCTAGTCTTAAGATTTTTCAAGAATTAAAAAACAAAATACATTAGATATTCAATAAAATATGCCAAAAAATAAAAATAAATAATAGAAGGACCTCAACCAATTTGGAGTGCAGAACTGGAGGCAGTTGGCGAAAGATCGTGGTGGCTTGAGAAGCATGTTGGTCGAGGCCCAGGTCCACCCCAGACTGTAGCGCCTTAAGAAGAGGAAGAAGATGAACATGTTTCACACAACATTTAAAAGAAAATCAGAGAGGAAATAACACGCTAAACAAATAAACAGTTTTGTCTGTATTGAATTCTCTCAACCATGTGGCTGTAAGAAACGAACTAATATCCGTAAGTGCTTATGCGTTAAGCCAGTTGCTGTTAAAAACAAACCTAGCTTTAACTTTGCAATTTATATTTATATCGTACTGAAATTGCAACTTACATCAAATAATATTGAAATTCGGGAAAAAAATCTTGAAGAGAAATACTATTTCCACTTCACCACAGTGATACTAGATGACAAATTATCACGTAAATTTCATCATTAGAGATTAACCACCATTATGCCTGCTACACTGGTACCCCACAACGTTTTCTACTAAGCAGTGTGAACACCCGTTTTGAAAGCTCATGAGCATCAACAATGGCAGGATCGGTAACGCGCAATCCTTAGTCGCATTAAAAATTCGCTACAGCTGATTGGAATGTATATCAACACGTCAGCCAATCTGCAACATAAATTTGATTTCAGTAAATCAATTGTAGATTGATTCCTTGGTAGATAAGTATAATGAAACAATTAAGAGTTTGGTATAGGATAAGTGGTTTCAAAAAAGGTGCAAGCCCTTTTTGAATATCACTTAAATATAAATAAGAAGAGTTTGAAGATTTTTTCCTTAATATATCAAGCAAACTATGAATTACCCCACAGGAAAGAGCTACCACAATAGCAGATAATTTACCAAAACCATTAAAGTTCAAGTCACCTCATTTCTGTTTTATGGTTGATAGCATTATACGAGGGGCGATATATTCTCAGTATAAGGGTGAACTGACTTATTTATCAAGTAATACTATTATTTTAGTGCATTTATGTAAATTTCATATAAATATGATTATTAATTCGCGTTTTATCTCTAGTTAAACAGAATCATAATGACAACTGAGACGATGATGGTGAAAGTTGAGCATTGCGCTGTAATTAAGGCTTTTTACCAGGGTTCCGCGCCTTCATTATCAACTGTGCAAAAGTGGTCAAGTGAGTTCAAGAGAGGCAGAGGGAGCGTTGAAAAAGACCCAAAGTCCTAGGCCCCGGCTACTGCTTGTACGGGAGAAAGCATCAAAGAAATCGAAAAACTTGTTCTTGAGGATGCCCAAAAAGGCGAAAATGATGGCAGAGATCACCAAGCTTTCAAATAGTACCATTCACACCATTCTTCATGACCATAATAACCTTTCAAAAGTCATTGCAAGGTGGGTGCCACCAATGCTCACAGCGCCTCAAAAAAGTGAGAATCGAGTGCTGTAGAGAGCTTTTGGAGATGTGTAGTGAAACGCAGACGTTGTTATGGATCGAATTGTTACTGGGAATGAAACATGGGTTCATTACTATGACCCTGAAAGCAAACAAGAGTCCATGCAGTGCCATTAAAAAGGAACAGACCTCCCGAAGAAGTTCAAAGTCACTCCGTCTGCCGGGAAGTTCACGGCCACAGTTTTTTGGGACTCAAAGGAAATCTTGGTCATTGAGTACAAAAAAAAAGATGAAACCATCAAGGCCACATACTACACTTCCACTTTGCATAATTTGCGGGAGGAAATTAAAAAGAAAAGACGGAGTAAACTCGCAGCGGGTGTGTTGCTTCTTCATGTCAACGATCCTGTTCACACGGCGCTAGTTTTCAAGGCTGCTGCGCGAGATTATGGTTACGAAGAAATCCAACACCCACCCTATAGTCCAGACCTTGCCCCTGGTGATTATTTCCTGTTTCCGGATTTGAAAAAATGGCTTCGTGGAAAAAGATTTTCGGATGATGAAGAACTCAAGTCGGCAATATTTTACAAACAAAGAGGAAATTTATTTTTTTGACGGTTTAAAAACGCTTATCTCAAGATGTAACAAATGAGATTGAGATTGAAAAATGAAAACAATTTAAATTGAATTCGCATTTGTCTTCATATGAATACTGAGAATATATTGAACGCCACTCGTAAGATTAAATCTCCACAACTTTATCACAATCGATTAAAGCAGTTATTATCCAAAAAAAATGTGTTTCTTAATAAAGAAGTCAAAGTCAAATAAATTCGCTGGTATTGACTTTATTAAAATCTACGTGAAGAATAGTCTACTTAACTCTTACTTTCAAAAATGGGAAACAGGTTAGGAAATTTCAGTTGCATTCGAAAATCAAATATATATAGCAAAGGGCTATCTATTTTTACATATCAAACAAACTAATAACTATCCAAAGGAACAAGTTACAGCTGGTCACTTCATATGCCATCATAAAAATCGAACAACGTTCCGAAAAAGGTTTACATTTGAAACTTCGCACTATTGCATAACGAAAAGCCTTTCGAGTCTGGTACAGAAGGGTCATATGTGAAATTTTCATCACTCATTTAAATTGTGCTAATGTTAGCACAATTTGATGTTTTATTCATGAACCAAAACAAAACTCATTTATTAAGTTTTTTCTCTATGAGACCTGAGAGATAAAGTTGAACTTAGGTGCTTTTTAATAATAAGAATTTTAATTTATAAAAGTTACAAAACGGGTTTTTGCTGGAATTAATTTTTCTTTTACCGTTTTCTATTATTAAGTCTAATATTTTAATTTATAAATTATCATAGACCCCTTTTACTGCATCTCTGGAATACGTTTAGTCACGTGTACTTGTATTTTTTTTTAAGAGCAAATAAATTTGAATTTGAAGTACATTGTCTTGTTCCATTAAATGGAGGTTTTTTTCCTCCAGGATAGATTCAACTTACCGAACTGCATATCTTACCTGTTAAACAATTGTATTTTCAGCAGTAAGGTTTCTATAAAATCGTATCTCTATGCAACTAAAGCAAACTTTGTTAAAATATTGTTACAATATGCAGCTAATAAATATATCTATCTATCATTGTCTTGCTTCACTTTGCGCAAGCCATTTAGGGAGCTGATACACTTACCAAACTGCTGGTGTTTATAGGTAAAGACTTTCTTATATTTGTTTAAAACTTGGAGCCCTTAGTCTTAAACGTTCTTAAAGCAATGCAGCGTAAATTTTGCATAATGCAATAAGAAAAGAAATACCTCTGTAGTTTACTGTCATAGCATTTACTCGTTCTTGAAGATAGGGTATATGAGAGCATCGCAAAGTTGCAGTTGCAGTTCTCTAAAAAAATTATTACCAGCTGTCCTTTACTTTACCAACTGATTGAATTTAAGCAAATAAGAACCAGCATCAATTGGAAAATTTAACTAATATAACACCGGAACTTTCAAACTTTCATTTGAACTATTTTTTATGAAAGAATTTTCATCAACCAAACCAAAATATACGAACAATTTCTTAACAAATATAAAATTGTTTATACGTTTGCGGCGTCAGCATCATAAGTTTCAAAAGTTTCTGATAAAAAGTCGATAAGTGTGATGGTAAGCTTCAATGCTTACAGTCTGAGCTCATTGTTTTCATAAAACAGCCCAGTCACTTCTAAGGGGATGAAAGTGTAGCCCTGTATGCCCTTGTGTATACATAAATACGTGTCGACAAATGTAACCTCCGCTCTTGCATTAAAAACAAAAAGTCAAGGCTACAAACCGCAATACATGTATGCAGACTTTTGCCTCTGCAACTTATTCTCCATGTATCCCTATAGGATTTCCCCATTATAATAATCCTAGAATAACACGCAACCTTATCATGAAATAAACTGCCGCATATACGATGCACGTACGTTGTACAGGTATGTACAGGATGTACACGTACGCCAATGGTGATGTCGAATAGCATTCAGCTATTGGTCCTGTTATATGCAGATTTTCCGTAGAAAAGGTGCGACACATCGTTGTCGCTTTTCATTTTATGAGCGATAGTGCTTTTGGATTCCGTGAAGGCGTTTTAAGCTACCAATCGTTTAAAATTCGAAAAAAATTAACTACGTTGGTATTGCTGATAAAAATAGTGGCTTAGCTAATATGTTTGGGGAGCGCTAAACGAGCGGGAAAAATGGGTAAAGAAGGCTGCCACTATCGCCCGTTGTGTTTCTTTTGTTGTCCTCTCACCAACTGGGGCAACGGACATTTATCAAGCACTTAAACACACAGCAGTTGCGACTGCAACGCTATTGTGCTGAAGCTTACCCAAGTTCCTGCACTTAAAACTGAAGAGTAGAACAAATGAAGGCAGTTGGTTGCTTTCTACCCACTACCGCCGATCCTGCCAATTCTAGTACTAGGTTAAAGAATGGAACAAAAAGAGAAATAAAAATAAGATTTACTGCACACAAAGCATTCACTCAGTTGCATGTTTAAGCTTTGGAAATGGCTCGTATAGCATGTTTTCTGAATGTGATTGTTCTCTATATACATACATACGCGTATGTCTCGGTATGCGAATAAACCGATAGTGAACATGCGGATAGCAGTTTCCAGCAAGCAGTTATTTCACAGTGTATCGTTTTGGTCATGGTTTTGAGCAATAGTAAGAGCACATTCTGCACACACTTGCATTCATGTTTGCTGCTGCAAGCAAGTATCAAATAAATAATCTTAACTGGACGAGGAACAGACTTCAAATGAAACCAGAAACAAATCTGGTTTACATATGGTCTTTGACTCAATTTTTAGTTACCACCTTGCGTTTTTTTTTTTTTCATAATAATCTATTTTTTGCTTTGCGGATGACCATCAAGTGTCGCCTCTCTTGTTTTTGCAATTGATTTAAATTTGACTGTAAACTGTAATGTAATCTATAGTTCAAAATTATTCTTCGCAGGTTTTTGAGGAAATAAATATTATGGTAAAAAATTACACTGGCTTTTGTAGAACTTTTTTCACGATCTTCTTCTTGCAGCAATATGTGGGAAACATTTGTTAGCTTTTATTAAAGCGGGGGAAAAATGGCAAAGCGGTAAAGAAGGGCAAAACTCAATGTGAACCGTCGTTGAGGAACACATGGATGACGCGGCAAAAAATGAGAAAATTAAGTAGGATATAACTTTGAATTTGGAAATTTTAGGCGAGTACGAATAGTACGTAACGCGTTTATATAACTTAACATAATACATTATGGATTCTGGATTTCTATATCTGGATCTGTAAATATGTTTGTTTTATAAAGTTTAAAACCTTTAAGTCTTACATAAATCCAATGTGTTTTTGTCAGCTATGTTCGTTTTCAATGAATGTGAATTAATAAATTCAGACTGTCACTAATTCTGTTTAAGTGCTGAATAATGGGAGCCACAGCTAAATACAGTGTTGAACTATTAAATTTCCACTTTGGCGCACGTCGTCTGGTGTCGCAACTGTTCTCGAAATTACATTTACTTTAAACCCAATTTGTACATTGCGATTTGTTAGTCGAAGTTATGGGAATTAAAATCATTTAAAGCCCGCTACGTGGAACCGCAGAAGTGTATGTGCGTCTGTGGTAAAATGAGTAACACCATAGTTGCATCAGATCGAATGTTTGTATGGTTTTTAGTAGCACTAAAGGGGTTCCGCTAATGGCCAAGTGCTGCTTATTTGCTTATCTCTTCAATATTTTTTTTTTTTCAGTTGCTTATAATCTATCAGAGTAGTATCTGGTCAATAAACTATATTAATGTTTAATGGACTGAAGGAACCGTAACCACAGTCTTGGTTTCGTTTACTATTACAATATACTAACCTTGAAAATGTATACGTACAACATATAATTTATTTTCGTTGAACGCTTAAATAGTTGAAAAAAATTATTTTTTTTTATTTGAACCTTGACAACAAGCATGATTCGGTAAATTGAATTGTAAATTACATATTGCATTACATATATAATGATGTCGAGTGAATTTGGCTTGAAAATGAATTCCAATTTGACTAAAAATTACTTCAAACGCGCTTAAAATATGTCAGTAATTAACATTTTATAAACGTACAAGCTTTAACGGAATAAGAAAACAGATATTTAAAAAACATAACATTGTCAAACGAAGGAAGATTACACATTTAATTAATTAGGTGCATACTTAATTATAGACACGTACACATAATTTTTATTGCAGTTTTGGGTGGATTACTTAGGTCAAAGTGAACTCAATTTCTGACTAACACCTACGTAAAAATAATTTTTTTACTTGCAGCTTCTCAAAAACCTGCACAATCTCTTAAAATCCGTTTAAGTATTGCAAATATTTCCAGTACCGACCAAAAAACTATGTATATCAACTGAATATAAACATTTACAAGAATGCCAAATAATATTACCACGATGTATTTAAATTATGCAACAGAAATAAGAACAAATATAAAAGAAACAAATAAAACCTATTAAAGTACTTTTTTTCGACTTTACAAATACAATGCATTTTTCATAAGATATGTGTTTTCGTCAGTTTGTGACGTCTTATGGGCAAATTACATGTAATCATGTAATGATGGCGTCTGTATCTAAGTTTAAATACACGGTCTGCTTGTTTTTTTATTTCACACATAATATTTTCTCCAAACACCCGGTGGTTGGACTCAACAAACCTGTCTCTCCAGGAAGTATTTTCCTGTTTTGTACATTAAATTTCAAATAACAGCTAGTGATTGACAGTCGATCGCAAATTTAATTCATTTCTTAATGGGACGCTATATGCGACACTTACAGCGAATATAGAAGGTCTGATTGCATCTGTACCGGTCACGTATGTGGCAGTGCCTGTACGTATTAAAATATTTACTTTATGTGTAAACACATAGTCGGCTATAGATTTTTGTTAGTAGGGCCCCTATCGTATATGTCCCGGAACTTAACTCGTATATCCGGAGTATTCTCTCTTCTTTGTTGTCACTATATAAATGAAGAAACAACTTATACACATTAAACCGATAGCCCTCCCGTACACTGCTGTTACCCAATCTAGCTGTAAGAAGAACTGATGTAAACCTAAATGAATGAAACAGAGAGCAAGCTTACATTCACCGGATATCTGGCTATGAAGATCTCCCGTTTGTCTTCATTCGCTTGTTTGCATTGGTCGTGACATCTGTCGTAAAACGGGCCAAATCAGGGATAACGACTTTGATGCCTTAATGACAACGTAAATATAATATATATTATTCAACTGAACGAATTCGTCGAATTTTCGGAGAGGAAAAGAAAAATTCGGTTAGCAATGTTCCAAGAAATCAACGTCGATTGTAACTTTCAGGACAAAACGTGCTGTCCTATCTTGACTCCGCTGCTGGTTTGATGCTCAGATTCTTGCCTTGACTGAGACAATGATAAAGTTCAAGTAGATATAAGAAGGTACGGATGTCGATGACACTGAAAGTAAGTGCAATGTCTCTTGTAACTTTTTGTTTAGAAAATCGTCGCATCAATATATGGATGTTGAGATGTGAGAAACGCGGACTTATTGCAATAAGTCTCCACGCTGAAACAAATTCCGACATAAATCCATTTCCCACGCTTTGTATCGTAGTTGGTGGAAGAATACATCCTTGTTATTTTTATCTTTCTGTTCTTTCTGTTTTCGTATGTAGGGTTGCAACTTTTCACTCGCTCTTTTCCATCACACTTCTTAGTTGTCTGCCTTGTTGCAGCCATGGCCACCGTAAGTTTTTCGTTGGGATGGGATATTATAAGAGGTCTGTGATCCAAGAATCGTTGTCCTTTATTTTGTTTACCCTCGTTTCGTGTTTATGTAACACATAGATATATTTGTTTTACGTGGTGAGGAAGTTAACCTCCGACACTGTGCAGTCCAGGCCTATTACCTAAAGCCTCGGGTAGACTGGTATCGCTGTATGCATTGGTTAATACTATACGGTGTTTGTGAATCAATAACCAGAGGGACAAAATAAAAAAGCTGGTCAACAAGAATAATGTAGGAATCTTGACAGATTAAGTTCTATCAAAGCGCGACCGTGCCCAATTTGGATATTTTTTTATTATGTTTGCTTTATAGTTTCGGTTTGTGCGTGCGTGTCTGTCACATTCTTCATATCTTCTGAACTAATGTAGTGATTTTAATAAAATTACGTTAATATACATTTAGATGCACAAAAAAATTCTTTCATTAAATGGTCTATGCACAATTGATTTGATTAATATTCGCAGAGTTTTGTACGGTATGAACGAATCTTAAGAATACGACACAATTTGTAAAGGTAAACAAAATTGTATTGGTAAAATTATTACGACATATATATATATATATTTCTGGCATATACAATATTTCTACCCCTTCCCCTTTTGGGAATAACATTCCTTCCTTTTGTATACATCAGAGTATTCTAAGGCTCTAAGGAAAAATGTTCATGTTTAGTAAGCACCCTTCGAAACACTCTTGAATTTACCGGTGGTTATTGAGTCAAAGAGGTTTTGAAAAGTAGTTTATTCACTGATGATATGAGTAATGTTTTGAGCGCTAAAAATTGTTAATATCTAAAAAAGTCGGATAATGGCTTCAAGGGTCTTCAAGGGTTGTTGGTGAACCAACACGTATATTCAATACATATTTATATGACTGTATATGAAATATATGGTTATGCTATATTTATCACTTAAGTATAAGCAGCGGTTAAAAATGAATGTATGTATTTACATGAATGTATTTAAAATAAGGGTTTAAAAGCACGTAGAATTTATAAGTAATTGAACATTAAACTGTAGTTCTATTTCAAGTAAATACAAGCCTCTAAAACCGAAATAAGAGAAATAATCATGCAATCCCATTATTCTTTAATATTGCATTTCATTTTTTGGTAAAAATACATAAGGCCAAATATTCTGGTTGCATGTGATATTTTAGTTCGTACGTCGCCGTGGTAAAGTAATTAGAGTGCGACACTCACAAGCCGAAGATACAGGTACGATTCCCGGTTGAACCATTCACATTTTTCAGAGCGCCACTTCTTTCGAGCTGCTGACAAAAAAGAGTACTATTTTTCTAAGAAAAAACTTCTCAAACTACGCCTTTTACACTCGGTAAAAACTGTAGGTCCCTACTCCTGAGAGAACAGTAGCGCGCACAACACGAGTAGTTGATTGAGCAGGTTAGGGCGTGGTTCCCTATGGCTAATTAATATCTTGATATCAAAAACAAGTTGAAAGCCCTAATAAAAAACAAGTTTAACTATTAATTAAGTGTGGTTTCACTGCACCGTTAAAATCGATGAATGCAAACATGAACTAATTTCTAGGCCTATAATTCGAGACACAAATATTTGAATAACAAATACATTATGTAAACAGTCTGGAAAAAAATTTGTCGTTCATCAAAACATATTACTTCATTTGTTCTTGGTTCGATACTTAGCAATTTCTTGTTGCTTGAGTTCATACTGGTGTTTTTGTTTTACTTTATATTTTTTCAACCGGTAAAAATCTTCTCTTTCCAATTCATCTAACTCTTCATGCAAATAAACTAATGTGTTTTCGAATCTAGGAATAATAATTAATTCCAAGCCATTTACTCTCATATTAGTCTCATGAACACCTTTCTTGAGCACCTTCACTGCATGTTGAAGTGATGCAAGTTCAGTTAGGTATTTGGCCACATGCTCAAATGTTCGTCTTATGTTTAGAACTTCCTGTCCTCCCCGTGCTAGTCCAGTAAGGGGATAAGATTCATGGCCACTATGGTTTGCTATAAGTTGTGGCAGTTTAATACCAACCACATTTGTGTATTTCATTTTGACTTGAAGTTCAGCTTGTTCGCAAAATGAATTTATCACACATTGAGAATCGAATCCAGCGAATTTCGCCCTGGCAAGCACGAGTAATCCAGATTTTATTTCATCATGTAAACAATTCAGCTGCTTTTCAAATCCTGTCGTAATTTCTCTCAATTTAATACACAAAACGTCTTTTTTTCTTTTGAGCAAATGTAAACTATTGTTCGCTGATACTATTTTTTGTTTGACAGCGACTCTGGCGCCCTGCGATGGCAAAATGTTTAATCTCTCCGGCATGTTGTTCCTTTTGACCACTACTTATAAGAATATGACTTTTCAAAATTATACACATTATTAAATTTGATTTTTTGTTTCATAGCACTCTAGACAATTAAAAGTGGCATAAACAATCCATAAGCAATCCTGTTCTGGATTTATTTAACTTCAATCAAATTTATATTGAGAGGTGTTGTAATTTATGCTGTAAAAGTTGCGATGTTTTACATTGAAGGTCGTATACATACTTTAAAAACCTTTCCGCGAATGCGATATAAACATTTCAAACTTTTTTGTATGAAATGCTCAGTCTTATAGGAAAACTTTTACCAATCTGCGGAGTAATTTTATATCTAATGTGGAAAGCTATTACATAAAGTAGTTAAGTCAGTTTAATTAAATAAATAATTTAATAATTTAAATAAATTAATCTTTACGAAAAGTTTATGGCTATATCGATAATCGATGAGTTAAGAAAGTCAATTTTCAAACGGTTCAGCCCAATTGACATTATTGACATTAACTCTGATTTGGTTGATAAAAGACATCGCACTTTAATTTTACAGTTTAGATGCCCAATAAATTACAACTCGTTGAAACTGCAATATTCAATTCAGTTTTCAGTCCAGTCCAATTTTTATTGTAATATATGGTTGTGACAATTGGGCTGTAACTTGACTCATTTGATTTGTCTCTTCAAGGGTTGTTAGGTAGATACTTAATTGCAGTCGTGCATTCCAAACCGGTGAAGAATATCTGTATTACAATAAGTTTTGTCAATTGAAATAGTTCCCAAAATCCGATTAAGACAAATGCATATTTGCAAGATACATGAAACTTCTCTCATATCTTTTATTTACAGCTTACTTGAAAGCTCAACTTTTATTTCTTTTCTATATTGCTCACTCAACTTCTTAAACTCGAAAATATACGCATTGATCGGATTTGCCTTGCTTTAGATCTTTTCTTTTTCGCTTGTATGACTTGCTTTAGACCAAACAAGGATTTTTGCAGCTTCGACACACAATTCAATCCATTTTTACAGCTTTCTAGTTGATGCATATAGGTTTCTTCTTTCCGGTCACTCTTTAGAAAATCGGTCACTGCGAACATTTGTTGAATTTCCAAATCGTACTTAGCCGCCGTACATTTGCTTGTGACTAAAACAATTAATGTTCAAATTTCAATGATTTTTAGCACCATTTTCATTCATTTCTAAATAGGTCGTAAGGCTAATTACGTATCTAATTTGTTGGTTTTTACCTTTTTTAATATACATTATTTCTTTACAATCGAGAACTCATACATGGGTTGGTTCCTGATCTGTCTAAAATTCAATCCGAGTGTTATCCTTGTGATCGGCACGGCGTACGATTTCTTGTATATGTTGCTGTTGAATGCTTTTCGACCACAAAATTTGCCTCCAACGCAGTATCGAAAATCATACCAAGTACACGTTCCATCGTTTCCATTTTGTTCATGTGGGTAGTTTTTTGTTAAATTCCGAATTTAGCACTAAATCTGTGTAATTTTTCCTTGTAATATTCCAATTCATAACAGTTCTGCAAATCTTAATTTTTATTGTGTGCAGATTTTTTAATTTTCTAAAACATAAGATGTGATTGATGCAAAAATGACGTGGCGACTAAATTTTGTATGAACGAAATTAAGTAGTTTATTCCGAATTTGTATTTACAGGAAGACAGGAAATGGGCCGCAGAGATCAGGAGGAATCAACTTAAGCAGCAATTTGCACACTTTTGAGTGCTTTAAAATTAATCTCTGCATTACTTGCCTTGAGCACATGAAATTCTTAATTTTTTCTGCTTTAAAGTTAACACCCGTTGTCAAGTTTTTTACGTTCTTTAGGTTATCGTCGCACATATGTATGTACCGTTCTCATATACGACATTTCAATATTAATCGATGTCAGAGAGAGGACATATTTCTCAGAGATGTTATTCGAAAAATTTTAAAGAGATAAAGAAAAATATTCGCCTTCATCACAAATGAACGGTCAAAACTAATTTATACTCTCAATATATTCAGTAATTTTTATTTAAACTAAAGTTTTAACCAAGTTGCTATTTTTGTTAGACCAGTTTTTTCGAATGCTTGTTTCAAATTGACTGACGCACTTTCTGCAGTTATACAACCCATGATATGCTCGAAATTGTAAGGTTTAATCATTAATGTCAACTACGCTAGTGCATATCCATCGTTTTGTATCTTTGTTTTCTTTGGGAGTTTTTAACACGATGTTCTACTTCGCCTTTCTTTCTGGATGCCTAGTCGCGGCGGAAAGGTTTAAGAGTCAAACATCGGTTTGAAAGTCCAGAAACGTCTTGTCTTTGGACGTTTTAACTAAAGATTGTATGGAAGCAAACCCTAAGGATTTGACTATTCCAGGTGGCACTCGTGATAGCGACAATCCATCCGTTGTCTTTTCCGCAATACACCGCAGCCGCACCTTATACTGGCTGCAGCTCTGATAGCCGGAAATTGAGAAGCCGCCAACAGACTTTAACACACGGCAAGCGGAAAACAAGACCCGCAGCCCTACAAGAAGACTATCATCTCTTCCCTGCTGCTGCGAATAGCGAAATCTGGTAATGACGACAGCATGACCGAAGCAGAATGCAAACACTACGAAGATCAGCTGTAGAAGCTGCATAAGGCAGAGAACGCTTGCTTCCAAGTGGAGGGCTCTGCATTGGAAAACAGAACTTTTTTTGTTGAAGTGCTCCAATCTCTTGAGTAGCTGAGCTGAAAATTCCCTCCCTGGGAACCACAAGTATTGACGTCCTCAGACCTCTAAAAATCACTCAGGAACATGGCGGATGCGCTGGCTCGTCTCCGCATTCAGAACCCTGGTTTCGAAACTAGAAGGTGGAAGGTCTTCTCCCACAGGGAGAGCAAGAACCGGGAAAGTAAGGACGGTTCTGCTCTCGTTGTGAGCCTAGACCGACCTTCGGTTGAGACCATCGTCTCTGGGTACGACTCTCGCTCAGAACATTTTCTGGGGCAGCAGCAAGTGTAACAGGAGAGGGTTGTATCAGTTAATGAAACGCGTTACCAAGATTAATAAAAAAAATTAAAGGCCGAATGCCTTTGCACCTTTATTGGTTCAATTAAGTCTTAAAACTAAACTTACAAACATTCAATCACCTACATTTATTCCCTACATTTCCTGACTCAGCTTTCTGTGGTTGCTGGCTGTTGTGGGAAACGATGCACCGTGCAGCAAATGCACCAGACGCTAGGTCAGAGTTTCGCGTGCAGGTATACTTCACCCTGTCTGCTGGTGTTAAGTCTTCCCCTCTTAAATGCGATTGTCTCCAATTGCTAGAAGTACGGAAGGTCGTTGAATCTTTGTTTTGGGAAGTCAAGATGTTGAAGCATATTGGGTGATGCGATCGTTTTCTCAAGATGTTTCTCCTGGATGTTGTTATCTGGAATTCGGATGGTGACTTTGGTGTTGTTTCGTTTGGGCAAAAATTTATACGTTATAATAATTATGGAGAGTAGGCCAAGGCAGGTGATAAGCGAGTAGTTGGTTATCTGATGTGCATTTTCTTTTGTTTGTATCGAATTTCATTAGTGTTGTTTATGTGAAGATCCTTCATCATCTCCAGAGATAGCAGTTCCTTGTAATGTTTCTCCTTTGGATTCGGTTGGAGAATTGCTGGTAACCCATTAGTTGTTGATAATTCTTTGGAGATAAATCATCTCCCGTTGACGTTCACGATGCTGTTGTGGAACATTACTACAAACGTTCCATTTAGGTTATGGCTTCCGATAAATTGATTTAACAGCAGTTTGCCGGTTGATATTTCGTATATGGTTGGATTGTGCTGAATGTTGATGGTCTTACAGATAGCTGAGAGACTATTCAATAATCTAGGAACACATGTATCAATTCTTATGTCAATTATATCTTTGGGATTACAAATTGATAGAGAATTATAATTTTTACATGTTTTTATCATTCCATACATTTCTTCATTATTTTTTAATACAACATCAAATAAAATTTCAGTTGCAATATTGTTTCTTTTTACTGGTTTAATAATAAGACTTTCATACCTTTCGTTTTTTGTTATTGGGATATTTACAATATAAAGTATTACTGAACTATTACTTATAATTTTTATTTCTGCAAAATCTAGGGCTTCTTCTATTGTATTGTAAGGCAATTGTTGTTTATTAATAACACTTGTAGCAAGTTCTATTTCTTTTTTTGACAATATGAATGAATTGATCATACCTGATTTAGCCCAGTGTATAGCGTAATTAATATTTTCTATTTCTTCTTTTACAAGTTTAATTTTGGATTGTATGTTTATCATTGTTTCGAGACTTACAATACTGGTGTCTTTTAACATTTCATTTTGAACTTTAATGATATTGTTCATTCTCTCATTGTATAATTGGTTAATTACAAACTGTTTGTTATTATTTTCTAGAACATTCGTGATTTTACTGTTAATGGTAACGAAATCATCATGGTCTGGATTGCCAGCAATCCATTTCCATGTGCTGGCTATGAAATTTAAGAAACGCTTCGCGATTCGCTACTTGTGCGTTCGAAAAGTCCAATATTTGTATGGCTGCTTGACATGTGCAAAAGATATATCTGAAAGAATGAAAAAAAAAGAAGAAAAAAAAATGTATATATATATATATATATTTATATACATATATATATATAGATATATATATATATATATATATAAACTAAAAAAAGGTGCACCATGGCATATTGAATATATATGTCACGCATATAAAGGTTATATACGCCACGATGCACATGTCTGTAATTAACGGGCATAGTTTAGTACTTCTTAGTAGTTTAAGTAGTTAGGTAGTTGTAAGTATTTTCTTTTTTTTCGTTTTATTTTTATCTGTATTGTTAAAGTTTTTTAGTTTAGTTTTATTTTAGGATAGCTTAAGTTTATTTTAAAAAAAAAACACTACCAAGTTTTTTGATTTTCAAATAGTTTTCTTGGAACAAATTAAAACATTTTTGTACAAATATAATTTCACGTTTATTATGTCCAAAGGCAATTTAAATTAGATAAGATATAGATTAACTTAGAGCACCTGTTTAGGGTCAGTAAGTTAGATGTTAGATGTTATGTTACCTAGTTTTAAGTATTTTCCTAGGAATTAACCATCAATTATATTGACTTTAATAAAAATGAAAAAAAAAACAAAGAATGAATGCTAATTTCTAATGTTACTTTTGTGAACCACTCTGCCGGATTCAGGTATTGCTGTGGAGTTCTTTCTTTAACTGCTTCCTATCGGTATCTGCTAGTCAATTTTGATCCTATTCTCTTATTATTTTTGACGAAAATAACTTGTCCTATGTGGTAAGATTTGCTTGTATGTCTTTTCTTGTTGTGGTGTTTGTTGTCGTTTGCCTGATTACTTCTTAGTTTTTCAATATTTGATAACCATGCTTTTTCGAATTGCTCTGGATTTAGTCCTGGTATACGTCCAAGAAAGAGTTCTATTGGCTTCTTTCCTGTGGTTGAGTGGACAGTGAAGTTATACTCATTTACAGCTCGTTCTAAGAGTTGTTCAATCGACCGTGGAGGTCCGTCGGATTTGAGGCATCTCATGATCTCAGATAGCGTGGGGTGGAATCGCTCGACTTGACCGTTTACTTCGCTTTTGTATGGAGGTGTTTTAAAAATTTTGATTTGGAGATCATCTTCTAACATTGACGTTATTGAGGCTGAGTTCAGCGCCTTTTCATTATCTATTACAACAACTTCAGGTAGAAGAATATGATATCTTGTAATAGACGTTTGATGTCTTCGATAGAACGAGATGGAATAACCTTAGCTTATGCAAATTTTGTGAATTTGTCTACGGCTGTTAATACGAGTTGTTTTTCTGTAGAAAAGATATCGATGTGGATGTTGTGATTTGGATAGTTAGGGATGGGTGTAGGTTTCAGGTGAGGTTTATTAGGGTGTCTGTCGTATTTGTTTTCTTTGCAAATGACGCAACGGCTTATTAGGGTTTTAATTTTTAAAGACATCTTGGGAAAATAAAAACTTTCTAGCAATTGCATTCTATTTTCTTCGGCGTTGCGATGGACACGTCTCTCTCTTGTTCGGTCTCGCTAGGAATATCTTCTACAATTTTCTGAGTAAATCTGATGCGGTAGTCCCTGAAGTGTAGCGGGTAAATTTGCTGTATTTTTCCCATAGTGTCTTCATTCGTCGAAAGCCCGTTTACAGTATTAGGATTTAGGTATCTTTTGAATATGTTTATCAAGTCTGCATCTGTGTACTCTGGTTGGATGAAAATGTGTCTTGTGTAATTCTCGAATGGGGTTTTGATTTCGTAACTATTGTCTTCACCTATTTTTAGTACTAGCTGATTCCGAGATACATTAACTGGTGTTTCGACAAATGGTATTAGATTGTCACTAGAGCTATCGGCACTATGTTCCCTTTTTTTTTTAAATGACGCGTGCAAAAGGGGTTGCGAGTACCCTTAAGTGGCCGGATCAAATCACAGCACGTATAGTGGAAGAGAGGGAGAGGAGGTACCGATGCACATTGGTTTTAAATGCCTGTGGATTGTAATGAGGAGGAAAAATAGAGCTGGAAAGAGCATTCCAGATTCGTGTAGTGCGGCTAAAGAACGAATCTCTGAATTTGACTGTACGTCCGAAAGAGGGCTTGAGAGTGAATTGGTGGGTATTCCTAGCGAGGCGTGTATTGCGGGTGAATCCTGAAGAGGAGGAATGCAACTGACTAATTCATCTGAGCATTTCTTGTTAAAATAGCGATAAAAGTGTGACAACGACGCGACATTACGTCGGTGTTCTAACGAGTCAATCGACTTCGCAATATTACTGTCACCTATAAGTTTTATCGCTCGCTTTTGAATTCTATCCAGCAGGTGCAGGGGGGTCTTAGAAGCACCTGACCAAATAGGAGCGTTGAAACCTAGTTTTGGGCGTATGTAGGCCTTGTATATTGTAGCCAGATCAGAGGGGGTGAAGTACTTCTTGCATCGTTTAAGGAAGCCTAGACATTTCGCAGCATTTTTGTCGACCTCAAATATGTGATCGTTCCAACTAATTGTTGGGTTGATGCACATACCGAGGATGGAAAGTCTATCGGTTTCAACAACGCAGGTGCCGTTCATGGATAACGGCTGATTATTTTGTGATCGCTTTAACGACAGTAGACAGCACTGGGTTTTGGAAGCATTAAATTCCACTCTATTCTTATTTCCCCAATCGATTATGCTGTCAAGGTCGGAATTTAATGTGCTTAACATACGCTGCCGTTCCAAGTCTGTGCCCGAAGTGGAGGGACTTGAGCCAAGGAACAAATATGAAAAGCTGAGGGTACTGTCATCAGCGAAGGAATGAGTTGGATTAAAAGTAGCAGACAAGAGATCATTTATAAAAATGAGGAAGAGTGTCGGAGACAAAACAGAACCCTGGGGAACACCAGCATTAATATGGTGAATATCAGACTTGAATCCATCCAAAACGACTTGTATTGAAAGATTCGAAAGGTAATTTCTAATCCATTAATCGATCCCAAAAGCACGTATTTTCGACAAGAGAGCCTGATGCCAGACCCTGTCAAATGCCTTTGAAATATCAAGCGCAACAATCTTGCTTTCTCCTATATTGTGCAAAGATTGGTTCCACTTTTCAGTGAGATATGCCATCAGATCACCAGTGGAACGGTTGCTTCGGAAGCCGTACTGCCGGTCATTAAGAAGCTTCCGGAACTCAAGATATTTCATAAGCTGACGGTTTATCTGCGTTTCCATGATCTTGGTGAGAAGGGACGTTAGTGCTATGGGTCGGTAGGAGGTGGGTGACGAACATTCGCCCTTTTTAGGGACGGGCTTTACAAATGCAGTTTTCCACTTACTCGGAAAGAGCCCTGAAGAGTAGGACAGATGGAAAAGCATACGCAGTGGTTTTGCCAGCGTAGAAGAACACCTCTTCAGAAGAACAGGGGGTATACCATCCAGGCCAGCGGATTTGTGTATGTTTAGATCTGTAAGTACTCTTGCTACTGTACGAGTGCGAAGGTGGATTTGCCCCATGGAGAAATTTACGCTCTCAAGTACAGGCGGGGACAAAGTGATATCTGGCAGCGTTGAGCTAGCTGCAAAGTGTGCAGCAAGCAGATTAGCTTTGTCCAAAGAGCTGACAGCCGGAATGTCATTGCGAATGACCGTTGTGATCGGCGACGAGGCTGAATTTCATATGTTTTTTACGAAAGACCAAAAGCTTCTGCTACCCTTAGGGCATTGTAAACTTTTTGCCTCAACTTTTGGTCAAAGGAGAATTTAACACGTCTTATTAATGCATTACAGTCATTTCAGATCCGTTTGAACTTTTTCCGGGCTTCATCAGAAGGGTTGGCTTTATAATCCCGGAAACTCAACTCTCTCATCCTGACAGCCTCTTTGCAGCTCGAGTCGTACCACGCGTTTGCCTTAGGCTTGATGCTCTTCACTCTGTGAGGAATGAAGGACCTCCTTCCTTCCTTCCACCTTTTCATTTTGCCATTGGTATTTTTATTACTTAAGGCATATGTGAGAGGTTGATGATCAGTGAAAATATTTACTTTCCGTGATCAGTAGAGAAAATTTCTTAAAGAATTTAAAGACCATGTAATGGCGAGCATCTTTTTCTCATTGGTTTCATAATGCTCTTCGGTCTTGTTCAAAGTTCTCGAAAGGAATGTAATCGGCTTGTCATTTTGGGAGAGGACTCCTTCGATAGCGTAACCTGAGGTGTCCTTGATCAGTTCGAATTCTTTTTGGAAATCCGGGTATGACAGAATTACTTCGGGCGAAACAAGAGAATTTTTTATTTTATTAAATGCTTCCAAGGCGTTTTTATCCAAATAGAAGACTTTGTTTTTTGAGATGTTCTTGGAGACGCGTCCATCTTCCCCTCTAAAAAGGGATGTCAGGGGCTTCGATAGTTTCGCGTAATCCTTGATGAAACGGCGATAGTATCCTGACTTGCCTAGAAACGAACGAAGGTCTTTTAAAGTTCTGGGGGCAGGTCGGTCATCAATCGCATGAACCTTTTTGGGATTAGTCTTGATACCATCTCTACCAACGATAAAGCCTAAAAATTCTATTTCGGCTCGGAAAAACTCACATTTGTCTAATTGTATTTTCATGTTTGCCACTTCTAGTGTCTTAAACACTTTTTCTAGATTCCTAAGATTTTCTTCCTCGTCTTTCCCAAAGATGACGATTTCATCGATATAAACATAACAACACACTCCGATGAGATCCTTCAGAATATCGCCCAAAGTTCTCTGGAAGATGGAAGGGGCGTTTTTAAGCCCGAAAGGAAGTCGTACGAACTCAAATTTGCCATTATTTACTGAAAAGGCGGTTTTCTCAATATCAGAATCCTTCAGTGGGATCTGATGAAAACCGCTTTTAAGATCGATTATAGTGAACCATTTGTTCTTGCCAAGGTTGGAAACAACTTCATTGATCTCGGGGATCGGATATTTATCAGCAATAGTAACGGCGTTGAGCTTGCGGTAATCAATGACCATACGATATTTTCTTTCTCCAGAGGCGTCCATTTTTTTGGGGACAATCCAAACTGGAGAGTTGTAAGGAGATTTTGATGGTCTTATGATGCCGTCTTTTAGTAACTCATTTATTTGTTTTTCGACTTCTCCCTTGAGCGCCATTGGATATGGGTATGATTTCGAATGGATGGGCTCATTGGTTATAGTTTGGATTTCGCCTTTTACTGTAGAAGTGTAAGATAGTTTTTTGTTTTTTGGGATCAGAAAAGAGATTGGGACAATCTTTAATTAAATCTTTAAGTTTGTCCGAGTGTTCTTTACTCATGTGAGAAGTTCTTAGGGAAATATTATTTATCAACTGCGAAATATGTTGCTTGAGTGGTACCGTAATATTTGGGTAAATCGTCATATAACTTTGTTTCGTGTGAATAACCGCGTTTAACTTTCTCAGAGTATCGTTTCCTATAATTCCGTAGAATGAGATGAGGCTGGGAAGAATAAAGAATTCTATTTTATCGATGTTTTGGTCAAACAGTTGGATCTACGAATGGTGTGTAATTTCTACGCTTCCACCAATTGAATTAACGCGGAAACGTTTTTCATTCCGCAGATGGTTTCTTATAAGCCTAGGTTATAATTCTTATTTGACCCTGTGTCTATTAAAAATTTTAAATTATCTTCGCTTCTCGAGATGTGCTCGAAGTAAGGAAGCGAAGAGGGCCTTAGTCTAAAAAATAAACGTCGTCAACCTGTTCTGGTTCGTCAAGTTGAGGGTCACAATTTTCGTCATAGTTCTGATCTGCTTGTTCTGTTTCGTATTCATTCGGGTCGGGTGCTTCAGAGTTGTAAACTCTTTGCACTTTATGTGGCTAGTGGACCTGTTGAGAATACTGTCGCTTCTGTGGGACAGTCTGATGGCGGGGTCTATTTTGATAGTTGACTTTTTGAGATTTATGGAGTAGTTGAGGTCCATAGGCTTCGGAGGAAGCGGGCGTTGATCAGTCGTTTGTAAATATTTGATACGAAATGACGTGTTTCGGCTGTAGTGTGTGGTTACCGTGGCAACCGAGAAAACAAACAGCAATTTCAACGAGAAAAAAATTTGTTTTTGGACAAAAAAAATAAAAACATAAATAAAAAAAATATTTTGAAACCCAAAAATCCGGAATTTCCCAGAAATGGAAACGGAAAAAACTAGAAGTGAAGTGATTTGTGAATGTGTAGATATGGAGGAAGATTCCTCCATATCGACAAAAGACGTTTTCGACTGCGAGAGCAGCAGCGGTGCAAAGAGGAGGAAGACCCTCAAGCCGAAACAATTATTGTTTGACCGGCAACTCAAACTAAGTTAAGCTGCAAAAAAAGCAGCTCACTATGCCAAGCTGGCTTCCTCTGAAGCTGAGGAACTTGCTGCCGCTGAAAAAGAGCTGGCAAAGACCATCAAACAAAAAATAAGCTGGATGAGTTAATTAAAGCCCTCCAACAAAAGCTCGAAGCGGAACGGGCCCAGCAGCAGCAACAACAACAGCACCAGAAAAAACAACAACAACAGCAGCAGCAGCAACAACATCAGCAGGAACAACAACAACAGCAGCAGCAACAACAAGTGCAGCAGCAGCAACAACAACAGAAGCAGCGACAACAACAGCAGCAACAACAACAACAACAACAGCAGCAGCAGAAACACCAGTAGCAGCAACAAAAGCAACAACAACTACAACCGGAGAAACAGCAGCAGCAGCAGAAACCAAAAACAAAACAGAGGGTGCCGGCGATAAATATCAGCGGTATGGCAACCGCAGATACTCTTCAGGTATGTGATTTATCTGTGGGGGAAGAATTTTATATTAAAAATAGGGGAAATGAGAAAAAAGCTGTCCACTGCTTAACAGAGGTCAAGAATTCTCTGACGACAGCTGGGGTGGACTTTACCACATTCACCCTAAAAGGTGAGAGTGTACACACCGTCCTTCTTAGGGGTTTGGCTGCGTCCACTGAGCCGGAGAGCGTCTTGAAGGCTCTTCAAAAATTGAAGGTAGAGGGCGTGGAGTTTGTGGCGGTTCGTCGCTTTTCCACTGTCGGCTCCAGAACGCCGCCTGTTCATCTGCTTCCCCTCTTCCTGGTCCAGGTATCTCCGGGGAGCAAACTGAAATGTTTGAGGGGCATTAAGCTTCTGCGCCACACAGGCGGGCGGGGTCGCTCTCTTCATCTCTCTTCATAAAATCGTGTATTGCGGTGAGGTGCGAACCTTCGGCGTGCTTCGTCTTCGATTGCGTGCATTTCCCTCCAAGGTGGAAGGAAACTGTACGTAGTCGCGGTCTATACATCAGATGCACCTCAGTCCGCAAATTTCATCTCAGAGCTCGAGACACTCTTTCGAAAGCTTCGGCTTTGCTCGGAGGAGAACTATTTTGTCATCACCGGAGATTTGAACGCGAGGCTCGAGGAATGGGGCAATTCTGTTCCAAATCCGAGGGGAAATTAACTCTTTAAGTGGATGGTGCGTAACTTTATTGAGTTCAAGCTGAATTTACTTGCAACCGATAGACCGTCCTTTCCCAGAAGCGGGTCTTATATAGATCTAATGCCAATAGACATACGACTGATGCTACGAGACGTAGACACTCGCACTAGGAATTGTCTGACAACGGTGGAGTACGACAGTGATCACTGTGGTCTGTTCGCGGTTATTCAGTTCCCGAACGAGCTGGTGGAGCGTGAAGAGTTCGCGGAGACGCATCCTTTCGATTATTGAAGGGCACGTTGGCCGCGTTTCTCTAGGATCCTATCTAGAGAACTACGTTCGAGCGAGATGACGCCACCTTCGAACAGAAACCTGACGAACGAAGAGGGTAACAGGTGCCTCATACAAGTAGACTACGTGACTAAACGTACCATGCACAGGACGCTTCCTAAAATATCACCTACGACAGATGGCGACATTTATCGTAACGATACCATCGGCGCACTGCACGTGCAAAAAAGCAGACTGCTATCGAGACTAAAAACTCTGTACAGACACTTTACCGACCCAGACGACCCGAAAATACGATCGCTCAAGTCACAGCTGAAGAACATCCAGAAGTTGATTCGGATGAACTACAGAATTGCTGTCAATTCGTATTGGGGAGATAGGATTCGGGTCGTGCGTTCTAACGGTCCGGGTATGTTTCCCCAAATCAACCGAATCTTCCGAAGGAGGGGTCATTACGACTTGGAGGATGTTCGACTTGACAGGACAACCGACAATGTGAATACACTGACTTCAGTTGGCATAGATCCGGATGAGGCCGTGCTTGACAATGAGTTCTTCATTGTTGAGGATACTCAAGAAAAGGTGAAAGGAAAAGGTGGCAATAGGAGCTGTTTTTCAGGAAGTGTACACGGTCAACGAGTCCCGTAGGCCGAACCACGACCTGGAGAACAGAGGACTGCTAAACCACGTCTACCTTCGAAATGAGGTACAAATATGGCGTTCTGAGAATCCTGGCTTTACCAGATTCGATGACGAAAATCAGGCAACCAATGCCGCCTCTCAAGATGGGTCCTATGCCATCCTCATTTCGAAAGAGGAACTCAAACACATCTTCAACGGTTTGAAGAACAAAAAGTCGACTGGTATAGACGGGATACCGAATATAGTGCTGCTCCATCTCCCTGACGAGGCGGTGGAAATATACATAATCCTGTTCAACAAGGCACTGAGTAATGCACATTACCCAGCGCATTGGAAGACGGCGGTAGTGTAACCCATCCCTAAAACGGGCAAAGATTTCTCGCTTTCGAAAAATCTTCGGTCAATAAGTCTCCTCCCTTGCATAAGCAAGGTTTTCGAGAAGATTGTCAATAGAGTCCTGATCCAGTGGACTGAGGGCAACAAAATTATACCCAACAACCAGTTTGGATTTAGGGCGAGGCATGATACCGTACATGCCACGACAAAACTGGTTTCGGACATTCAGTGGAACAACCACAAAACCCAGTGCACCGGGGCCTGTCTCGTTGACTTGGAGAGACCGTATGGTTAGAAGGCCTCTTCTTTAAGTTGAAGAGGATGAGTATAAGCAAACCACTGCTTTACTCGATTTTCAACATGGTAACAGGTAGGAGTTTTGTTGTCATGGTAACAAAGTTTCCCCCAATGTTTTCCAAATAAAAACTGGGCTCCAGCAGGGTGCAGTAAACTCACCAATCCTTTTCGCTAATTTCACCAGCGAGCTGATTGGCTCCATGCGCAACTTGATCGCGTTCGCCGACGATTGGGTTGCATACCGGATGGCACTAAACATAGAGGTCATAAACGTGCTCCTGCAGCGTGACTTTGAAGAAATCCAGCGATTTTGCGACGGCTGGAAGTTGAAAATCAACTTCCAGAAGTGTGAAAGTATCCTCTTCCGGACTCCATTATACAGGGCCTCAAGGGATACGAAGAAGAACAGGGTCAGCCACTAGTCGTAAAGAGTGTAGTGAGATATCTTGGCATTATGTTTGACCAGTATCTGTAAGGTGGTATTCATGTAGATACAGCTTTGACGAAAGCTAAGAAATGCTTTGCTAGGGCAAGTGGGTTGTTCTACAACAGCCAACTTGACTCCAAAGTAAAGCGAATCTGCTACACGGCCCTCATCCGGCCAATAATGATGTATGCCTGCTCGGTGTGATTCAATGTGAGTCCTTCCCAAATGGAAAAGATGAGGGTCTTTGAGAGACAATGTCTTCGCGCATGTCTCAAGAAGTACAGAACCCCGGAATCTGACTACAAGAAGTTCTATCCTAATGAGGTCTTGTATAACGAAGCAAACGTGAACAGGGTTGATAATTCTATAATTAAGCTTATTCGAAGGCATGTTGCACGGGCCATGACCTCTGAAAACGATCTCATATTTGGAGCCTACTACCCAAATGACGAGTACCACGAGAGCGCTCACCGAAGGGGTTTCATTCCGCCGGAAGCGTTCTTATATTTTGAACGCATTGGATTGATTCAGGATGCGGATGCATGTCCACTTATTTACCACGTGATGAGAAGGACAGTGGACAGGCGACTGATGTACGACGCCAACGTCACAAGTGTTAGTCGGGATGCTCTCCGGTTCAGCACATCCGTCTCCATCCGCGATAGGATAGAAACGGATAAGGACCGAGGGTTCTATTGGTTATTAGAGCCACACCAAGAAACCCAGCTGTCGTCAGCCTAATTAGGTTAAGGTTGGCCTTCACGGCCAACTCACATCTAATTTGTAATTAAGATTAAACTAAAATGGTGTATAAAATAAAAACAACAAAAAACAAACAAAAAAACACAAAAACCCAGAAAACAATAAAATCAAAAAATGTAAAAAAAATGTCAGTCGTAAGTATCTTTAAGTAAGAAAAGGTTATATTAAGTAATATTAAGTTTTTATAAAAAAAAATTTTAGGCAATAAAGTTTTTTTTAAAATATTTTCTTAGTTTTAAATAAATAAACACTAGTTTTAATAAATTAAAAAGAAAATAAAAAAGTATTGACGCCGAAAGACAAATAAATAAATAAATAATTAGTTTAGCTTAAAGCGCCCGCATAGGGACAGTAAGTAGATATAAGATTTCATATTAGATGTACCTAGGTTAAGCATTTTGTTCCTATAGTTATCATATGTTGAAAAAAAATAAAAATGCATTTTAAACTCAAAACTCAAACTCAAGCGGGCATTGATTTGCCGGTGGTCGTTGCTGTATGTGTTGATTTCTCTGTTGATATGGCTCCCTGAAGAACTGAGGTGGCTGGGCATTTCGCGGTTTATGAAGTAATTCTGGGTTAAATTGATGTCTCGGAGCAGGGATTGGTACTGATCCTGGCTGTGAAAAATTGTTGCTTCTTGGGGGGACCGGAGGAGGTGATTGGTGGAATATTCTCCTAGAACTGAACTGTGAGTTATTAGCGTGTTGAGTTCTAAAATCAACATTCTGCAACTTCAAACACAAATGTAATGCTTGCGGAAGATAGGCAGATCACCTTTGAGTCCTCTAACAAATGTATCAAGGGCTTTGTCCCTGTGATAACATAAAGTGAATAACATAACTCAGTGTTATTCACTGACTCTTGACTCATTTCCATTGATCCTAACTTGTTTAAGATCAGAGATAGTTGATGGTAAACAGCCTGATAGAATTCAGGAATTGTACTGTTACCTTGTACCAAAGTTGTCATTTGGTTCTTTGGTCCTTTTTGTCCGCATAATGCAGCGTAAGGCACTTTGAAATTTTCTCCCAGTTTAGGGCTACATCGGCGTAGCCCGTAATCTTATTCCTGATAACAGATAATATCCCGTAGTACTTAGCTGTACCTTTCAAGTGTTCATAGATCTTCAGTATTCTATCAACACTCTTTTTCCACGAATTGAATTCGTGTGGCTGCCCAGGGAACTCCCGGAGGCTTTTCACCACATCAGGTATTTTGTCTAGATCTGTCAAGTTTCTGTCGTTCGTCAAATTGATAGGCTGGTCCACATCGTTATTGATATCGGACGCTGGGTTCATGATCGAATTGAAAAGTTGTCGTCCCTGTATTTAAAGGGTTTCAGTCACTAATTGTGAAATTAACCTAATCATATTTTCGTTAATCTGATTTGGGTTTGGAACAGGGGGAGGAACTGAAGGAGCTTGACTGCAACATTTTCTTGCGGCATCTCAAGACGAGCCGGTCTAATTAAATTATTAGAATTTGACATTTTGCAAGGGTATTTTGAATAAGGGAATTTTTACAATACGTATTACGCGTTTCACGAATGTTTTAGAAAAAGATATGTAATGTATTAAGGTGACAATGTAAGGGTTTACAGACGTATTTTTGAGTAAGGGGTTTGTGAGACAATTTACTATTTGTAATTACAAAGAAATACTTTGAAAATGTAATTTACAAATATGACCTGTTACTATGAATAACTTACAGTAAAATAACTGATCTTGGTAACATATCCGATTAACACGTTGTTGGGTTGTTAAGGCTGCTTCCGATGGTTAGGGCGGCTGCCAGGTTTTTCCTGACTCCTTTTTGTAACTTTGGTTATGGAAACTTCTAAGGGGCCTTAGATTTCCCTATCACTACACTGTCTTGGTGGCTTGGTTGTCCACTCTTTTAGATTCTGAGCTTGGTTGTTGCTCGAGTTCACTCGCGGTTTGATTCTGAGCTTGGTTGTCGCTCGAGTTTACTCGCGATTTGACGGTGGTTTTCCACACTTGATTCTGAGCTGGGTTATTGCTCGAGTTCACTCGTGGTTTGATTCTAAGCTTGGTTGTCGCTCGAGTTCACTCGCGATTTGACGGTAGTTTTTCCACTTTCTTCACAAACACTTACACTCGCGGGTTGTGGTCAAAACTTTTCGACAGTGTTACGGAATGCAGCCCCACGCTGGACGCCAGTTAATGAAACGCGTTACCAAGATTAATAAAAAAAATCAAAACCTTTGCACCTTTATTGGTTCAATTGAGTCTTAAAACTAAACTTATAAACCTACAATTTCCTACATTTATTCCCTACATTTCTGACTCAGCTTTCTGTGGTTGCTCGCTGTTTTGGGAAACGATGCACCGTGCAGCAAATGCGCCAGACGCTAGGTCAGAGTTTCCTCATTTCGGTATTGTCGCGTGCAGGTGTTCTTCACCCTGTCTGCTGGTGTTAAGTAATCTTCTCGAATTCATCATCAACGTTGGATCACAACCAACATTTGTTACGACAATAAGACAGAAAGTGATTGACTTGACGATATCAAATAGTTATCTTAAGGAGATAACAGACTGGAAAGTTCTGTCGGAAGTGTTCATGTCGGACCATAGATACATACAGTTCCGAATCGAATGCGAAACTAACATCTCGCAGAAGAGCGGGGACCCTAAGAAAACAGACTGACAAATCGTACTGTGCCTCTCCAAAAACTCGGAACGAGGCGTAAGGTTGAGGTGGGAGTTCGGAATCTGAACGATACTCTAACCAAATGCTTCGAACTGACATGCTCAGTCAAAAACATGCCCCGCAGAGCCCCTGTTCAGTGGTGGAACGCGGAACTGCAGAGGAAAAACGGAAAACTTCTTCTCGGTACCTATACCGAGTATAAAGTTGAGACCCTCCAACTCATGCTAGAGACTCACTTTCCAGGGAACCAGATCACAGTTGTTTCAAAACCAGTGCCGATTTCAGAAACTGGGGCAGACAAATACTACACGTAGAGGCTGGTATATTTCATCGCTTGTGGCAACTGATGAAGCCATCAATTACGCTGTTGCATCTTTAAATGGTTTAAAGTCAGCGGGCTCCGATGGCATATATGCAGCACTGCTGCAAAAGGGCATATACCTTCTACTACCGGCTATAAAAAGAATTTTCACTGCCAGCTTCTAGCAAGCTTCCCAATCACCTGGCGAACAGTGAGGGTAGCCTTCATACCAAAAAATTGATAAAGGAGATTACTCTCTCATTAAAAGCTTTAGACCTTTTAGTCTCACTTCCTTCATGCTAAAAAGCTTGGAGAGGCTGGTCGAACTCCATTTGCGCAAAATCGCTTTGCGATCACACTCCCTATCTCAGATGCAACATGCCTACCAGCGCAGAAAATCTTGCGACAGAAAATTGAATTGAAATTGGTAGAATTGAAAATGCACGTAACAGAAAAGAATACGCACTGGGTATTTTCATCGACATAGAGGGGGCTTTCGACAATGCGACTTTTGATGGCATGTGTAACGCGGCCAGGGAACACGGCGTAGAGGAATCATTGGTGTTGTGGTTAAAGCAATACTAACGAATAAGACTATAATCGCGGAGGCGGAGTGTGGCCAGTTTGTAATGTCCGGGGTCAATAGGGGCTGCCCCGAGGTGGTGTCCTGTCACCTCTCCTATGGTGCAGGCTGGTCGATTCTTTGCTTTCCACTTTGAATAGATCTAGCACCTACGCCCAGGCTTATGCAGATGATGTATCAGTACTGGTTACCGAACCATGCCTTGCGGCCGTTAGTGCAAGTGGGCACGCTGGTCTTGATATGATCGATAACTGGTGTACAACAAATGGGCTTTCAGTCAACCCTCTTAAAACTGAGGTTGTTGTCTTCACGAGAAGAAGGAATCTGACTGGTCTGACTCAACTAGTACTTAAAGGCGTCAATATCCCAATTTTCAATGAAGCTAAATATCTAGGTGTTAACCTGGACAGAAAACTTCTCTGGAAAATACACATTGAGACAAAAACCTCCAAGGCGTTGTTTAGCAGAGGTATTCGTAGGGCCTGAACCCACCTTGGGACTACCCGCGTCCTTGGTCAGAGCCTCCGTCGATGGTTGTGTCTCCCTGCAGCACAATCACAGATGGCGTGACTCTCCAGAATGCAGGATGACCAAGAGTATGCTCCCAAACGCTAGCAAGAAATCCGTGCCTTTTTTGCTATCTCTAGACAAAAACGAGTGCAGACGACTTGTCACGGAACGAATGGGACACTTTACCTTCACTATGCTCCTAAGTCGACTTTGGCTTAGTGGTGTCACACTTTGCGACGCCTGTGGAGAAGGTGAAGATATTTCAGAGCACTTTCTCTGTCAGTGTCCCGCTTTGGCTTTTATCAGATGGCTGCTGATGTGGTGGGAACCGAAAACCTAAGTTCCACATCACAGAAGCGCCCCTTGGTTTTTCTTCGGTAAACCAAGAAATTACATTAATTGAAGGTTACTGCCTGGTAGTGCAATGGACCAGTACAATATTTGAGTCTGGGCGCTCCCTGCAGTATATCCCAACCTCCAACTGGAAGCAGCTAGCGAAAGATCGTGCTGGCTGGAGAGGCCTCTTAGTTGACGCCCAGGTCCATCCTGGACTGTAGTGCCACAAGAAAAAGAAGAAGACGGAGAGGAACTACAACGAAATCCACAGCAAAAATAAGCAAGAGTTTAATTAAGAGTGTTGTAGTTTACAGTTTTGATGTTTTACATTTAGGTCGTTTTTACATTTTCAACAGTTTTAATCGGACTTACTACCTTTGAGTGATGGGAATAAACATTTTCTTGTAAAAATTTCAAACACCTTTAAACATACAAGCAACTTTGTTATTCGTTATACATATATTTATAATATAATTTTACATAATCAAAATACTAATTGGAAGCAACAAATAAGGCGTTGAAGCAAGACCCTCACCATGTAACAAGGCGTGTGTCATATCTGTTTTTTTTTTATGGTACGAGTATAATTTGAAAACATTTTAAAGTGTATGTATGGAGTTGTTTCGTCCAAACGATCCTTTCGTTTTTTTTTTGCTTTTTCAGAACTTCTTAGTATTTATAGTTACTGAAACATAAGTGATTTTTATTAAAGTTATTTAGGCCACATGGGTTCACTCAAGTGCCGGTCCTAACGGCCGCCCAACGGTAAAAATCATTGTAATGAGTGTAAATAGCGAAATTGAGACTTGCATATTTTAATCTTCAAAACCCCGATGCATTGGAACCCGTTTATTAAAGGTCCTGCGTTTATGGATCTTTGTGTCCCTAACAAAATCTCATACTGCGATATCAGAACAATTCTTAAATACATTCATAATAAAGAAATTATTCTCTAAGAGAAAAACTGAAGGTATTCTCTAAGAAAATACCATTTACTACATAGTGATAAAATTGGACTCCCAAAACAGGCAATGTATTTCAGGAATTAAAAATTATTTATTTACCAGGTATATCGGTATGAAGTGAGTGTCAAGATACAAATGTCTCGATAGAGAACATTTGTTGTGAACGAGCCCTTATTTTTTTTTTTTTTTGTTTACTATGTCATCTGGGAAAAATATTTTGTATACATCAAGTCATTGAACAGACAACATCATATTTTTTCATCATGCTAAAAATGTCGAATTTTGTACTAAAAAGCGATGATTTGCGGAAATCATTAAGTTTTTGTTTTCATTTGAAGAAAAGTGCTGCAGAGTCGCATCGAATGCTTGTCGAGGCATATGGTGATCATGCTCTATCAGAAGCAACATGCAACAGATGGTTACAACGGCTCAGAAATAATGATTTTCATGTGAGAAATGAAGAACATGTAAGACTATCAAACAAGTTTGAAGACGCCGAATTGCAAACGATATTGGATGGAGATGACACTTTGAGTCAAAAGCAAATGGCAGCAATGTTAAATGTTGCACAACAAACAATTTCTGACCGTTTAAAAGCTATGGGAGAGATCCAAAAGTGTGGAAAATGGGTGCCACATGAATTGAATGAAAGACAGATGGAAAACCGAAAAAACACTTGTGAAATATTACTTCAAAGACACGAAAGAAAGATTTTTTAAGAATCCATGGGACAACCATCAACATCGACTGCAAAACCAGATCGATTCGGCAAGAAGACAATGCTGTGTATTTGGTGGGACCAGAAAGGTGTGCTGTACCACGAGCTCCTAAAAACTGGTGAAACCGTTAATACTGATCGCTACCGACAACAAATGATCAATTTGAACCATGCATTGATCGAGAAACGACCGGAATGGGCCAGAAGACACGGCAAGGTAATCTTGCTCCATGATAATGCATCTGAACACAGAGCAAAACCGGTTCAGGATACAATCAAAACGCTTGACTGGGGACAGCTACCCCACCCGCCGTATTCACCAGACTTATCTCCTTCTGACTACCATTTGTTTTCATGGATGGGGCACGCATGGGCTGAGCAGCACTTTGATTCCTACGAGGAGGTCGAAAATTGTTTATCTGATTGGTTTGCTTTAAAAGACTAACAATTTTATTTTAATTTTATTCACAAATCGCCAAAAAGGTGGTCAAAATGTGTAGAAAACAATTGCCAATACTTTCAATAAAATGTTTTTACTTTACCATTAATAATTAGTGTTTTATTAAAAAAAAAAAAACCATTTCATACCGGTATGCCTGGTATGTTTCAAATCGTTTTCAGTTTAAAATAATTTACTCAATGGAATATATAACTTAAAGTTTCCTTTAATTATCTTTAAAGTATTTGACTCCTTGTTAATTTGAGGAAGTAAAATGTATTGGAACGGGAATTATTTTTAACTGATTCTGAGAATTTGCAAAATACCATATAATTCGTTCTAACAAAATCTGCCAGCTGTATATTTGCCAGACGTTTGTCTCAAATAATTTGGCCAATGCACAGTTTTTCGGCTAATGAAAAAGTAAAATATTAAGACACCATTCACGTGGCACTTTGCCATATAATCCAATCGTAGTTTCACAGACTGTGGGCATTAAATTGGAAATCTTTATTTGAAATCTATTCTTTGCTGAGTCATTAACTTGGATATTCTGCAAAGATTTTTGGTTTTTACTGCTTTGAATACCTTCAAAGCTGAATAAGAGACAGCTGCATCATCCACATCTGAAACTCATATAACCACTTTTATGTTATGGCAACCACCATCGTTACGTTTCACATAGTGTACTTAGCAAATGTTGGTGTACATACGTTATATCTTCACAATATTTTTCTTTATTACAGACTGAGTTAAAAATCAATATCCCTTAGACAATAAAGTACGAAATTTGTGGTGGTGGCTGGTGCAAAAAACAAGAAGCATCGAATTTAGGTACTTTTAAAAATCGTATTACACGGTTTTTATTTTAAGAAAATAAGTAATGTAGACCATTTAGCCTTATTGCTGGAACAACAAACAGAAAACTAAGTCAAGGAAATTATTAACGACAAACAAAGGGCACGAAATTAAATTGCCTCATATATGTGCGTCCACTATTGTTATACAAATATTAAGTTGTTTCAAATCATGCTAGCTGTAAATTTTCATCAATGGTTTTCATACTATAAAACATAAAAAAAATAATAAAAGTTATAATTATTTCAAAATGACATATTTTATAGTGATACGTATTTCAACTTGAAGTGCATATTTCGAATATAATTTTTAGAGTGCATTCTTGATGTGCAACTCGCAGTGGTTCGTTAGGTATTATAACAAAAAAAATATAAAAATACAGTTGCTCAAAACAATTGATTTGTAATAATGTACTACTGAATTTTTAGTTTTCAATGCATTTTTTTCTTGCAGCTTGACAAAAAATATACCTCAACTAGCATATTTATCTGATTGATATTAATAAGGATTCTAACTTATTATTTATTTTTCTCTTTGCCCTTCGGCTCTTTTTTGCTATGTCTATGGTCATTTTTTTAAATTAATTTCAAAGCTTTTTATCCTAGAAAACTTCAAAAACTTAGGACAAACAATACTTAACTTAACCTTAATTAAGGCTAAAAGCAAAACCTAATTCTATAACAACTTAGGTCTTAGCTTATATTATTTACCTAACTTTATCCGTAGCATCATACGGGCGCATGCAGCAGTACATATGTACTGTTTATATGCCTTACATATAAATGTTTTTTTTTTTATTTTTTGTTTATTTTTATTTTTTACTTTTTTTTTATTTTTTATCTTCTATATTTTTTTTTTTAATTTTCTTATTTTTTTTATTTCGTTATTTATATTAAAACTACCTTAACCTATGTGATTTGGCCCTGGCAACTCAATTACCCCTTCTATGCCTAGGATATTAGGGGTATTTTAAAACTATTGGAATGTTGCAATTCCACGCGATCCACGCAACCCACGCAATGTCAACACCTCAATTTTTAAGCCTACTAAAAAAACGACACTCATCCAATATGCTTCTCTAACTAGCAAAAAACTCTCGACGTGTACTATTTGGGTCTTTTTCAAGGATATATCGTAAGGTAAAGATCTGGATTATTGCTTCCCAGCCAAAAACCACACTGTTAAGGAACTATCAATTTGTCGGGTGTTATACAATACGACAGACAAAATCCTTTAGGCGCTAGTTGACGCAATCCAAATTGTCCACTTTCTTGTGGATCGTACAAAGGCGTTTACCGAAATCCGAAGTCGTATTTTGGCTACATCAGCAAAAAAAAAATCAGAGTCGGAGATTAATCTTTTTGACGCGTCAGATTCCTTTGTGGATGTTGTGGTGTAGGAACCACGTGCTAGCCACATAGGGGTTCTGCCCTGAAGTAAAATCCAACAGCCTGATTACTTACCGCATGTGGTGTCGTGCAGGCTAGGTATCGTATGTTCCTGTAGGAGATTAGTCTGTTATCATTCAGACTTATGTTCTGAATTTAGCCATGCTGAAAATTGTCATGTGACGTTCGTAGATTAACCCTTCTTGCTTTATTCTGACTCAAACAAAAAATCCGCTTTCGAATGGGCCTGCTCTCTCTGATTCTCTCTCTTTGTGTTAATCGCTGTATAGCGGTTATGCCAGCTTTGTCCAGGAACTGTTCAAGTCCTTCAACTGCACGTAGTCTGTAAAGAAAGCTCACATTCCACTTGCTAAAGCTAAAATCGTTGTCCTTAAATTGTTTGCTTGGATCGTCAACAGTAGGTCCGTACATATTCAAGGTATGTGGGTGTCTCTAAGGTAAATTTTATTTTATGTGGTGAAGAAGTTAACCTCACGCAAAAGCCACGGTCTAGTAGGTCAGGGGAATTACTTAACCCTTGGGATTAGCTGTATACATTGGTTTACCACATAACGCATGTTGTGATGGATATTCGTCAACTTGTTCACTTGTGTTGAGTGGGATGACGTTGCCTCGTGCCCGAAGACCTTTAGCGTTCATTTGTAGACTTTATATCTGTCATACTTTTCATATCATTTGAGAAATTACATATAACCAATAGAACGTTTTTCGTTTATTTGAACGTTTTAGCTCAAACAATTTATTTACTGCTGTACAGCCTCAACGAAAACGAAATCCAAAGATATAGTTTTGAAACGGTTAATAAAGAAAATAATATAATGTTAGTTATGTTTTCCTCCTTATGAAAAAGAATCAATGCTAGTCTCTGTGGCATTGGGCACATTTGTTTCATTTTTAAACCTCAAACAATTATATAATTTAAAATTATAATCTTTATTTTGTTAAAAACCTAGAAAGATTGCTGCCATACTTTGTTCATTCATATTTCCTTTTCATCAATTTAGTGTAATGGGTATGTAACATCATTCGTGTAGTTATTTTTTTTTTTCAATTTGGATTTTTATTTCAGAAAAACATGTACAATGTTTTTCAAAGTATTGTCCTTCTGAAGCTGACTTTGTCCCATTTTCTTACAATTTGTGGATCCCATCCCATAAGAAGTTCGCCGGTTTGGCAATTAAGTCACTTTTTGATATTCTGCTCTGGTATGAGCCGTGAGGGCGTTCTGCATCGACCGGAACAAATTTAAGTCAGCAGTAAGGTTTGGACTATAAGGCGGGCGACGTCCCAATTTTATAATGTTTTGTTACATAATTTATATGATTACATTAAAATGAAGAAATAAACTTAAAATATTTATAAAATTAATTTTAATTTATTCATTTTGGTCCAATGACAATGGAAGTCCAAACATCCGCACAGTTTTGTTTCCCATTATATATTTAGAGAGCAATGCAGACGCTTGATAGTGAACGGGAAGTATTCTTAATATACAGATTGTGGGCTTTCTTGTAAAACATGATTTATAAAAAAGAGTCTAAATAATTTTTTTTGACAAAATCACGATTTGTAGATGTAGCTTTAGAGTGACAGTAAACATTTCTGTTCACACTCCTTAAGCATCACGCATGTGCAGGTAGTAAGGGTAGAGATATATTGGAAGTTGCTTTAGTTTTGGCTTACTCTGTCAATGAATTAATAATATATACATAAATGCACACGTAACATTCACCCTTGAGTGAATGTTTATAATGTTATAAAATTTTTCTGTTAAAGCGCCACGAAACTAAATAATTTCCTCACCACACCGAAGATAATATCCACGTACTGCAGTGTTCAGGAATGTAATACAAATACAAGTATGTTACACAACATAAGGAGTTGATGGTAAAATATAAAAGTGGAAACATCTTGATACCATAAAACATGATCCACCGAAAAACATAAATAAATACATAAATACAAATGTACTCGTGTATATGACGTGTATTTATTCCTCTCGCCCAGGAATAACTTTATCTAATGTAAAAAAATGTAAAAAACAGGAAACGAAATTCTTTAAATAAAAAAGGCTCAAATAGACAAAAAAGAGAAAACATCGAAATTTGGCCTTTTTCCAAGCTAAGGCCTTGCAGGATGATACAAACTATTTATATACTCACAGAAAATACATAGCAATGCATGCTCCGTTGCCATTATTGTATAGAAGTATCCCACGAAATACGTCTGTACTACAATCCCGCTATCTACTTGGTGGGTTTCTTTCGACCTAGTCTGCATCTAGCAGATTGGATGACATTGGCATATCTAAACTTCTGGTCATGTCGCTATGGCATGATTTGGTAAGGTAGAACCGAGAAACTCGCTGAATATTTCATTTACTGACGTCGCACAGATTTTCGTCTCTGTTGCATTTTGTAAATACAGTCGACATTTATCCACACGTAAGAACTTGATGTTTGTTTTTTTTAATTTCATTTTCGTTGTTAGTGGTATTGTTATTTGAAGGTATTTTTAGTGTTAGTTTTGATGTTGCTCGTATTAGTTTAAAAGCATCAGTTGACGGCAGAGCATCTTAAAACTTTCATATTTTACTAAGAAGATGAATCCGTACATTAATGTACTCGTACATACATCATTCATTAACCACGACAGTGGCCACAGAAAAAAACAAAGAATAATGCGATAGTTCTGTATTAAAATATGTTTATATACGAAACGTTATCATTCATTGCCTTTAATGGTATCTAGTCTTTAAAGTTTGCAAAAGTTTATTTAAAATTGCACAATTTCATGGCCACAGTACGTATTTTTATTTTGATGTGGCCGTCGTGGCGTAGTGAGTAATGTGCGACGCTCACACGCCGAAAGTCCAGGTTCGATTCCCACCCAAACACTTCGAATTTTTTACGGGACCACATCTATCGAACACCTGACAAAACTACAAAAACAATACTATCCAAGAAAAAAGCTCTTAAAGTTTGCAGTTCTAAGTTGCCAAAAAACTATACGTCCCTTGCCTCGTGGGAGAACAATAGCTCTCACAACACGAGAAGTTGATGAACAAGCTAGGTCGTGGTCCCCTGTCGACCGTCACGCCATATTATTATTATTATTATTATTATTATTATTATTATTATTATTATTATTATTATTATTATTATTATTATTATTATTATTATTATTATTATTATTATTATTATTATTATTATTATTATTATTATTATTATTATTATTATTATTATTATTATTATTATTATTATTATTATTATTATTATTATTATTATTATTATTATTATTATTATTATTATTATTATTATTATTATTATTATTATTATTATTATTATTATTATTATTATTATTATTATTATTATTATTATTATTATTATTATTATTATTATTATTATTATTATTATTATTATTATTATTATTATTATTATTATTATTATTATTATTATTATTATTATTATTATTATTATTATTATTATTATTATTATTATTATTATTATTATTATTATTATTATTATTATTATTATTATTATTATTATTATTATTATTATTATTATTATTATTATTATTATTATTATTATTATTATTATTATTATTATTATTATTATTATTATTATTATTATTATTATTATTATTATTATTATTATTATTATTATTATTATTATTATTATTATTATTATTATTATTATTATTATTATTATTATTATTATTATTATTATTATTATTATTATTATTATTATTATTATTATTATTATTATTATTATTATTATTATTATTATTATTATTATTATTATTATTATTATTATTATTATTATTATTATTATTATTATTATTATTATTATTATTATTATTATTATTATTATTATTATTATTATTATTATTATTATTATTATTATTATTATTATTATTATTATTATTATTATTATTATTATTATTATTATTATTATTATTATTATTATTATTATTATTATTATTATTATTATTATTATTATTATTATTATTATTATTATTATTATTATTATTATTATTATTATTATTATTATTATTATTATTATTATTATTATTATTATTATTATTATTATTATTATTATTATTATTATTATTATTATTATTATTATTATTATTATTATTATTATTATTATTATTATTATTATTATTATTATTATTATTATTATTATTATTATTATTATTATTATTATTATTATTATTATTATTATTATTATTATTATTATTATTATTATTATTATTATTATTATTATTATTATTATTATTATTATTATTATTATTATTATTATTATTATTATTATTATTATTATTATTATTATTATTATTATTATTATTATTATTATTATTATTATTATTATTATTATTATTATTATTATTATTATTATTATTATTATTATTATTATTATTATTATTATTATTATTATTATTATTATTATTATTATTATTATTATTATTATTATTATTATTATTATTATTATTATTATTATTATTATTATTATTATTATTATTATTATTATTATTATTATTATTATTATTATTATTATTATTATTATTATTATTATTATTATTATTATTATTATTATTATTATTATTATTATTATTATTATTATTATTATTATTATTATTATTATTATTATTATTATTATTATTATTATTATTATTATTATTATTATTATTATTATTATTATTATTATTATTATTATTATTATTATTATTATTATTATTATTATTATTATTATTATTATTATTATTATTATTATTATTATTATTATTATTATTATTATTATTATTATTATTATTATTATTATTATTATTATTATTATTATTATTATTATTATTATTATTATTATTATTATTATTATTATTATTATTATTATTATTATTATTATTATTATTATTATTATTATTATTATTATTATTATTATTATTATTATTATTATTATTATTATTATTATTATTATTATTATTATTATTATTATTATTATTATTATTATTATTATTATTATTATTATTATTATTATTATTATTATTATTATTATTATTATTATTATTATTATTATTATTATTATTATTATTATTATTATTATTATTATTATTATTATTATTATTATTATTATTATTATTATTATTATTATTATTATTATTATTATTATTATTATTATTATTATTATTATTATTATTATTATTATTATTATTATTATTATTATTATTATTATTATTATTATTATTATTATTATTATTATTATTATTATTATTATTATTATTATTATTATTATTATTATTATTATTATTATTATTATTATTATTATTATTATTATTATTATTATTATTATTATTATTATTATTATTATTATTATTATTATTATTATTATTATTATTATTATTATTATTATTATTATTATTATTATTATTATTATTATTATTATTATTATTATTATTATTATTATTATTATTATTATTATTATTATTATTATTATTATTATTATTATTATTATTATTATTATTATTATTATTATTATTATTATTATTATTATTATTATTATTATTATTATTATTATTATTATTATTATTATTATTATTATTATTATTATTATTATTATTATTATTATTATTATTATTATTATTATTATTATTATTATTATTATTATTATTATTATTATTATTATTATTATTATTATTATTATTATTATTATTATTATTATTATTATTATTATTATTATTATTATTATTATTATTATTATTATTATTATTATTATTATTATTATTATTATTATTATTATTATTATTATTATTATTATTATTATTATTATTATTATTATTATTATTATTATTATTATTATTATTATTATTATTATTATTATTATTATTATTATTATTATTATTATTATTATTATTATTATTATTATTATTATTATTATTATTATTATTATTATTATTATTATTATTATTATTATTATTATTATTATTATTATTATTATTATTATTATTATTATTATTATTATTATTATTATTATTATTATTATTATTATTATTATTATTATTATTATTATTATTATTATTATTATTATTATTATTATTATTATTATTATTATTATTATTATTATTATTATTATTATTATTATTATTATTATTATTATTATTATTATTATTATTATTATTATTATTATTATTATTATTATTATTATTATTATTATTATTATTATTATTATTATTATTATTATTATTATTATTATTATTATTATTATTATTATTATTATTATTATTATTATTATTATTATTATTATTATTATTATTATTATTATTATTATTATTATTATTATTATTATTATTATTATTATTATTATTATTATTATTATTATTATTATTATTATTATTATTATTATTATTATTATTATTATTATTATTATTATTATTATTATTATTATTATTATTATTATTATTATTATTATTATTATTATTATTATTATTATTATTAGTATTATTATTATTATTATTATTATTATTAGTATTATTATTATTATTATTATTATTATTATTAGTATTATTATTATTATTATTATTATTATTAGTATTATTATTATTATTATTATTATTATTATTATTATTATTATTATTATTATTATTATTATTATTATTATTATTATTATTATATTATTATTATTATTATTATTATTATTATTATTATTATTATTATTATTATTATTATTATTATTATTATTATTATTATTATTATTATTATTATTATTATTATTATTATTATTATTATTATTATTATTATTATTATTATTATTATTATTATTATTAGTATTATTATTATTATTATTATTATTATTATTATTATTATTATTATTATTATTATTATTATTATTATTATTATTATTATTTTTTTTTTTTTTTTATAATTGACGCGTGCAAAAGGGGTTGCGAGTACCCTTAAGTGACCGGATCAAGTCACAGGACGGGCCGAAGGTATAGAGGAAGAGAGGGAGAGGAGGTACCGATACACATTGGTTTTAAATGCCTGTGGATTGTAATGAGGAGGAAAAATCGAGCTGGGAAGAGCATTCCAGATTCGTGCAGTGCGGCTAAAGAACGAGTCTCTGAATTTGACTGTACGTCCGAAAGAGGGCTTGAGGGTGAATTGATGGGCATTCCTAGGGAGGCGTGTATTGCGGGTGAATTCTTGAAGTGGAGGAATGCAACTGGCTAATTCGTCTGAGCATTTCTTGTTGAAATAGCGGTAAAAAAGTGACAATGACGCGACATTACGTCGGTGTTCTAACGAGTCAATCGACTTCGCAATATTACTGTCACCTATAAGTTTTATCGCTCGCTTTTGAATTCTATCCAGCAGGTGCAGGGAGGTCTTAGAAGCACCTGACCAGATAGGAGCGTTATACTCAAGTTTTGGGCGTATGTATGCCTTGTATATTGTAGCCAGATCAGAGGGGGTGAAGTACTTCTTGCATCGTTTAAGGAAACCTAGACATTTCGCAGCATTTTTGGCGACCCCAAATATGTGATCGTTCCAACTAATTGTTGGGTTGATACACATACCGAGGATGGAAAGTCTTTCGGTTTCAACAACGCAAGTGCCGTTCATGGATAACGGCTGATTATTTTGTGATCGCTTTAACGACAGTAGACAGCACTGTGTTTTGGAAGCATTAAATTCCACTCTATTCTTATTTCCCCAATCGATTATGCTGTCAAGGTCGGAATTTAATGTGCTTAACATACGCTGCCGTTCCGAGTCTAAGGCCGAAGTGGAGGGACGTGAGCCAAGGAACGAATATGAAAAGCTGAGGGTACTGTCATCAGCGAAGGAATGAGTTGGATTAAAAGTAGCAGACAAGAGATCATTTATAAAAATGAGAAAGAGTGTCGGAGACAAAACAGACCCCGGGGGAACACCAGCATTAATAAAGTGGATATCAGACTTGAATCCATCCAAAACGACTTGTATTGAACGATTCGAAAAGTAATTTCTAATCCATTGAAGAAGAGACTCATCGATCCCAAAAGCACGCATTTTCGACAAGAGAGCCTGGTGCCAGACCCTGTCAAATGCCTTAGAAATATCAAGCGCAACAATCTTGCTTTCTCCTGCATTGTGCACAGATTGGTTCCACTTTTCAGTGAGATATGCCATCAGATCACCAGAACGATTGCTTCGGAAGCCGTACTGCCGGTCATTAAGAAGCTTCCGGGACTTAAGATATTTCATAAGCTGACGGTTTATCAGCGTTTCCATGACCTTGGAGAGAAGGGACGTTAGTGCTATGGGTCGGTAGGAGGTGGGTGACGAACATTCGCCCTTTTTAGGGACGGGCTGGACAAATGCAGTTTTCCACTTACACGGAAAGAGCCCTGAAGAGTAGGACAGATGGAAAAGCTTACGCAGTGGTTTTGCCAGCGTAGAAGAACACCTCTTCAGAAGAACAGGGGGTATACCATCCGGGCCAGCGGATTTGTGTATGTTTAGATCTTTAAGTACTCTACTGTACGAGTGCGAAAATGGATTTGCCCCATGGAGAAATTTACGCTCTCAAGTACAGGTGGGGACAAAGTGTTATCTGGCAGCGTTGAGCTAGCTGCAAAGTGTGCAGCA